>OY720049.1:9681233-9989945 GCA_963082485.1 Eudonia mercurella | reverse complement strand
CAGGGAGACTGAGGTGTTGGTCATCTCATAATTAGTTAGTAGCTTGTATACCCTCATTTAATTTAATCGGGTGCGTTCCGTTTTACGCAGAAAGAGCTTACAGTATCTTTTGGTCTGGCAGTATGGTGTTGGGGCTGGGATTTAATATTTTGTATGATGGGGTCCCAGGCTGGTGGTAGACTCCAACCATCTTCTCTATTAAAATTAGGATGTTTTTTAATTTCAATAGCCTCGCGTATCATCCTAGGGATGAATCGTTGTTCTCTAGCGAGTACTTGCAGTTTATCAAATCTGATGTAATGGTTGGGCCCCTCTTGGGAATGTTCGCATACTGCAGACTTATTTTCGCGCCTATGCTTGGCGCGAAAATAACTGCCAGACCAAAAGATACTGTAAGCTCTTTCTGCGTAAAACGGAACGCACCAGATTAAATTAAATGAGGGTATACAAGCTACTAACTAATTATGAGATGACCAACACCTCAGTCTCCCTGTGACCACGGACCCTGCAAAGGATCCGAAACGTCAGGATAAACATTAAATAATGTAAAATAAAATAAACGCTAGTAGATCCGTAAAAGTTGTTTCATTTAAATGTGTAGTGTTCGCGTAAACTTTAGAAAACAATATTAATAACTTCATCATTTCTTGACGGATTTTAATATTTTAAGAATAAAATGTTTAGTAGTTGATTGCGCATACGATGTATATAGTAAAAATCAGATTTGCTATTATGTGATTGATCCTCATTTCCGGCATTACACATTTCATGTAAAATTGGACCAACTTTGGCTCCATTTGCGTTTTCCAGAAATTATCGTCCCTTTCGATGCGTTTTGTAAGCAAAGGTTCATTTTCTCCAGCCCAAATTTCTAGCAGACTGAGTCGTCTTTCAGTAACGTGAAGCTGCCCTTGTATTTGATAGAACCAATTAAAATGGGTAGTAGGTAAAAAAATGTTTGGACCATTCAAAAGCACTTTTCTAAAGTTTATTTGAATAAAAAATATTTGACTTTGACTTTGACTAAAGAAGTATCGAAAATAGTTTCACGCATTCACAGTTCATTTTATACGAATTTTAAAAATTAATTAAAAATATTCAAACGTAACTCCGGCAGCCGAAATTGTTTTAGGGGATCTTAGACGAGCTTCCCTGAGCCCCCTATGCATTCAGTTTTCTCAGATTCAGGCGACTTATTTCTAAATCCAACCCGGCAGAGGTACCGATATGAATTATCAAAAATCGTAGCGATGCGATCTTCAGTACATAGTCATACTGATATTCTTATACTATCGAATTATAACCATAATATAAGTTTTAAACATGAATGCAAGAATCTTTGTAAGCGTTTATTGTTTATTGCCCATTATGAATAACTTGCAATAATTATAAAATTATTTACGACAAAAACGGATTGATTGGCAGTCACGGAAAAAACTGACACAGGTCCGTCGTCCGTGAGCGCCCGAGCGCGACTGATCGGGCCTGCCGAGCAGCCGTACTCGCGCATTTCGTAGATATTTAAACATAGTAAATAAGACAATCATTTTATCAAGTCAAACTCTGCGAATTCCCCTGCGAAATATTATTGTCTTCAATTGAGTACAAAAAATAAATGGAAAATATCAGTAGTTTAGTCATCATATTGAAAAAACATTACAAAAAGGGGTAACTTTGGGATTTTTTTTTATTGAGTGAAGTTCATTGGATCTTGTAACTGAATGCGACTTCCACTAGATTAGATCCTTAACTAATACATACTTTTTTTCCAGAATTTAAAACCTTGTTTTCTATGTCTCAGATTGTTTGAAAAAACTCAATAGTGCGGCCTCTGCAGGAATACCTAGCCTTAACTCAGATTTAGTTACTAACTTAGCAACGTATTTTTATTAATTACTTATCGTATAGCTATGTGTTTGAGTTATCGGCTAATCTCGATCTCTTGGTATAAAGGTATATATTATCTGTTATCAATAATATTTATACCATGGCATACTCAGCTATCAATTATATGTACGGCACAATAAACAGGTCAAATATATTGAATAACTTAGTACACAGGTTCTTAAATATAAATCTACATTAGTGCATTCATTCTTAGCTCATTTGTATCTCCCCACTGCTGGGGCATGAGCCTTCGCTATGGATGGATAGGGAGAACGGGCCATAAACCACCACGCGGGCCCAGTGCAGTGCGGTAGTCGTTAACGACTGTTAATGCAGCCGGGACCAACAGTCTTTCGTGGCTTCTGTAGCACGGAGGAGTTCGAGATGATAAATTTTTGGTCACCCATCTGTAGAGGTACGAAGGTTGCTTTACTTTAGCAAACGCAGACCGGGCGAGTAAACCACTACACCATCGAGCATCTTACGTATATTAAACCAAATTGATTAACATAACTAATCCACAATTCTAAATAGGGTCAGTAAGTGAAGCATGCACGACCTTTGTGCGTTCTAGTTGACCTTAGATCGTGTACTAGCGTGCGCGCGTCGTGATGCGCACACGCATCGAAACAAGTGTTTCTTCAATGTAATAGCACAAAGTCTACATGCAATGTCAATTCTAAGAATATATAGATACAATATATTAAATACATTAAACTTATACTGTAAAGGTATACTTTTTACAATTAAATTCTATTAATTTTCTATATAATAATAAAAATTTGTTTTTATTCAGTTTAGGCTAGAAAAGCTCTTATAAAATGAATTATGCCGGCTTACGCATTCCGATCATAACTACAAAAACTTTCTGTATAAATCACTCAAATATGTTGAAATAGTAAGCTGTATAATACCCGACCCAGCCAGGAATCGAACCTGGGTATTCCGCAATCCGGGCGGCTGCACCATAGGCTGGCCATCGGCACCGGCGGCTGACCATTATGCTACCGATTCAGTGCTTACGTCAGCCTTTAATTTTTTTCACTATCTATACTTTATTTAAAAAAGCAATTGCTGTTCGTCGGTAAAACTCGAGAATGGCTAGACCGATTTCAGTAAAATTTGATTTTGAAATATTTGTGGAAGTTGCGGGAAGGTTTAAATGGTGATAAACATAAAAAATAAGTAACGGTAAATACTAAAAACGACAATTTTTGATGTCTTTGTTTGTTTTGTTGTCATAGAAACTGTCAAAGCGGTACTAAGTTCGCCGGGTCAAGTAGTATTTTATAATTATTAATTTCGACTTTAGTCTAGCAATTAGCACTTAAAAATAAAAAATAAAATAGTAAGCCGTCATATAAAATATGGAAGACCTCTACATATTAAAATCTTGTATGTGCATGGACATTTTAAAAAAGATATGAAAAGTACCCATTGCTCTCATCAGGTAGTACCAATTTTTCTACAATGTCATAACATAACGTCTTTAGACATGCCTATATCTATACTAATATAATAAAGAGGAAACCTTTGTATTTTTGTATGTATGTATGTTTGCAACGAATAAACTCAAAAACTACTGGACCGATTTAAAAAATTCTTTCACCATTAGAATGCTACATTAGCGCTGAGTAACCTATAGGCTACATTAAAAAAATAAAATACGAAAAACGACAATTTAATTTTCTAATACAGAATGATTTGTTTGTTTCGTTGTCATGGAAACCATTGATATATATTTAACTCAATGATGGAAACTGTCAAAGCGGTACGAAGTGTGCCGGGTCAGCTAGTTATTGATAAAAGTCATAAACTGCTTGAAAAAAAACGAAGGTTAAATTGTTATAAAATTATAATTTGTGATAATAAACATTATGCTATTATCAGAACAAGGGATTGACTTGACATGTGTCTTAAGATAACTGATCGATGCAACCTAACGCATTGCAACCACAATCACAATCATAAACATGATAACTTATGGCCATGTGAAACAACAAGTTGGATAAACAAGTTTATTTATTACAATTGTTAGTTAGAAATGAATTTTATCATCTATTATTTCCTACACTTATAGACAAAAGTAGTGGACTTCGTACCGCTTTGACAGTTTCCATTCAGATAGAACCACGATAGCTCAATTGGAAGAGCACCTGACCCGGAATGTCAGAAGGGTGCAGGTTCAAATCCTGCTCGTGGAAATTTTTCCAACATCTGTGTTTTTGTAATTTGTTCGCAACAAAATTTGCGTTAAAAATTATTTTAACATTTATAAATAGCTTGCATCTTTAATATTTGTACAAATATTATGATCGGATATTAGTGACGGTAGTTGTTGACATTGATTGGGCGCCTTTGGCTTTCAAAGTAAAAAGTGTTGAATAATTACGGCGGGCTGGTTAGAACCACGATAGCTCAGTTGGAAGAGCACCTGACCCGGAATGTCAGCAGGTTCAAATCCTGCTTCGTGGAAATTTTTTCAACATTTGTGTCTTTGTAGTTTTAGCAAAAAACGGAACCCTTATGGATTCGTCATGTCTGTCTGTCTGTCCGTCCGTATGTCACAGCCACTTTTTCCGTAACTATAAGAACTATACTGTTGAAACTTGGTAAGTAGATGTATTCTGTATACCGCATTAAGATTTTCACACAAAAATAGAAAAAAAACAATAAATTTTGGGGGTTCCCCATGAGAACTGAAACTCAAAAAAAAAATTTTCATCAAACCCATACGTGTGGGGTATCTATGGATAGGTCTTCAAAAATTATATTGAGGTTTCTAATATCATTTTTTTCTAAACTGAATAGTTTACACGAGAGACACTTCCAAAGTGGTAAAATAAGTGTGTGCGTGTGTGTGGGGGTGTGTGTGTGTGTGTGTGTGTGTGTGTGTGTGTGTGGGGGTGTGTGTGTGTGTGTGCGTGTGCGTGTGCGTGTGCGTGTGTGTGTGTGTGTGTGTGTGTGTGTGTGTGTGTGTGTGTGTGTGTGTCTGTAACTTCTAAAACAAGATAATGATAAAACTAAAAAAAATATATGATGTACATTACCATGCAAACTTCCACCGAAAATTGGTTTGAACGAGATCTAGTAAGTAGTTTTTTATAATACGTCATAAAGTACGTAACCCTTCGTGCGCGAGTCCGACTCGAACTTGGCCGGTTTTTTTTTTTTATATCTGTTAGGCGCTTTGCCTTCATATCACCTGGTGTTAAGTGATGATAAGACCGAAGGTAGAAGTGTACTTAACCCGGAACCTTCAACTACTGAGGCCCAGGCTATCTTATCTTTAGCTGCCGGAACACAACAATGCTACCAACATTGATGTTACCAAGCGGACAAACAAGCCCTACCACTAACCAAACCGAGTACACAAACATGTACCCCCCTCCCCTGGATATCAAGGTCTAAACCGGTGGTCTTAACCGCTAGTCACAGAGGCGGTTAAAAATGAGTTGTTGACCCCTATTTCTGATCATTAAAGGAAATAAATGTCAATTTAAGTGATCAAGATAGTTTAAAAAGTTATGAAATAAATGTTGATCAGTGTTTCCACTACCCTACACGTAAGCTTATCTCCTAAAAGAGATATCTTCCAGCAGACCATGGTGCCAGAATATGATCTAAGTAACTAGTAAGATAGACACACAGCAGGCAGAACTATTCAGATATCATAATATTAATTCATAATATTTAAATATAAAACAAAAGAGACCTACATATCAAAACTAAAACTAGATAGTGAAAGATTAATTATCCACTAATGAATACAATATCTTTATATATATAAATCTTCTGTGCGTGTGTATGTTATTGAACTCCTTCTAAACGGCTGGTGGACCGATTTGGATGAAATTTTCTGTGTGTTCAAGTGGATTCGAGAATGGTTTAGATTTACAATTGGACTCAGTGGGTGGCGCTGCTATAGGGGTCCATCATGGGATACGACGGGTGTTCTTAAGCGGACTAATGAATTGTCTGTTTTGTTGTCATGGAGACTGTCAACGTTTTGTTTGTTATGTTGTCATGGAAACTGTCAAAGCGGTACGATTTTTATAATGTTTTATTGTTTTTATATTAAAATATTGTAAAAATCTAGTTTTAAGAAAGAAAATAAATAAAGGAGATAATAATAATAATAAGTTAAGTGTTCGTGAGTGTGCATGAGTGTTGGCAAATAAAACAAAACAGTGCAATGTCACTTTTCAAATTCTCTCAAGAAGTCCGCCCGAGGACTTAGTAAAGCCCCATATCTTTACTGAGATACTCGAGGGGTTGGGTGGTATATCATTTCTCATTTCTATTATCATTCATGATCATCATACAGAAAAGAAATATTGTTTATTTATGTATTACTAGTTAGAAAAATTACTTTGACACTGGCTAAATGTGCTAATCGCACGAAGCCATCAACAAAATGAAAAAGAAAAAAAATTATGGAAATACCAAGCTTAAGCGCACAAAAGTATCCAAATGTAAAAAACCCTTATTTTTTCAGACATTATATTAATTTACTTGATTCAACAGTACTAGGTTAGTATAATATGAGGTTGTATAAATTATTTTTAAGGCCAAAGTTTGCAAAGTCAAAGTTAATCAATTTGTATGTTTGTGACCGCATGTGCCATTTACAAAATTAAACATCTGTACCACCTGTATTCGCAAATAAATTATGATTGGTTTTCTCAATCTTGCGCCTGTTGGTAAACCAAAGGTCTAGCTGTAGACTTATAAACCAAATGGAGTTGCAACTTTCATGATAGCTAAAAATGTGGCCTGAAATTGATAATAAAGACTATGTCCACAGTTGGACATAGGCCTCTCCCAATACATGCCACTGAGCCAGAATTTCAGCTATTCCTAATCAACTGCTGCACTGCTGCCAGCCACTATGCAATAAAATCTTTAATCCACCTAGCCAGAGGGCTTCCAACAAGATATTTAACATATTATTTCGGTGACATAAAAATATAAACTAATTAAAGATGTTAGTTTTGGCCAGGTTTTGGTCAGGACGAACGAAGAGCACGGGGCGCAGCGCCCCACTAAAGGAGCTCGAGGGGCGCAGCCTTCCGTTACAGAACAGAAAGGTGAGGGTTGGTTTAGAGCGGTTAAGTTAGGATAGGTTAGATCAGTGATATGGTCTACTTATGTAAAACAATATTCGTATACTAAAGTTCGGTAGATAGGTACTACGTTTCTTTGCATCAGAAAACACGAACGAATAACGTCGTCATACGCGGACGACAGAGCGTAATAAACACGTAAAAAAGGAATGACGCCATTGACCATCAAACCTGTTTTTATTTCAAAACAAACAAACATAGAACGAGTGTAAGAATAAAAGCGCGCCAATACATTTAAAAACAATGCTTTCTGTTTTTAAAGTTTAGTTTAGGCGAAGCATTTTCATTGTTAATTCCTTGAATAACATTGTTTTATTTTTAATAACTTTTCGTTTTATTTCACTGGCCTCTAAAAAGTGTATCACAGATAAATAATTGATTTATAGCTTTATTGTTAACGAGGCCTAGTAAGTACCTACCTACCTACCTAACAAAACAGCTGTCACTACAAGAACTTTATCTTCGATAACATTGAGGTTATCTTAAGTAATCCAAGCAGTAAATCGTTTTATAATACTTACAGGATGCTTTGTCCAGTCTTGTACAAAAACAACCAAATTTTTAAGGTGACTCATACGAATGTGGGAAGAATTAATTACATATACACATGCATGATACGCATTGTTGTAACCTATTGTGAGAAATGACACCACAGGATATTTTGTGAACCATTCTTAGGGTGTTGACTTCAAGGAAACAATGTTTCGAATTCATGTTCATTAAAGGCGTAGTTAAATGTTTTTGTCTCACAATAAAAATTAAAAAAAAGTACCTGCTAAGTAGCTACATTGTTTTATTTAGATTAATGGCAAAGGACTCACCTCGAAAAGTTTGAGCAGAATGTTGACGTAAAGCCTCCTTACACCAAGAGACTTGCCGATAGATGCCAGGAATATCACGCACAGGATAAGTAAAAGAAACGGCGTGTACAATATAGAAGCCGCTACCGACACGAACGACATCATTAACGCCATTTTCACAACTGATTGGTGAATGAAAACGAGAAGAGATTGAATAAAATTGATTAATGAATGACACATAGAGAGACGTCATTCACTTGAACTGTCAAAAGTTGATAAAATTGCCTGTGTATAAAATTGGTCGTTTCGTTTTATGCGCAAAAACCACAATCAAATTGTAATTCATATATATTTATGATCTATTCTCAAAAAACATCATTGTTCTAAGATATAATCTTCTTAACACCTATTATGCTTTTAAACATTCTATAAAATGTATATAAATTAAATGTAGTTATAAATTACAATCTTTAGAATAACATTGATATTGACGGATTTTTTTATAATGGCAATCCTACATTTAACCTCACTCAACTCGAAAAAAGGGAAAATATCGGGATTTTGCAATAAATCCTTTTTGGATTATTTCTCCTCCAAAAATAAAGCAAAATGTCTGCTCTTCCCTACGGACCTCCAGTGCGAGTATCGCCACTTATCAGGGTAAATAAACCTTACATTTTAAAATTATCTTCTCTAACATTATGTAACACTGTGTTTTTGAACTGTAATTCCAAATTTAAACTTTCAATTCTTTTTTATTTCGTGTGCAATTAAATGGCATTTGAAAAAGGTATCAATTTTTTAAAGCGTTTATGAAGCGCCAGTGTTTATGAAGAAATTGACAAAAGTTGTTATAACCTCTAAATCAAATAGGAAGATAAGTTGATTATTTGTTAGAAAAAAAGAGAATGTAGGTAGCATAATTATAATGTATTGTTGGCGTAGGTCAACCCCATAATTATGTTGTTCATCGTTCTATTCCATTTTAATTCTACTAGCCGAGCCTAAGCCCTCTGTTGTGTTCGGTTGTGTTCGAATTTGAATTAAATAAATATCTTGATAAGGTCTAATTATCAATTTCAGTTCGGACGCTGGTCGTTTCTGTCAGCTGGCATTCTCTATGGAGTGTTCCACCAGAACAGACTCTCCAAGAAGGAGGCTGCGATCCGTGAGGTGGAGGCTAAGGAGAAGGTCATAAGGGACATAAAGATTAAGGCGGAGAAGGAATTAGCTGCAGCTGGTAAGGCAATTTTCAGGCATTACCAAAACAACTTGTTGTCTATTGTGAATACAGGCACAATAGGTTTTTTGATTGTTTAGGGCACTGATCAGTGCTTGCGGCAGACAGGAGTTTAAACTATGTTCTGGTGCAGCAAATTCTTAAAGAGGGTTCTGTAGAACATTTCACTGCTCCATGAATCAGTTCTATTTTTTCCTTTTTTTAACAATAAGTATTTCTTAACTGTTCCGAACCCCAAAAAGTTTTGGAACAGCTGATCTAGAGATATTATAAGCGGTTTCACATCAATATCTAATGCAAACTTCAAGCAACGTATTAGAACGACAAATGTGTATTAACGCA
Organism: Eudonia mercurella; assembly: GCA_963082485.1. Taxonomy (NCBI): domain Eukaryota; kingdom Metazoa; phylum Arthropoda; class Insecta; order Lepidoptera; family Crambidae; genus Eudonia; species Eudonia mercurella. The sequence continues at coordinate 9,980,550 of OY720049.1, read as the reverse complement.
CACATACTCATGTGCATATCTCTAGAAAAACTGTCTTTAGAAATCCCTGTAGTTACTGCATCAACTGTTAATAGTAATACAATATTTCATCATCATCATCATCAATATCATCATCATCATCAGTCTATAATATTCCACTGCTGGATATAGACTTTTTGAGTGGTAGAGTTACGCTGCGTTGCAGCACGAAATAGGCGGGCTCGCCCGGTGTAATACCACCCTCTCACAGAATATCGGCGTGAAACAATGGCACTCGTTGCTGTAGTGTTTCGTCCGGTGAGTGAAAGTACCGGAGGCCCATTTCTCGCCCCTCCCCTCTTCCAATTTCTTCTCCCTCCTCGAGATCCAACTCCTTCCTTAAAGCCGGCAACGCATCTGCAATATTATTTGCAAAATAAGACACATACAAACATTGTAGTAAAATACTGTATTATTATTTCTTGTGGGGACGTCGCCAGCCGAACGGACGATCCGCCTGCGTTATCTGCGGGCCACTTCATCCTTTTCCCCTACGGGAAAGTTCTATCTGCTCCACCTTCAGATCCATCAGGTCTTCTATGTCTAATGTGTCCGATCCCCAGAGCTCCCATCTTATCAGTGAGTACATAGGGCACTCAGCTAGTAGGTGGAGGCTGGTCTCCGCGCTTTCCATGCATTCCGGGCATATGGGGTCGGTTCTCACTCCTATCACTGTCAGATGTCTGTTCAGTCGACAGTGTCCTGTTATGATTTCTATGACTAGCCTCATGTTCTCTCTGGAGAGTCCCATCAGTTTGCTAGTCTTTTTCTTGTCCATAAAATACTGTAAATAAATTGCTTATTTTAATGTATGTATGTGTTTTATTTGCAAAATAATAAGAATAAAAAATTTAAAATGTGGCCGAAAGTCACTATATCACGCGGACGAGGTCGCAGGCACAGCTTGTTGTTGATAAGGACTATATCAGTTGCTGATCCCTACTTTTAGTAGTTATAGGAAGAAAATGTCCCTTTGGACCTTGGTGCCCTTCCCTATACTTATTAGAAAAACGCTACTATTTTTTAGGGTTCCGTACCCAAAGGGTAAAACGGGACCCTATTACTAAGACTCCGCCGTCCGTCCGTCCGTCTGTCTGTCTGTCTGTTTGTCTGTCTGTCCGTCTGTTACCAGGCTGTATCTCATGAAACTTGATAGTTAGTCAGTTGAAAATTTCACAGATGATGTATTTCTGTTGCCGCTATAACAACAAATACTAAAAAACTTTAAGGGGGCTCCCATACATCAAACGTGATTTTTTTTCCAATTTTTTTCTCTGTCTTAATAGCGATAACAGGTAGAAACTTGAAATATTTTAAATGTTCAAATAGTTTTTTAACGCAAATTTTGTTGCGAACAAATTACAAAAACACAAATGCTGAAAAAGTTTCCACGAGGAAATTTCCAATTGGAAGAGCACCTGACCCGGAATATCAGAAGAGTGCAGGTTCAAATCCTGCTCGTGGAGATTTTTTCAGCATTTGTGTTTTTGAAATATTTTTATAGATAATGGGGTTCCATACCCATCGTGCGCGAGTCCGACTCGCACTTTGCCGGTTTTTATGAAATATCTAGATTTTTAAGTGAGTAAATAGTGTTTTCTGAATTTCTCGACTTTTGAGTCCAGTGGATCGTGCACTGTTTGCATTCCTTTCGCTTGTATTGCTACGGCCACACTATCGCGGTATCGCGAACATTTGCCGTTTTCACAACAATAAAAAAAAAAGCAAAAAAAAAAAAAAAACAATATACTTTTTTGACCGTGTTCTGAAATGTGACTGTTGCTTGGCCCAACTTGTCGTGAAAACGGAAAATGTTCGCGATACCGCGACAGTGTGGCCGTAGCATTATTGACATAGTGCTGTTTCATGGTTTTCATGGCGTTTAACTATTACACAAACAAAAAACGGGTACATTGAAATCTTTATACCAAAACTGTCTCAACCATCAATCATATTGTTAGATGTAGGTTTGTTGAAACGAATACTAATTTTTCCCTTGAGACACGTGACACCTGGGTGGTGCTAAATGATTGACACTGTCTGAGTAAACCACGCTGCGTTGCAGCACGAAATGGGCCGGCTCGCCCGGCGTAATCTCACAGATTATCAGCGTGAAACAATGGCACTCGTTGCTGTAGTGTTTCGTCCGGTGAATGAAAGTACTGGAGGCCCATCTCTCACCCCTCCCCCCTCCCAATTCCTACTCCCTCCTCCAGGCCGGCATTGGTTTTGCAGGTGTCCATGGGCGGCGGTGATTACTTTCCATCACGTGACTCGCCTGCTCGTTTGCTTTCTTTTAACATTAAAAATATATATATATATTAGTATTCGTTTCAAACCTAGGTAGTTCGTTTCAAGCCTAGATAGGGCATTTTCCAATATTTTTGACGCTGTAAGGGAGAAAAGAGCTTGACACTTGCTGAGTTTCTTGCCGGTTCTTCTCAGTACAAGGGAGACCTTGTACTGGAATTTTAGTTTAGTGAAAGTCTCACGGTTTTCGAGATCACCACAGGCTATCAAAGTCAGCCGTTTGATTTAGTTTGTATGAAAACTTTGCATAAGATTTTTTTTATCAGTACTTTAGGAAACAAAAGAATATTGTTTTAGATGAAACAAATAACCATGAGTATTTGAAAAAAATGGGGCTTAAAAAAGTTATAATTTGTAGAAATGGCATGAAATAAACTAAACGAGGGAAGAATTTTCTATAAAATATAAAGAAAAACGATAAGTATCTCGAAAACCGTGAGACTTTCACTAAACTAAAATTCCAGAATGCGGTAGGACATGATGTGACCCACCCGCAGCTAAAAGATTATCTTTCGTTTTCTGGACACGCTGTATATTAATACGTGAAGCAAAAACTTTGTATCCTTTTTACACGGAGGAGTATGAAATTGCAGAATGTTAATTTTTTTTTAATTATTCATAAAAAATACATTAAATCAATAAAACAAACATTACACACACTACCATGTATTTGACACACACGCTTAAATACTTTTTTCAAAAATTTCAAAAATGGAAGAAGAGCGGCCGGAATCTGTCAATGCAATCCAAACTCACATTCTATCTTTTTTAATTTTTCATTGCTTAGGATACAATCCGTGCAGCCTTAATAAAATTACGGTCGAATTTCAACCACTGGGCGACTACTAGTTTTAGTAAAATTTTATCTTATAATTATATATAGCATTGTGATTGCAAAATTCCAAATAACAGAAATATAGGTTTTAAAGCTTTGTTAGTGCAACATCTATGCTTCAACGATAAGAAACTTGTACATATGTATAGACGATCTGGTGAAGGTCGCGGGCAGCCGCTGGATGCGAGCAGCACAAAACCGGACGTTGTGGAGATCTTTGGGGGAGCAGACGTCCAGCAGTGGACGTCTTTTGGCTAAGATGATGATGATAATGATGACATGTCTAAATTCGGGGATTGCGAACTGCCCATCCCGGTTTTTTATTTAACAGATGGCAACCCACACTCAGTTATAATACACCCTTCTAAATACATCATCCATAACTAATAATAATTTAAAAAAAAGATATTGATAATTTTTTTTCTTTCCAGCGGAGATCAAGGCCTTGGATGAAATGATCAACCCGCCTAAGAAGTGAACTGGGCCACACACTCTAGTTCTAAGCCAATAGTGAACGCCATCTTGTGAACTAACGCCATTTTGAATTTTTACTCCTTGTCTATTAAAGTTTTTATTTAAATTTAAAATGGATGTAGGTTTAAAATTTAAAGTGGCGTTCCATCAACACTTTAAGTTATATTGTATTTAAAATATAGGTGATTATGTAAATATGTGAAGTTTTATTAAATCCCTCTTTTCTATCACGACAGTGAGAGATAAGGTAGCCAGTTCTTCGGCCTTTATCATCATAATAACCAGCTTATTTTATATCCCCACTGCTGGTGCACGAGCCTTACCTATGGATGGATAAGGAGAACGGGCCATAAACCACCACGCGGGCCCAGTACGGATTGGTGGTTGTTAACGACTGCTAATGCAGCCGGGACCAGCGTCTTACCGTGCTTCCGAAGCACATAGTAGCTCGCGATGATACATTTTCGGTCACCCATCCGATGACCGGCCTTTGCGAAAGTTGCTTAACCTTAGCAATCGCAACCCGAGCGCGTTAACCACTGCGCCATCGAGCTCCTAAGCCTTACCATCACTTAACATCAGGTGAGTTAAAGGTCATATCCGTAAGACTCACTCGGTGGTAGATAGGTGGTAGGTAGGTAGATAGATGGATAAATACTTTATTGCTCACACAAATAAAAACAAAAAACAAGTACACATAATCTTAAAGCTAGCATGGGCAAAGGCGGTCTTATCGCTTTAAGCGATCTCTTCCAGACAACCTTTGGTTTAGGAACCCAAGAAGGAGATAAGAGAAATTGCGCAAATACAGTAGAATATAATAGAATCATATAACAGTACATAAAATATATATACTTACATAACACATACATACAAGGTGGTAGTGGATCTGGACTTCTTGGCGGGAAAGTGAAGAGTCATGTCTGCGGTTTTGTTTTATTTTCGAAAATTTGTGTTATATCGAATATTAATGTGAAATAATGGTGGATTATTAACCGTTAAGTGTTTGTGAGTGTGCACGAGTGTTGGCAAATAAAACAAAACAGTGCAACGTCACTTTTCAAATTCTCTCAAGACGTCCGCCCGAGGACTTAGTAAAGCCCCACATCTTTACTGAGATACTCGAGGGGTTGGGGGTATATCATTTCTCACTTCTCATTTCTATTATCATTCATCATCATCATACAGAAAAGAAATATTGTTTATTTATGTATTACTAATAATAAAAAATACTTGAAATTGGCTAAATGCTAAACGCGAAGCCATTAATTAAGATTAAAAAAAAAAAAAAAACGGTGGTAGTGATAAAAATACTGAAGATAGGCTGTGAGACTATTGTTATCTTTGACTATCGAAACTACAATGCTATTAATACTATAATGGCGACATTTTAGATATAATGATAACGTAGGTAGCATCAATGCTCGATACAGTTTGGTCACCAAAAAATAGTTAAGAATTTCACTAAAATTTTACTAGCTAGTAAGCAGATGGTTTGTATGCAATTGTTGCTGACCCTTTAATCATTATAGGAAAAGTCTATCACTGGTTACTTGCGAATACTGCAGGCTTATTACCGCTCTTAAAGGCGAAGGGTAAGGCACACTAGCGCCGCTAATGGATTTAATTTGATAACTGCTAAACTGGATTTTTTTTCAAACATTATGGACCTTCCGACACTAGGCAAACATCTATTATTCAATAATTGTGCACTACTTTATGTTTGTTTTTGTATTCATTCGCTAACACTAACAGTGGGCATTGTTTGTGAATAAATGCGATAGCCCGTTTTGTGAATAAACCAGGCAACAAAAAGTAGTGCACAATTATTAAATAAATACTATGGATGCTTTCCTGTTGTCGGACGGTACGCAATGTTTAAAAAAAGATCCGGTCCGTTAGTAATTGTCAAATTATCAATTGGTGGTGCTAGTGTGCCTTACCCTTCGCCTTAAGTGACAGTCGCAATCGCGACAATTTATCGCTACCGAAACACATATTCGTATAACGGAACGTAGAACGCTACGATAGCGCCACGAGCGAGCGATTGACGAACTAAAAGTGCATGACGGCGCTATAGAATAAACTGACCGATTGTAGCAACCGCAACTATAATAACTGGTTGTTTTTTTCGGTAATAAGCCTGCTCGTGCCATTATCCAGTAGCTAGCTAGGCGGACTTAAGCGCTACCTACCATCCAACAAACCGAGTATCCTACGCTGAGAAGTGGGAATCGAAACCGGGATCTCTCGTTCTGACCAGGCCCTTCTTTACCATTGAGCACTCTGGGCAAGTGCACAGGGCCCCGCAATCGATGGGGCCCCCTTGTTCCTGTCAGATCACTAACCGATAAATATATTTGTTTTACAAAACAAGAATTACTAACTTATTGACTGTTTTTGCTTTTTAATTCAAATAAACCAGGGGTCTTACACTGGCAACTCTATCTGGCTGCAAATAAGTAAAAATACCAGTTCAATAAATCTAGTTTTGCTTATCTACTCCTTTTGCCTGTTTTACTAAAATCTAGCGTAGCATAAGGTGGGGTCCTTATCCGTAAGTGCACAACGCCTCCAATAGGTTAAAGACGGCCCTGGGGGTCGACCGCCTAACTCTCTCGCTTTCGATCGCTTTGAAGGCGAGGCGAGGAGGAGGCGTCATCTTGTCATTTCGAAAGCAATATGAAAGCAATATCAAAAGCTATAGGCTATAGCTTTCGATATTATTCTTTATTATATTTCGATATTATAATAGAAAGCGAGGCGAGGGCCTCGCTTTCAAAGCGATCGAAAGCGAGAGTGTTAGGCGGTTGGGGGGCTGGTTCTGATACCTAAAATCTTAACCTCTTGACCATAAAGGTGGCTGCAGAATTAGTTTTATGTAAACCGATGGTGTCAATCTTTGATAGAGGCTTCTTGGCGGGAAAGTGAAGAGTCATGTCTACGGTTTTGTTTTATTTTCTAAAATTTGTGTTATATCGAATATTAATGTGAAATAATGGTGGATTATTAACCTTTAAGTGTTCATGAGCGTGCATGAATGTTGGCAATTATGAAACAAAACAGTGCAACGTCACTTAATTTTCAAATTCTCTCAAGAAGTCCGCCCGAGGACTTAGTAAAGCCCCACATCTTTACTGAGATACGCGAGGGGTTGAAGGGTATATCATTTCTCACTTCTCATTTCTATTATCATTTATCATCATCAAAAAATCAAAGGGAAAAAAAAATCTTTGATAAAAGAAAACAAAAAGCTTTATTCCGGCCAACTGCTGGTCAAAGGCCTCCATCTTGGAAATGATGTGTAGGTATTGGCTTAATCACCACGCTTGCCAAATGTGGACATCGAAAAATCCGAAGCCTGACCTGCGAATTGAGCCCGGGATCTTTAAGTATCGGGCCCAGCGGTATGCCACTCAGCCACCGTGGCTTTTAGGGTTCCGTAGCCAAATGACAAAAAACAGAACCCTTATAGATTCGTCATGTCTGTCTGTCTGTCTATCTGTCCGTCCGTATGTCACAGCCACTTTTTTCCGAAACTTTAAGAACTATACTACTTGGTAAGTAGATGTAGTCTGTGAACCGCATTAAAATTTTCACACAAAAATAGAAAAAAAAACAATAAATTTTGGGGGTTTCCCATACTTAGAACTGAAACTCAAAAATGTTTTTTTCATCAAACCCATACGTGTGGGGTATCTATGAATGGGTCTTCGAAAATGTTCTAAACTGAATAGTTTACATGAGAGACACTTCCAAAGTGGTAAAATGTGTCCTCCCCCCCCCCTGTAACTTCTAAAATAAGAAAATGATAAAACTAAAAAAATATATGATGTACATTACCATGCAAACTTCCACCGAAAATTGGTTTGAACGAGATCTAGTAAGTAGTTTTATTTTTAATACGTCATAAAGTACGGAACCCTTCGTGCGCGAGTCCGACTCGCACTTGGCCGGTTTTTTTACTCTTCACGGGTAAGCACTTGGCGTTCATCACACCTGATGTTAAGTGATAATAAGGCCGAAGGTGGAAGCGCACTTCACCCGGGACGCTCAACTACTGAGGCACTGGCTATCTTATATCTAGCTGCCGAAACAACAATGCTACAAATATTGATGTTATGGCGACATATTTCGGTAGGATTTTATTTTTATCTATTAGTTCGTACACAAATAAACATTTACAATGGTTAACAATTTGGATCGCAATAGCAGGTAAGCTTATCTCTAAAAAGAGATTTCTTCCAGCAGACCATGGTGACAGGATAGTGTGAAAGTAGCTAGTTAGATAAACTGAACCGCACAGAACTATTGAGAAAATATAATATTTATATGACACTATATAGCTGACCCGGCGGACTTCGTACCGCTTTGACAGTTTCCATCATTGAGTTAAATATATATCAATGGTTTCCATGACAACAAAACAAACAAATCATTTGTATTGGCAAATTAAATTGTCGTTTTTAGTATTTTATTTAATACCTTTTTTTTAATATAGCCTATGTTACTCAGCATTCTAATGGTGAAAGAATTTTTTTAAATCGGTCCAGAAGTTTTTGAGTTTATTCGTTGCAAACATACATACATACAAAAATACAAAGTTTTCCTCTTTATAATATTAGTATAGATAAAGACAACCACTACATATATACACAAAAATATGAATATACTAATAAATATAATATTTATTCTATATAATAAAAGCATATCATGATTCAGTGCCACTCAAGTATAACCGATAGTAGATAACTTTTTAGTTGTTTTTTTAAAGGGCCCACAGAGCGAAATTCTCGTAGAGGTATTGGTAATTTATTCCAAAGTATTGCTGCTTGGACAGTAAAAGAATCACCATACATATTAGTGCTGTAAGGAGGAAGATTTAAGTGGAGATAGAAGGCTGAGCGATGAGCGAGTCCAGATAACGAAAGGTACGAGAAACGCTCCTTGAGGTAATGAGGCGAAGATGAGTTAAAAAGAATAAGATGTGGAAGCCAGGCCAACAAACAAGTCCTACCACCAACCAAATCGAGTTCACAAACATATCATATCATCATCATCAGCACATTTATGTCCCCACTGCTGGGGCACGAGCCTTCCCTATGGATGGATAGGCAGAACGGGCCATAAACCACCACGCGGGCCCAGTGCGGATTGGTGGTTGTTAACGACTGCTAAAGCAGCCGGGACCAACGGCTTTACGTGCCTTCCGAAGCACGGAGGAGCTCGGATGATACATTTTCGGTCACCCATCCGATGACCGGCCTTTGCGAAAGTTGCTTAACCTCAGCACTCGCAGATCGGGCGCGTTAACCACTGCGCCATTGAGCTCTTCACCACTAGAATACAAGCGGTTATTTGATTTAGCCAAGTTGGAAGATCCAGTCGTCGTGACCTTCACGAAGTACCTAAATAGAATTACATATAAGTGGAAAATAAATACCAGTATGTACAAAAATATTTAGATCAGCCACCGTCTGCGCAACATCACCTCATTGACGTTAATCTATCACATACAACGTAAAAGCCGTCGAAACAGATTCAGTGTAGGCAGAAATTTAATAGCGCTCTTTAATCAAGACAGAATATGTTTCTATCTATTCTTTTGCTTAAGAGAAAAACAAAATGCTTTATCAGGGTTCCGTAGTCAAATGGCAAACGGAACCCTTATGGGTTCGTCATGTCTGTCTGTCTGTCTGTCTGGCTGTTCGTATGTCACAGCCACTTTTTTCCGAACCTATAAGAACTATACTGTTGAAACTTGGTAAGTAGATGTATTCTGTGAACCGCATTAAGATTTTAACACAAAAATAGAAAAAAAACAATAAATTTTGGGGGTTCCTCATTTACTTAGAACTGAAACTCAAAAATATTTTTTTCATCAAACCCGTACGTGTGGGGTATCTATGGATAGGTCTTCAAAAATGATATTGAGGTTTCTAATATAATTTTTTTCTAAACTGAATAGTTTTCGCGAGAAACACTTCCTAAGTGGTAAAATGTGTGTCCTCCCTCTGTAACTTCTAAAATAAGAGAATGATAAAACTAAAAAAATGTATATGATGTACATTACCATGCAAACTTCCACCGAAAATTGGTTTGAACGAGAACAAGTAAGTAGTTTTTTTTTTAATACGTCATAAAGTACGGAACCCTTCGTGCGCGAGTCCGACTCGCACTTGGCCGGTTTTTTTTATTACTGAGGGTACTGGCAAGTAACTATTGCCTAATCTGTGGTACTGGCGCCAGTGTTCGACGCTCTAAGCTTACTGCTTCACAGAATTTTCGTCGGTGCAAAGTGTCCGTTTCTTTCTCGTACATTTTTGCTTAGGATTTGGCAAAGTATTTACGGCCGGGCCGCCTGCCTGATACCAACCCTCCTTGGGAAACCTAGTGGTAGTATACCCACCACCGCGCGAGCGACCCAGCAGGTCTTAAACTCGCTTAATCGAATTTTACGACACCCACGGGAAGAGATCGGTTAGTGCTATTCTTTGCGTTTGAATACCACAGAGTAAATATATCTAATACTCTGTGCCAATACAGTGCGTTATTGTTATTTTTAAATTTTAAAATTTTTGAATACAAAAATATTAAGACTTTTATTATTTTTTACCCAAATGTCTATGATTTTACGAAAGTAAACATTGCTCTAATTAAATCACCAGCCTACTCTGTACAGATATTAGTGTGCGTGCGTATTCGTAGTCGTGCGCCGTTGTCACACCACACTACCACGCGCCGCTCGCTCGCTATCATAAAGAAACTTGAAACTCGCAGTTTTGCGTCCGCGCTGCACCCCCTTAATACCTATTTAACTTTATTTATCTAAGCCGGATGTGTTTAGAATTTCGCGCCTATATTTTTTTGGTATGTTTATTTTTCTTTGCGGCAGACATAACAGAGCAGGTGAATTAAAAATAAGGCTGGACATTAACGAACACAAAACTATATAAGGTGCCAGTATTTTTTTGTTAAAGATTTATGGCTAGTTGTGTTTTTTTTTCGCCATTACTCGATCACGTTAACGACAACACGAAATTGTGTCGCACAATTTTAACTCGCCACATCTGTCACGAGGAGGCGCTGCTTCAACGTACATTGAATCATATGACTACGTGGATTGCGTGGCATCGCTCTCTAATCTCTAATATTAATATAGTTAGAATTTCATTGAAATTCCTCTGGATGACAACAAGGAAGCAGATTCAACTGTAGCTAAAAATTTGTTACCGACTCCTATTTTTAATGATCAATAAAAGGAAAAAAGGTGACGATCATTGGTTCCTGCATAACATTGGTTTCACTAACCTAGTTAGTTAGAATAAAATACCGCCTTGAAATATACAATAATAATCTATACTGAAATAGAAAAAAAAATATTTGGTACAATATATCACACATACGAGTCTCTACAAATTCAAAATACTGGAACGTATCACTTACCTAAGTAATTACCAAATTGGTTTCCGCTCAGCATATGTCCTGATGTTAACCACGACGCTGGTCTTCCGCCATAGTGTCTTCCGCGGATGCCATATATAATTAAAAAACTAATATATAGAAAAAAATAAAAGTATATTATTTTGTATAGTGGCGCCATGACACTGTTTACATTTCATTAATAAATATAGCTTTTTTAAAACACGTAACTGTACCTATCTACTGTATGGCACAGCTTTATCACAGGTACCTACGTTCGTGATGTCTTTGTATGTTTGTTTGCATTCCTGAAAAACGTAAGGAATCGAGTCTCCGTTGTTTACCTTGGCTATGAAAATTGAAGTCGGCAAATTCCAATTTCAAAAAAAATTACAAAGTCTCTGTGGTTTAAAAACAAACAAGAGCAATGCATACATTTCTAGAATCAAGTAAAAAGTCTTTGTTCTTTTTTTAGCTAGATGAAAGTCAAATTGTGATTTCATTAATAATTACCTATCTCATAATTATTTGATCCCTTCAGATAGATCTAGAGTTGCCAGCATTTTTACTTTTGAAAGCGTTTTGTTTTCTAAAACTCTCCGCGAGTTTTTACACGTGACAATAGTAGGTAAAACTACAAAGTAAAACTTACAAAATTGAAGCATAAAGTATAATCATAGAATTGGGTATTTTACTGATTAGTCAATAGTTAGTCCATGTTCAAAGAGAAAGTTGCCTCTTGGCGGGAAAATGAAGAGACATGTCTGCGGTTTTGTTTAATTTTCTAAAATTTGTGTTATGCGAATATTAATGTGAAATAATGGTGGATTATTAACCGTTAAATGTTCGTGAGTGTGCATAAGTGTTGGCAAATGAAACAAAACAGTGCAACGTCACTTTTCAAATTATCTCAAGAAGTCCACCCGAGGACTTAGTAAAGCCCCACATCTTTACCTAGACACTCGAGGGGTTGGGGGGTATATCATTTCTCACTTCTCATTTCTATTTTATCATTCATCATCATCATACAGGAAAGAAATATTGTTTATTTATATTACTTTTAAGAAAAATTACTTTAACACTGGCTAAATGTGCTAATCGCACGAAGCCATCAATTAAAAAAAAGCTATGACGACACTATTTGTTCCATAAATTGAGTGTTTGTTAATAACTTTTAAAAATAGGTAAATGTTTTAAAGAACTGTTAGGTACGTGATATCATTTAAACGTTTAATGTTCTGGAATTAATTATTGCTGTTGTCAAATACCTATTAACTACTACTTATTTATATTATAATTACTAGTTATGTAAATAAGCCACCTTGAACTATTATAAACTAAGTAGCTATAACATAATAACACAACTAAAGCTATTTATGTAAATATATGTGTAATAAAACGAAAACGGGTACGTACCGAGTAGTCCTACTATGGTAGAAACGTATAAAAGAGCAGGAAGGTAGCTGCTGAGTTTCTTGCTGGATCAACTTTCAGCAGTAGAATCGCATTACATATATATGTAGTTTTTGTTTATTAAATTATATAAGGTCACATTTTATCAACTGCAAATATTTTGAGGATGAATTCAGCAACATATATAAACTATTTTTATGAAATAACCTTAAATTTTTATACGCTAGTTTTCAAGAAAAACGCCAAAAGATATTTCGATTTGAAAGAAAAATAAAGTACTTCCGGTAGTTTCAATTCAAAGGAGCCGAAACAGAGAGGCCGCAATGCCTTCACCGCTTACACGTGCCCGTAGTTTCATTCAAGAGCCGACAGAGAGGCCGCTCTTAAAAATATTACAATTTTTGTATCAGGAAAAGTAAAAAAAAATAGCCTGATTTTTTTAAAATAGGGCTAGAGGAGCTTGATGGCGCAGTGGATAACGCGCCCGGTCAGCGAGTGCTGAGGTTAAGCAACTTTCGCAAAGGCCGGTCATCGGATGGGTGACCAAAACTTTATCATCTCGAGCTCCTCCGTGCTTCGGAAGGAACGTAAAGCCGTTGGTCCCGGCAGTATTAGCAGTCGTTAACATCCACCATTCCGCACTGGGCTCGCGTGGTGGTTTATGGCCCGTCCTCCCTATCCATCCATAGGGAAGGCTCGTGCCTCAGCAGTGGGGACAAAAAGCTGATGATGATGATGGGAGAAAAATGTTGATCACTGGTCCTTGTCGGACACTGGAGAACCCACTCGAAAAGTCGAAAACATTTGTGATCACTCACTCACCAAAGTCGTAAATTATCCCAGTTTTGTTTGCTTACCAAAAATTAACGGTGAAGTATGTACGTTTTTACAGCCATTTAAACCAATGATTTAATGTTTCACAAATCTAGAAACGCGGTAACGTGTCAAGCTAACAGAACAGGGTGAGCAGCACCGTGTGTAATAATTCACGAACCATTTGGAGCCACTTTTGATCACCTCGTAACTCAAAAACTATTTCACATAAACATGTCAAATTTGGCTCATTTATTGAGACTTGCGAGATACATATGTGATCCAAATTTCATAAACACACCTCCAACGGTTATTTAAATATTATGCACTATGCCACAAAACAAATGCTCCACAGAATGCATCTATCAACAAATAACTTGTGTAGGGCATGTGGGGAGGGAACGGAGTCAATGCAGCACCTACTGTGTGACTGCCACTCTCTGGCTAGGAAAAGAATGGGACTCCTGGGGTCGGCTTATCCGAAACCGGAGGACTACAGGCTCTTCGCTCTTAAGGACGTGGCCAAACTTATGGCATCTATCTTTACAGAGGAAGAAGAGTGAAAGGACGGGGTTGCACAAAAGATCCCGATGGGTCGAAGTGCTACTGCAAGAGGGAAACCTCAGCAGGCCCCACTAAGATAAGATAAGATAAGATAAGATAAGATAAGATAAGATAAGATAAGATAAGATAAGATAAGATAAGATAAGATAAGATAAGATAAGAAAAGATAAGATAAGATAAGATAAGATAAGATAAGATAAGATATTTAAATATTAACGTCCAAAAATCGTCACTTTTATCACTGACTGATCTATAGATAGATCAAAATTCTAACCCACTTCCAGATGACCTGAAAGTTCAAATTTGGCATCCAGATAGATAGTTGGGCGAATACAAAGGAATAAATGAGAAACTAGTAAAAATTTATCAATTTATTATATTTTTCAATTAATTGATTCTATAGGAACACTTACTTAAATATGCCTGTAATGTAAGAATCAGCAATCAAAATTGACTAGTGGTCGCCCCGTGGTCGAAATTCGACCGTAATTTTTTTAAAGCTGCACGGATTGTATCCTAAGCAATGAAAAATTTAAAAACATAGAATGTGAGTTTGGATTGGCATTGACAGATTTCGGTCGCTCCTCTTCCATTTTTGAAATTTTTGAAAAGAGTATATATGCGTGTGTGTCAAATACATGTGTGTAATGTTTGTTTTATTGATTTAATGTATTTTTATGCATAATTTAAAAAAAATATGAACATTCTGCAATTTTCTCTATATAAACTATAAGTGTGCGAAATTTCATACTCCTCCGTCCGCGCAATTTCTCCTAAAAAGGGGTACAAAGTTTTTGCTTCACGTATTAATATAGTATAGATGACAGCCGGTCTTTAAGTATGTGGATTTTAAGGTCTTTACGTGAATACTTATATAACGAGTGGAATACCACCCTTAATTCTTTTTAATCCGTACATATCAGTTTTAGTATTTACTTATAACTACTTATAATTAAGAGTATAGACGACTTTCGTATTTATTACGTTATTATTAACTGGGATTTAGTGTTATATCCCATTATATCCCAACCCCTCGAGTATCTCAGTAAAGATGTGGGGCTTTACTAAATCCTCGGGCGGACATCTTGAGAGAATTTGAAAAGTGACGTTGCACTGTTTTGTTTTATTTGCCAACACGGCTGCCCCATTTCAAAACCTAGTAAGGAACATTTTTTGTAAAAATAGGTTTTTGCATTAATCTTCCAAATAAAATAAGTCCCTACACAATATAAAAACACCAGCATTGAAATCTACGATATATACATAGATATTGAAGCATCAATACCTAGTAAGTGCACCATTCACCTCATAACCATTTTTAAACCTAGCAAAGCACTTTAACCATTTCAAAACCTAGTAAGTCTCTGAGACTTGCTAGGTTTTCATGTGGTTTGTGCTCCATACTAGGTTTTTGAAATAGTTTAACAGGAATGAAGAGGGAAGTGGGTACACGGGGAGCGCAATAGCAAGTCACAACTGGCATACGCAGACTCGCGCTTCATTAGTTCATTCGGCGCCGCAGTAAATACATTTCGTCGCATCGCAGTGTTTGGAGTTATTAAAATGAGTCACCAAATGTAATTTTACCGTGCAAAAAAGATTATATAATATCGAAAATATGAATGAAAAACATGATTCAGAGACGGATAAAAGGTAAGGTTATAGGAATCTATAAAAAATCTTGTCGCTCATGCAATAACGTGATATATGTATGTACTTACTCTGACTTTTTTAATAGATAACCTTGAAAACTTAAGCACACATTTAATCTAAAAATCCGAAATCAAACAATACGAATATTTACGATTTCAAGAATTTTAAAGACACGGTGATGCTATCAAGGAAAAACATTAAAACTATTGAAATCAATGACAGATATGAATGGCCAAAAAAAAAGAGAGCGGCACGTCCTAATGAACCAGTTTAATTTAAACTCTGTTGTACAAGTTGAATTTTTCACTGTATCGAGAAACCTTTATTATAATACAAGGTGTAGGTAAAATATTTTATTTTTATTTAAATTGAATTTTCAATATCTTTTCTTTTTTAAACTAACTTTGATTAATTTTTTCGGATTTGATGCACCCCTCGAAGAATTGTACTTTCTAATGAAAAAATTGCCTGAATCACGAAGATCATTTTGGATGAATTTATCCGTCAATGACTCTTCAATAGATTTGACAAATGATGGGCAAATGTTTGCAGCTGAATAGCTCTTTTGAGAAATTTTAATATTTATTGTCTTTTGCTTTGATTGATTTACGAAGGACAATAATGTCTGCATTTAGTAGTTTTAATTAAAAGATATTATTAAATAAATTGTGAGTTTATTTAGATTCCCTACTGATTACATTATTATTTTATTTACACAGTATATACAGTTACTACCAGCTTTGAATTACTGGGATAATACTAAATTAACTATAGCAAAACCTAGTAAAAGCTCCTACTATGTTTTGAAACAGGTGTTTAGGGGTACTAAACCACAGCATCTCAATTTTCAAAGTTAGTAAGGGGTTTAAAATATGTAATATACACATAAATCAATATATCAATAATACTTCATGTTTCGTATTTTATATATTATACAATCAATAGATTTTTTCTTACCCAAGATAAATATTTTTCAAAGGCTGACCTATTTTACGTTTATACGCTCTCCTGTAAAATTTGCTTTTAGGTCCTTACTAGGTTTTGAAATGGGGCAGCCGAACACTCATGTACACTCACGAACACTTAACGGTTAATAATCCACCATTATTTCACATTAATATTCGACATAACACAAATTTTAGAAAATAAAACAAAACCGCAGATATTACTCTTCACTCTCCCGCCAAGAAGTCCGTTGTATTTTTGCGCGGTCTGTTGTTAGTATACACTTTTTCAGAAATTTTTAACTAATTTATTTTATTAGATTTGAAACTCTTTAGTAAGTAACCTATATTATGTAAACCTTATAGTCATGATAAGGCTACATATTTAGGTTCACAACCTAGTTTTAAGCCAGTAGGTACATTTTATTGTGTTACTCTCTTTGATTGTAATCTGTTTTGTAGCTTTTCTATATTATTTTAATTTAATTTTCTAATACAAAATGATTTGTTTGTTTTGTTATCATGGAAACCATTGATAATATTAATTTAACTCAATGATGGAAACTGTCAAACCGGCGCTAAGTCCACCTAATATTATAAATAGGAAAACTTTGTATTTTTGTATGTATGTTTGCAACGAATAAACTCAAAAACTACTGGACCGATTTAAATAATTCTTTCACCATTAGAATGCTACATTAGCGCTGAGTAACATAGACTACTTATATAAAAAAAAAGAAAAAAAAGAAATACGGTACGAAGTCCGCCGAGTCAGCTAGTATGTTATTAAATTAATAAATTAATTAATTATCGTAGTGGCACCAGTGATCGACACTTAAAGGCCAATGTTCGACACTGTTTCCGTTGTCAAAATATAATTTTTTTTTTTAAATTTTACTAGATGCCAGCTAGGAACCAGGTGGCCTGTATACAATTGTCGCTAAAGCCACAAATCAGTACTGACCCCTATTTCTAATGATTAACTGCCTATCTGCGTAATTTAAGTAAAATTTACGAAAATTAAAAAAATTAAAAAATAATTAAAATATTGGGCCATAACCCACCACGCTGGCCCAATGCGGGTTGGTGGGTTTTAACGACTGCCATCTTACGACAACAACCGGGACCAACGGCTTAACGTGCCTTCCGAAGCACGGAGGAGCTCGAGATGTTTTTAATTGGTCACCCATCAGGCGACCCGGCATTGCGAAAGTTGCTTAGCGGGCAAGATCGCAAGCCGAACGCGCTAACCGCTGCGCCATCGAGCTCCTCAAAAAGAGGTTAAAGGTATATAAAAAAAAGGCAGTGTGGGCATGCCTCCAACAAGGTGGACCGACGATCTGGTGAAGGTCGCGGAAAGCCGCTGGGTGCGGGCACCACAAAACCGGTCGTTGTGGAGATCCTTGGGGGGAGAAGACGTCCAGCAGTGGACGTCTTTTGGCTGAGATGATGATGATTATTGATGATGATGATGAAGATGAAGATATAAATAATTAAAAATACGTTTTAGCGATTTTCTCCGCGTCTTCGTCGTCGTATTTGTACTTATATAGGTAGATACGTTTATTTTAATTATTACAATTATTAATATCTCGTGTTCGAGTACATCCCGTGATCTAATCAGGCGTGGCGCATGCAACTGTGCCGAAATATCAGATATACTATCAGTGATACTCACACTACTAAAACATGGTATTTAATCTATACTAATATTATAAAGAGGAAACCTTTGTATTTTTGTATCTATGTATGTTTGTAACGAATAAACTCAAAAACTACTGGACCGATTTAAAAAATTCTTTCACCATTAGAATGCTACATCAGCGCTGAGTAACATAGGCTATATTAAAAAAAAACTAAAAACGACAATTTAATTTTCCAATACAAAATGTTTTGTTCGTTTTGTTGTCATGGAAACCATTGATATATATTTAACTCAATGATGGAAACTGTCAAAGCGGTACGAAGTCCGCCGGGTCAGCAAGTAATCTATATAAATAAAATTGAATGTTGCTAAGCGCAAAACTCG
Source organism: Eudonia mercurella (assembly GCA_963082485.1). Lineage (NCBI taxonomy): Eukaryota > Metazoa > Arthropoda > Insecta > Lepidoptera > Crambidae > Eudonia > Eudonia mercurella. Next base: position 9,962,075 of record OY720049.1, on the reverse strand, counting down.
AGAATGGCTGGACCGGTGATGTGGCACTTTTTTTTACATGTTCCTTAATGCACACGGAAAATTTTAATAAAGAAAAAAAAATGAGAAAAAATATAAATATTGCGTGGACAATAGTAAAAACAACACTTTTGAAAGAACAAAGTCTGTCCGTGCAGCTAGTTTCCTTAATAAAAATTTCTTTAATGTAAGTGACTCTAGTAGTTTAAAAAGTTATCATAACCATTATTATTAAAACCTCATATATCAACAAGTGACTTATTAAAACTTAATAAAAAAATCAACATTTATATAAAAAAAGATCTCTCGCCTCGCCCGCCAGCGCAAGAGAATTAAAAAAAGAAAAATTTGCGCAACGCTTTTATGCCGACATGATATTATATTGACGCCTGAACGCGTTAATACCTTACGCCCCTTCAATGTGCTAAAAATAAATGCGTCTTGCAATCTGTATAACGTTTTCCAGTAGCCTGGACTCCGCCACCTGTGTTTGACAGCGGAGAAATCGTTCCCGCGCGTTTTGTATGGCGCGCAAACTTTTTCTTGTCACGGAACTTTTTTTGTGCATAGACAATTCGTGAAAAAAGTACATACAACCAATTTGTTAAAACAATTAAGTGAACTTTTTTTTTGGAGAAAATGGCGTGCATCTCTGTTTTTAGGGTTTATGTGTTGATTTTATTTATTTCTCTGTGCGTTGAAATTAAAACGAAGACGACTGAAAGTGAGGAGACCACAGATAAGATTGCCGAAATTAAGTTGCAAAAGGTTCCCGAAATAAAGATCCAAAAGGTTCCCGAAATAAAGCTTCAAAAGGTTCCTGAAATAAAGCCACAAAAGGTAACTTAATTTTTTTCCGAAGTTTTTTAAAAATTATTTTAAATAATAGAAATATTATATTCAAAGGTTGTAATGATTTAGAGTTCAGCTTAACCAACCGACGGCGCCGCGCCGGTGGCAGGGTAGAAAATTTTAATCGAAACTGTCAAAAATATTTAGAAATACTTTTAATTTAAATAAAAAAATCCATAAAAAAAAACTTTAAAAACCTGGCATAGCGTAGTTTAATTTCACAAATTATATTTGCATTAATATTTAAGTTATTCATTATACTTGGACACTATTGCAAATAAATAGTTGTTTTTGTGTGTTTTTTTCAGATAGGAATAATTATAAATATATTATTGAAGTGTATTGTATAGTAATATGTACGTACTTACTACATAAGTTAATTCTAAATTTTATTGCTAAGTAACGTCAATTCAATCTAGAAAAAGTTTAAGAAACATAATTCGGGACCCTTTACTAAGACTGTCTGTCCGTCTGTCACCAGGCTGTATCTCATGAACCGTGATAAGTTGAAATTTTCATAGATGATGTATTTCTGTTGCCGCTATAACAACAAATACTAAAAAATAGAATAAAGTAAATATTTAAGGGGGCTCCCATACAACAAAAGTGGTTTTTTTTTGCTCGTTTTTGCTCGATATTGATAACGGCAACAGGTAAACGCTTAAAATATGCACAGAATATTTAGTTATAATATATTCACTATAAAAATAAATAATTAAAATAAAATAAAACAAATATTTAATAAGGAGGGCTCCCATACACAAACGTGATTTTTTTTTAAATTTTTTTCACGGTCTTAATAACGATAACAGGTAGAAACTTGGAATATTTTTAAAGATAATGGTACTGGACTCGCACTTGGCCGGTTTTTCTTTACTCGTCTCATTTCTATTCCGTACTCAACCCACAGCAACATTTTTATTTTTCATTCCTTATTCATCTTATGGAGAAGGAGCTCGATGGCGTAGGAGAAGCTCGATGGTGCAGTGGTTAACACGCTCGGTCTGCGAGTGCTGAGGTTAAGCAACTTTCCCAAAGGCCGGTCATCGGATGGGTGACCAAAAATTTATCATTTCGAGTTCCTCCGTGCTTCACACTGCCGACACTGCATTAGCAGTCGTTAACAACCACCGCACCGAACTGGGCCCGCGTGGTGGTTTATGGCCCGTTCTCCCTATCCATTTATAGGGAAGGCTCGTGCCCCAGCAGTGGGGACATTAAATGAGCTGATGATGATGATGATGATGATTCATCCCATAAGTATTCCTTAAGTGTACACATTTAAAGTTAATTATTACTAATGGTGGATAGTGGTCAAATGGAAGCCTATCTATCTATAAAGAAAAATCCAGGTCATAAACTATCTGTATGCCGAATTTCATCCAAATCCATCCATCCGTTGCAACGTAAAAAATCAACAAATATACACACATACAGACACACAAACGTTCGCATTTATAATATTAGTGTAATTTCCGATATGAATATTACACGCATTGGCGACACTATCCGGAGGAGTCCAATGACAAAGCAGAGCTAATTACCGTGGATCCGGTGAGGCGCCTGGGCCAAAATAATTCGTGTCTTCAGAGTACAGACGTCTGCCTATCAACTTATTCAAAACTGTCAAATCACACTTGTCGTGGAGTTTCTTATATTTATATACCTACCTCTTTTCATACTTTGTCTATGCTTTTATAATGTACTTGTTTTTATGTTGTTGTCAAAAAATAACTCACAGAAAGATACGTGTTGAACTTCTTGGCGGGAAAGTGAAGAGTCATGTCTGCGGTTTTGTTTTATTTTCTAAAATTTGTGTTATGTCGAATATTAATGTGAAATAATGGTGGATTATTAACCGTTAAGTGTTCGTGAGTGTGCATGAGTGTTGGCAAATGAAACAAAACAGTGCCACGTCACTTTTCAAATTCTCTCAAGAAGTCCGCCCGAGGACTTAGTAAAGCCCCACATCTTTACTGAGATACTCGAGGGGTTGGGTGGTATATCATTTCTCATTTCTATTATCATTCATTATCATCAAACAGAAAAGAAATATTGCTAATTTATGTATTACTTGTTAGAAAAATTACTTTGACACTGGCTAAATGTGCTAATCGCACGAAGCCATCAACAAAATGAAAAAAAAAAAAAAAAAAGATACGTGTTTTTCTTCAATATGAAACCCTTCAGTCTTTCCCGTATAACACTAATATTATATGCGAAAGTTTGTGCGTGTATATTTGTTGTTTCTTCACGCTGCGCTGCAACGGATCAATGGATTTGGATGAAATTCGGCATACAGATAGTTTATAACCTGGATTAACACATAGGATAATTATTTTCCCGATATTCCCACGGGAACGGGAACCACGCGGGTGAAACTGCGGGCGGCCGCTAGTTTCTTCAATAAACGTTCAACCATATGTCATATATATAAAGTTCAGTCTGTTGAGGAAATGTGACAGTGCGTGGTTGTCTTATGTGCACGCGTGTGTGGTGTACTTACGTAGTGCTAGATTTTTAGGGCTCCGTAGCCACATGGCAGAAAACGGAACCCTTACGGATTCGTCATGTCTGTCTGTCTGTCTGTCTGTCTGTCTGTCCGTCCGTATGTCACAGCCACTTTTTTCCGAAACTATAAGAACTATACTGTTGAAACTTGGTAAGTAGATGTATTCTGTGAACCGCATTAAGATTTTCACACAAAAATAGAAAAAAAAACAATAAATTTTGGGGGTTCCCCATACTTAGAACTGAAACTCAATTTTTTTTTTTTCATCAAACCCATACATACGTGTGTTATATTGAGGTTTCTAATATATTTTTTTTCTAAACTGAATAGTTTACGCGAGAGACACTTCCAAAGTGGTAAAATGTGTGTCCCCTCCCCTATAACTTCTAAAATACGAGAATGATAAAACTGAAAAAATATATATAATGTACATTACCACGCAAACTTCCACCGAAAATTGGTTTGACCGAGATCTAGTAAGTAGTTTTTTTTAATACGTCATAAAGTACGGAACCCTTCGTGCGCGAGTCCGACTCGCACTTGGCCGGTTTTTTTCCCTTATTTATGGCTTCATACGGTTTTAGCACATTTGGCCAGTTCCAAAAAAAATTCTTTACAAGTTCTATAAAAATTAACAATACACGGATTGAGATCACACCCTTATGCTGTCCACATACCGCCTATACGCACAAAGCGCTTTGCGTCATCATTTTTGATGCGGACAGCTAAGGAGTGGAACTCCCTTCTTGCGGATCTGTTTCCTGACACGTACAACCTGGACATTTTTAAGGCAAGGGTGAACAGGCATTATCAGTATGCTACATGGCCGCATCATCGCTTACCATCAGGCGATATCGCGGTCAAATACTTGCCTATAAAAAATAAAAAATAAATACTCTGTTCATAGATGATAACCCCCTTGAGTATCAGTAAAGATTTGGGGCTTTACTGAGACCACGCGGACTTCTTGAGAGAATTTGAAAAGTGACGTTGCACTGTTTTGTTTCATTTGCCAACACTCGTGCACGCTCACGAACACTTAACGGTTAATAACCCACCATTATTTGACATAACGCAATTTTTTTTTAAATAAACCAAAACTGCAATATGACTCTTCACTTTCCTGCCAAGAAGTCCCAATGTTAGTCTTATTCACCATTGTATCAACACGATAACGAAAACAAGAATTTTTTAGGCAAAACTGCAACCCACACCTCGAATGTCACCAGTGGACTGAGTTTCTTTAACTAGTGGAAATTCCCTACGAAACCATCTCGACCGTGCTGTAAATGAGACCTGGGAGTTATGTGGGGTTAACCAGCTTATTTTATGTCCCCACTGCTGGGGCACGAGCCTTCTCTATAGATGGATAGGGAGAACGGGCTATAAACCACCACGCGGGCCCAGGAGGCTTACCACAAGAAAAGAGGAAAAGAGACGCGAGTATATTCGCCGCTACACGCGTCTCGCTTTCACAACTGCAATAATACTGCTATAAGAGCTCATAGTAGGGGCACAGTGCGGTGAGGTGGTTGTTAACGACTGCCAATGCAACGGGGACTAATGGTTTTACGTGCCATCCGAAGCACGGAGGAGCGGTTACATTTTTGGTGACCAATTCGAAGACAGGCCTACAAATCCACAGAACAACTAAATTTCGTGGGTATACCAACTTATGTCACAGACACAGTAGAAATTGCAATTATATTTCTAGTTTACATGTCGTCGCTACTCCAAATAGTGCCAAAAGCATTGACGTTATTTCAGATTTTTCATAAAACATTATAATAATAACACGCGGCAAAATTGTCGTTTTAAAAATATAATGCTCCGCTCGTAAATTTCGCAGACGGACTTTTTTACGAGTTCTAATAACCCATCCCAATGTTATACTGTTATAAAGACTTTGTTTGCTTGTTTCAGAAAAAAAAGTGTTATTTTTCTTTTTTTACCGCACGCACGTTAGCCGGTTGACGTCTTTGCGTTTTTATGAGACAATGTTAGGGCCCATAGACAAGACAGAAAGCCATTCGGATTTTGAAATTAATAAATTAATTTTTCCTATTTTTATACCACGGTATCTGAATTACGATTTTTGTTATTGTATTTTTTGTATTATTTTAAATGTAATGTAACTATTATCATGGCAAGCAAGGCAAATTACTTTGACACTGGCTAAATTATGCTAACCGCACGAAGCCTTAAAGGGAAAAATAATAAATCTACTGATTTTAATAAGGCTGCACGGGTTGTATCCTAAGCAATGAAAAATTAAAAAAGACAGAATGTGAGTTTGGATTGGCATTGACCTTAGAGCATTAAACCAAATTGGTTAAACCAATTGGTTTAATGCTCTAAGGTCATTAAACTGACTGACAGCTGAGCATTAAACCAAATTGGTTAAACCAATTGGTTTAATGCTCGAAGGCATTGACAGATTTCGGCCGCTCCTCTTCCATTTTTGAAATTTTTGAAAAGAGTATTTATGCGAGTGTGTCAAATACATGGTGTGTGTGTAATGTTTGGTTTATTTAATTAATGTATTTTTTATGCATATTTAAAAAAAATTTACATTCTGCAATCCTTATCTATATAAACTATAAGTGTGCGAAATTCATACTCCTCCGTCCGCGCAATTTTCGTAAAAAGGAGTACAAAGTTTTGGCTTCACGTATTAATATAGGTATAGATTATCTTTAGCGCAGTAGGTTTTAGTTAGATATTGTTCTGAGATTATATCCGATCTCTCCATGGGCTTATGAAAATTATGACTATGATAAAAACGAATAAAAGAAAAATAATTATACATTTTGAAAACTAAAACTAAAGTGCGAAGTGATTCTTCCGCCAGCAAAGAGGTGTATTCAATCATCTGTGGTTCAAATCGATTGTCAACACCCATAAAAATAACAAACATTGTCTATGGTTAATGTTGTTTTTAGAAATTGTTGTTCGGACTTCTTGGCGGGAAAGTCAAAAGACAACCATTGCAGTATTGGTAAATTTAAAAAATAACGTTTCAATAACATAAGTTAGTGAGTTAGTATATTTACATGAGAACTAGCTGACCGGCCGCGGCGGACTTCGTACTCCTTTGACAGTTAACGTTTCCATGACAACAAAACAAACAAATCATTCGTCCGCCCAAACACCCGTATCCCATGATGGACCACTATAGCAGCGCCACCTACCGGGTCCAATTATAAATCTAAACCATACTCGAATCCACTTTGCAGAAAATTTCATTCAAATCGGTCCAGCCGTTTAGAAGGAGTTCAATTTCTCTCTGTGGTCTAGTGGCTAATACCACCGGTTTAGACCCAGAGGTCCCGGGTTCGATTCCCAGCGGGGGTACATGTTTGTGTACTCGGTTTGGTTGGTGGTCACGCACAGAAGATTTATATAAGTATATAAAGATGACGTTAAAACCTTAAAAATAATAAATAATACTTAATACGCCTCGATAGGCGACTGGCAAAGCCCGGCCGATATGCGGAGCTCCTGAGTTCAATTCTTAAGTCGGGCAGTGTGTTTTGGATATTTTCGATGCATGGGATTTGTGATCGATCACCAACCCCCATTAAGCAAGCGTGGTGTTAAGCCAATACCCATCAATTGTAAAGATGACATGGTTTTAATGATGGAGGAATTTGCCCAACTGTGGGACAGTAGGTACTTATACAACATGTAACAGAAAGGTGTGGTCAAAATGAAAAGATCCACCCACAGTGTATCCGATCTAGATCTTGTATGTAGAATTACTTAGAGAGTTATTAACTTTAATTTATTATGCAATTTTTAATACAAGATATTAATTTAATTACTGTCTTTTATTTATTTACAACATAAATTAAAAAAGGAAATAGAAATATACACATAATTTTTACAAATAAGAAAGGGACTCCAAATCGCTGCCAAGTGGGAGAGTGCTCAAGGCCACGTCCAAAATAAAAAATAAATAAAAAAATATTTGAATTGTGACGTCACAATCAAAATAAACACGACACAGCTCTAGTGGTTTAGTAACCTCTGTGTACTTATATTTATGATCACTGCTGCTTGCTTATGCGCGCCTGACGCGCATCACTTCACTAATATAAATATTTAATGTACAATTGCATGATTTTATTCTTCTTATTTATTTACAACATAAATTGAAAAAGGAAATAGAAATAAAAATATACACATAGTTTTTACATGTAAAAAAGGGACTCCAAATCGCTGCCAAGCGGGAGAGTGCCCAGGACGCTGGCGGCGCTGCCTCTTTGGATGACCAAACTTAAACGTTGGCCAAAATACGCGCCAGCTCGAGGGTCACCAGTGGTCTCTATAAGGCGAGCGGAAATTTCTTGAAAAAGCTTTCGAGCTGCCGGTCCCTATGGTCCCAAAATTCAAACCCAAACGGCGCAAATATGTGCCCAAGGCTTAGAGAACTATATTTACGCCGTTTGAGGTCCTCATTCGCTGGAGCTGCCGCGCCAGCACTAACCGAGGTTGCCCTAATGTGGGATGGAGCTAGGGTGTCCACGCACGTCGCATCCCACACCAGGGATCGACCTTGCGACCAGGCAACGAGCGTCATTCCATCGGGCCTCTTTCCATCGTCACGAGCCAGCCCATTGGGTTCCAATACAGCTGGCACATTGACGGTAGAAAGCGCACGGCGAATGACGTCGTTTAGATTCGCGTGTCGCGACAGACGACCAGCGCTTTGCAGGCAAGAAAGACCACGGTGCCCAAAAATATCCAAATTAAAGTTATTCATTATGTCTTAGTAACAACACATACAATATCTAGATCGGACTCACTTTGGATCTTTTCATTTTGACCACACCTTTTTGTTACACGTTGTATTATAGGCTAAATATTGGGTCCTTACCTATGAAATTGACGTTTTTTTCTCACTCAATAATAAGCGTATTACTTCTAAAACTCAATACCGGTTGTTAATATTATTATCAGAGTTGGGCGTAATCAACTACTTTTTTAATTAGATTAATAATCTGATTGAAAGTAATCGTGATTACTTTTAATCAGATTAAAGTAGTCGTGATTACTTTTAATCAAGATTAAACATATAATCTTTAATCTTGATTACAGTAATCAGTAATCTAAATTACATGATTATTCTTAACTAAGTTTATATGAATTATGGTTTAGAAATTTGCCATTAATTATCACAATTTGTAGGTATGCATCTAGAAATTGAGTGGTTGGCTTTATTGTACTATAAATTATACCTACTACGTAAGACGCGCGGTAAGGGTGCGGAGGACAGGGTATTGTACGATCACCGGCTAGCCAATCGCCGCGTCCGCATTGTCGATAGTCGACAAGTGCACACGCGCCATTTTGTTCAGTGCGCATCAGTCAAACGAATCGAGCGCAAGGAGACGATACGAGACGACGTAATTCTTTTATCGTACGTGATCGAGTATTTTTTTAAGTTTGAAAGTATCGAGTACCAGAAAAATTACCATTCAGCAGATTTTTTGCGTAAAATAATTATCCTAAAAACACAGTGTATGAGACTGAAAAAAAAATAAAGTTCTTTTATTTTTTTACGTTCCGACTGTTGGTTTTATTAATCAATCAAATCAATCATAAAAGTAATCAAGATTACGATTACAGATTTATAATCATTAATTACCGATATGATTACATTTTTGATTAATTTCTGTAATCTGTAATCGTGATTGAAGATTACAAATTGTAGTCGTAATCCTTAATCATTAATCTGATTACTTTTTGCCCATCACTGATTATTATACACCTTTAATTAGGACTATGTTACTTAGGCTTCAGAAATAACAATGATTATTCATTTTGTGTCTTTATGACCCAATTTTTTTTTTATTAACTTCTTTCCTGTTTCGCGAAATTGAGCTTTGAAGGGACTTGATTTTTTTTTCTTTTTAATGTCTGCTATATTTAGCTAGTGAAACAAACACACTACCCTTAATTTTTATAGTGTTAACATAAATAGATGCTAAGAAAATTTAAAAAAAACGTTAGTATGAAAAATATAATTTAATAAAAAATCTTCATACAAAACGTCAATTTCATAGGTAAGGACCTAATATTAATACGACACACACTAACATCAGAAAAGCTGCTGCCTATTCTTAAAATCTGGATTTTATCCAGACGTTGGCATGATTCTGCGTTTTCATATCAAAACACTTGCGTAAACTAAGGAGTATACGACGAAGGTAGGTATGTACACACGCGTGCACATCGACTGCCACAATCTGTCAAATCTCCTCAACAGACTTTGAACTTTATGTATATGGCATAAGGTTGAACATTTATTGAAGAAATTTGACAGTTTTGAATAGATTGACGTGCGGGCGTCTGTACTTTCACGCTGCAACCAAAACGCAACGATCTTATTAATCGAAAGAGGTTTGTAAGAACTAATTATAAAGGTAAAGGTTTTGACGGCCTCCGTAACGCCGGTTTCTGGTGTTGCCTGATCCGAGATCCCGGGTTCGATGTAGTCTAGTCTAGTCAATGTAGAGTCTATGTGAATTAGCAAATTAGTAACAAACTACAAAAAACTATTTTATAATAAAATCAATACAGTTAAATACTGGTATTTAAGTTGTGACTTTTACGTTAGAAAAATAGTTTTTTTATGGCATTGAAATAACGCCTCCTAGCGGAAAACGAGACGAGTTAAAATTGTGCCGTACAGATATTCTCGTTCTCGTTAACGTGATCGAATGGCGAATGAAACTCGCACCCTCGCTCAGGATGCCTACATCCTGAAGAGAAACGAGAAAAGTTAAAACAAACTCGCATACTAACCTATATACAGCTACAGAAGAGCTTCACACAAAGTGACAACTATTTCGTATCTGTCATGTTGACATGTTGACTTATTAATGACAAAGGGTATGTTCCGATATACACTGCGAGCACTGTCCAGTGCTCTTACTGGTGAGAAAGTTCCGTTATGGACTGACAGTATACTGCCGCAGTATCCTAGGGAAATATATGACGTCATAAATCGTCGCCATTTTTGTACTGTAAGCACTGGCATTTTCGAGGTAAGGTGTTCTCAGTGCTTTGATCACGTGATCGACAGTGTCCAGAAATGATGAAGCATGGTAACCAGTATAGCTAACTATAAAGGAACGGCTTCGCAGTATACTAAATTGACGTCACACCTTACAGTGCTCGCAGTGCATATCATAAAAGTGATTTTGGGTATGTTCCATACCCAAAATCACTTTTTACTATACAGACAACAAGCCAGAAACATAAGTACCTACCTAACGCATCGCTTTTAAAACTGCTTCAATGCTTCAACGAACGAATGAATGGATAACAAATAAACTTATTGAATTCAGACATTTAGATGTATGTGTAGGTGTTTAATGGCGTTCCAAAATACCAGAGAATTTAAAGAGGTTTTAACACTTTGACCTGGGTGATGAAAGCGAGTTTCATTAAGGCTACAAGAAATGAATTTCAACGGAGACTAAATTTGTGTATCCGGAACGAGGAGGCTTATTTCGAACAATTTATCAGTTAAATAATTTAAGTGTAACAAATTGATAATAAAATAAAGTTTATGTTAGATTTTACGATAATTTTTATTTTTAAGACCAAATGTTTGTTAGAGAAAATGTATCCTGAATAAATAATCCTATCGATTAGTACAATAAAATAGCGAGTGTTTGTTTTTTTAATTTTAGTTGGTTCGAGTCCCGGGCGAGGCAATCGAGTTTTAGAAAATCATTGAATGCAGTTTTGTGTCTTTTTAAAAATAAAGGAATGTCTCCTTTAAGTAAAATGAGCCAACATAAGGATTTAAGGTAGTTTCCCTCCAGGGCCCGACTTATTTTTCCATCCTGTATATTAATTCAAGAATTAGATAACAATAATAAACTATTCGTAGTCGCGGCACAGAGTAAATATATCTAATTTACTCTGTGGTCGCGGCCATGATGCTTTTCTTTTTACTTCCATGCCTTTTCTTAATTGGGTTTAAACGCAGACCACGGCGCCTGCCAGTAAGCATGCCCGAACAAGGAGTCTCGGTTGCTACAGTACCTATTCCCAAAGCACCATAGGTAAAGCTCCTCAAGATCCAACTCCTTCCTCGAGGCCGGCAACGCATCTGCGATTACTTTGGTTTTCATTTCGTGTCCATGGGCGGCGGTGATTATTGGGTCCTTACCTATAAAATTAAAGTTTTTTTCTCACTTATTAATAGGTGTATTACTTCTAAAAGTCAATACCGGTTGTTAATATTATTATACACCTTTAATTAGGACTGTGTTACTTAGGCTTCGGTAATAACAATGATTATTCATTTTGTGTCTTTATCGCTCAATTTTTTTTAAATTGACTTCTTTTTTGTTTCGCGGAATTGACCTTTTGTTTCATTGTAGCTTTGAAGGGACTTGATTTTTTTTCTTTCTAATGTCTGCTATATTTTGCTAGTAAAACAAACACACTACCCTTAATTTTTTATAGTGTTAACATAAATAGATGTTAAGAAAATTAAAAAAACGTTAGTATGAATAATATAATTTTATATAAAATCTTCATACAAAACGTCAATTTCGTAGGTAAGGACCTAATCATCATCATCATCAGCTTATTTAATGTCCCCACTGCTGGGGCACGAGCCTTCCCTATGGATGGATAGGGAGAACGGGCCATAAACCACCACGCGGGCCCAGTGCGGGTTGGCGGTTGTTAACGACTGCTAATGCAGCCGGGACCAACGGCTTTACGTGCCTTCCGAAGCACGGAGGAGCTCGAGATGTTTAATTTTTGGTCACCCATCCGATGACCGGCCTTTGCGAAAGTTACTTAACCTCGGCACTCGCAGACCGGGCGCGTTAACCACTGCACCATCGAGCTCCTCAAAGACCAAGGACCTAATACTTTCTATCAAGTGACCCTCCCGTTTGCCTCCTTTTAACATAAAAAAAGAAGCATAATTATCTACATACCTATGAACGGAGATATACTAAAGCTGTTGTTAAAACCCAATTTTATTCACCCATTTTCTCGGGTCTGTTAGGAGGTACCACCCGCGAATATGAATATACGATCCAAACGCCTCGGAGAATCTAGGAAAGGACGGACGCTTGCGTGATGACATCCCTCTGGAAACCTTCTGATGATGAATCAATCACAAGGCTTGAGGAACCTTTTAAGTTTCTCATACATACATAATCTCACGAACTTCTCATTTAAGGGGTAGACAGACAGAGCATCGAAATAATAATTTCTAGTGACCTCGATTCCACATTTAGCATAATAAAGAAAGAAAAATATGAATTTTTGACATTCACACACGTATCTATACGATTTACAACAAAATGATTAATAATAAAATAAAACACAGCACAAAACAAAGTAAATACAAAAAAAATAACAGAAAAAAGTTAATATACAGGATGTCCTAAAATTAGCACGTTACACTGACACCGGAGGTAGGTGGGCCTCAGATGCGTCGAACAAGCCTAACTTGTCCATAGAAAAGTTTCATGAGTTAGGACATATGGCAAATTTTAGGTATTTAAAAAAAAATACCATTTTTAGATAATTTTTGTATCAGAGTTTTTTTAGAGAGCCCTTTATTTAACTTTTTTTTACTTCTACGTCTTTAAGAATAGTTACTTAATGATGAAACAACATTATTTAGTAGAAAAGTCATGTGCAAAAACGACAAATTGATAGTACTCTTAACTTTATTCACACAAAAACAATAGCTTCGATTTTGAGCAGCAACTGTGAAAATTTACTTCAAACTTTTCTATGAACAAGTTAGGCTTGTTCGACGCATCTGAGGCCCACCTACCTCCGGTGTCAGTGTGACTAATGTGTGCTAATTTTGGGGACACCCTGTGTAAACAACAACAAAAAAAGAAGTGTGTGTCGGACTTCTTGGCGGGAAAGTGAAGAGTCATGTTTGTGGTTTTGTTTTATTTTCTAAAATTTGTGTTATGTCGAATATTAATGTGAAATAATGGTGGATTATTAACCGTTAAGTGTTCGTAAGTGTGCATGAGTGTTGGCAGACGAAACAAAACAGTGCAACGTCACTTTCAAATTCTCTCAAGAAGTCCGCCCGAGGACTTAGTAAAGCCCCACATCTTTACTGAGATACTCGAGGGGTTGGGGGGTATATTATTTCTCACTTCTCATTCTATTATCATTCATCATCATCATACAGCAAAGAAAAATTGTTTATTTAAGTAGTACTTGTAAGAAAAATTACTTTGACACTGGCTAAATGTGCTAAACGCATAAAGCCATCAAATAAAAAAAAATAAAAAAAGCGTGTGTCAGCAACCCACGAGTGCAATGAGAGCGCTGATATTCTGACAGGGCCCGACGAGGGTATAACCCATAATTAGGGTTCCGAGGTGGAATAGATAACATCAATGATGGGTTGCAGCTGATCACCTGATGTGCGAGCATGTTGGAACCCTTGGCCCTTAGCCGGCTCTTACATTCTTTCCACGTCCCAGACCAACGTGGGAAGTTCAGTTTCTCGCCGCACACAACGTCTGGTCATGCTGTAAAGGCCGTATAAAGCCAATAGCAGCGTCTCTCCAAAATCAAACTCCCAAATTAGTTTGAAAGCGCCAAATCATCACGGTTGTTGTTAATTTAACGTTCATAGATTATGATATTTATGACGCGCGCTACAGGGACGGATTTTAACGGACATAGTTAACTGAATTTGAAATATGGGTTTATTCCACTATGATCACCTACGTGATGTCACCTGGGTGATTTAATTCTACATGTTTGTCTTCTAAAAGCACCTGCCGTCATACCACCTGGGTGTTTAAATTCTACATAAGTAAGAAAAAATTTTTGTTTCCCCTAATCACCTGTGTAAATTTTTATAAAAACGATATGCATCTGGTAGGTATACTCTTATTTTTATTGGCTTTTTTTTTACTCACTAGGGGTTTTCCGCATTGATTATATTATACTATACAAAAACTATGATAAGAATTTATAATTAAGACAATACGTACTAGATTGGCACTTGGTTTAATACGAGAGAGTAAAAAAAAAAGGTCAATAAAAATTAGAGTATACCTACCATGTGCATATCGTTTTTATAAAAGTTAACGCAGGTGATTAGGGGAAACTAAAAAAATGTTTTACTTATGTGGAATTTGAACACCCAGGTGATATGACGGCAGGTGATTTTAGAAGACAAACATGTAGAATTAAATCACCCAGGTGACATCACCTATGTGATCATAGTGGATTAAGCCGAAATGTGACGTTGCACTGTTCTTTTGACACGTTCACATAAACGTGGAGACTGATTTTATTTTATTAATCACATTAATATTATAAATGCGAAAGTTTGTGTATATGTGTGTATATTTGTTGCTTCTTCACGCTGCAACGGATGGATGGATTTCGATTAAATTCGGCATACAGATAGTTTATAACCTGGATTAGCACATATGATACTTTTTATCCCGATATTCCCACGGGAACCACGCGGGTAAAACTGCGGGCGGCCGCTAGTAATAACAATAATTTATTTATTTAATCGGACAACACATGATCCATTTTTGTTATAACAAATGAGCTTAAAACTATATTGTTTTCTAAAGTTTACGCGAACACTACACATTGAAACTAAACAAATTTTACGGATCTACTCCGTGGTCTCCCTGTGATCACGGACCCTGCAAAGTGTAGCCACAGCTAAAAAATAGACGTCCTGAGAAGAATGGGCGCAAAACTCATTGACCCTTATTAGCTCAGAAAAAATGTGTGCGAGCATTAGTTGGTGCTGAATATTTGGCACATTGTAAGCCTTTGTTCCAGATGTTAAGGATTTGCCACTGCCTTGTTTATATATTTTTGAAATCAGCGTTTTTGTCAAAAAATATCCTTACATATTCCCCTTACATGATATTGTACAGAAAAAAAGCAACAGTAGGGACCCAACTAAACTGTATGTCCCACCCGCGGAGGTTACATCTTGTTAGTAGAAACTCATTTTGCATGGCTGTCAAAATTTATAATAAATTACCACAAAATATTAGAGAAATTAATATAGACATGTGTTTCTATTCGATTAATCAATATTTAAATATGACATGAATGTAATTATATTTATTATTATCAATTATTAATGTATTATTATTCAAAATGTTTTATTATTATTGATTGATGAATGATTGTTTTTTTTCTGTTTTTAATTATGATTCATAAGTATGTTTTTATTCACTATTTATATTATGTGCAACTACAATTTAAAAAAATTCTAGACGGTTTGAGAACGGTAGAATATGAGGCATTTATTTATAAGTGTTTAAGATCTTGTTTGTTGACCAGTGTGTTGCCAGTGATGACATACGGGACTGAGACGTGGTCGCTCACTATGGGCCTTATCAGAAGGCTCAAGGTCACTCAAAGAGCAATGGAGAGGGCTATGCTCGTGGTTTCTCTGCGAGATCGAATCAGAAATGAGGAGATCCGCAGAAGAACAAAGGTAACCGACATAGCCCGAAGAGTTGCTAAGCTCAAGTGGCAGTGGGCAGGGCACATTGCTCGCAGGACTGATGGCCGCTGGGGCGGAGCAGTCCTTGAGTGGCGACCGCGTACCGGAAAGCGCAGTGTGGGCAGGCCTCCAACAAGGTGGACCGACGATCTGGTGAAGGTCGCGGGAAGCCGCTGGATGCGAGCAGCACAAAACCGGTCGTTGTGGAGAACCTTGGGGGAGGCCTTTGTCCAGCAGTGGACGTCTTTTGGCTGAGATGATGATGAAGATGATGAAGATCTTGTTTACCATTTTCTATGATTTTTTTTTTTTATTTTTTTATTTTTTTTTATGCCTTATAAGACAGCTCTTGACCTCGATCTCGCCTGATGGTGAGCGTAGATGAGGTCTAAGATGGAGCGAGCTGCCCCAGAAGATGCCTATTAACTCTCGCCTTGAAGGAATTCAGGTTATAAGTTTTTGGGAACACAGACGATGGCAGAGAATTCCACTCCTTGCCAGTGCGCAGCAAAAATGATGACATGAAGCGCTTAGTGCGACATAGTGGAATTTCAACTAGGTGGGGATGATATCCTGCAGTACGTCTGGAGGTTCGGTGGTAAAAGGGCGATGGTGGTATGAGCTCGAAAAGCTCCCCGGCACACTCTCCGTGGTAAAGTCGGTAAAAGACACACAGGCAGGCAACACGACGCCGATGTGCGAGGCTGGTAAGCTTGGCCTCGACAAGCGCATCATCACCGATGAGCCTTATAGCTCTGCGTTCCACCGAGTCGAGTGCGGCCAACTGGTATTTGGCATAAATGAATTTGAATTTGAATTTGAATTTGACAATCTATGTTATTTTTTGGTATCGATAACTCGGTCGAATATTTATTTATTAAATGTTCGACGATGTTTCCCTTCATCATCATCATCATCATCTCAGCCAAAAAGACGTCCAATGCTGGATAAAGGCCTCCCTCAAGGATAAATCATTTTGAAGGGAATTTGCCATAATCGCCACGCTTGGCAGGTGGGTTGGCGATCGCAGTAAGGTGAGAATAATCACAGAGAGACGCTGCGGAAAGAGGTGGGGTGGTGCAATTCTTTACCCCCGGCACGAATTTCCCTTATATTTTAGAAAATTAACCTCTCATCTTCGCCGAGCACTGATCAGTGCCCTAAACAATTTAAATTCTGTTGTATAGATCTGTATTCCCAGAAACAGGTTAGACAAAAACTGCATTCATAACTCTTCACTTTCCCGCTAAGAAGTTCAAGGTATTATTTAGTGACTCTAACGCCGGCGCTGGCAGGTTGGCACAACGCCAGTCATATTACAGGGCTTATCGGAGTCTGCTTGGCAGGTCGGCAGAATACGTCCGTATCTCAATCGAGTGGCGAATTGAAACAGACTGCTGTAAAAATATCAATAGATCCCACCTTTGATCTGCCATAGACAATCCATAGATATAGAAAAAACATAGACACGAGCGAGACCATAACTAAATACAATGAATAAACATTAAAAAGGGATGTTGTTGGCAACAAAAATAACTAAATCCAGAACATAAATTTTTCTTTTTTTTCTTTTATTTGATGGCTTGGTGCATTTAGCCAGTGTCAAAGTATTTTTCATACAAGTCACTTAAATATAAATAAACATATTTGCTTTGTAATAATATATGATGATAAATGATAATAGAAATCTAATTTCTACCAACCCCTTGAGTATCTCAGTAAAGATGTCGGGCTTTACTAAGACCTCACGCGTACTTTTTGAGAGAATTTCCACCATTATTTCACATTAATATTCGACATTTTAACACAAATTTTAGAAAATAAAACAAAACCGCAGGCATTACTTTTCACTTTCCCGCCAAAAAGTCCCTAAAAATTATTATTAAGGCGAAGGGTTAGGCACACTAGCGCCGCTAATGGATTTAATTTGATAACTGCTAAACTGGATTTTTTTTTCAAACATTGCGGACCTTCCGACACTAGGCAAACATCTATTATTTAATATTTGTGCACTACTTTTAGGTTTGTTTTTGTATTAATTCGCTAACACCAACAGTGGCCATTGTTTGTGAATAAATGCGATAGCCCGTTTTGTGAAAAAACCACACAACAAAAAGTAGTGCACAATTATTGAATAAATACTATGGATGCTTTCCTGTTGTCGGACGGTACGCAATGTTTAAAAAAGATTCGGTCCGTTAGTAATTGTCAAATTATCAATTGGTGGCGCTAGTGTGCCTTACCCTTCGCCCTAAACACTCAATTGATGAAACAAAATAGTGACGTCAGAGTTTTCATTCTCATACAAATTCTATTGAAAAGATTAGTTTTGACAGTTGTAAAAAAGTATTTCGGTTGACTAACCAGTCAACTATCCAAATGAAAGTGTTTTAAGACGGCTGCGTAAAAATAGTGGCTAATTCAACATAATACTTATTACTAATTAATAAAAACATCACTCTAAATCAAAATCTCCTTATTAAGAGTTACAACAATACATTTCTTTGCAGGCGTCGGCGGTAAAATGAAATAATAATAAAATATTATATATATATTATTTTGTGTAATGAAACCTGGCATAATAATTTCGGCAGGTTGGACAGAGCCCAGGCGTCCCTCCCTCGCACTCGGGGGAGGTGAGACGCAAGGAGGGTTCGAAGGAACCACCGCGGCGGCGGCGGGCCGTGAATGACTCTAAGAGTGCTCGGGGTCCCGCCCAGCGGTTGACGGGTGCCGTGTGGTTTTAGTGGGTCGGGCAGACCATCGCCCATCCCCACACACCTCCCGGGTTGTGCAACACCCGGTCGAGACGGTCTGTTTGCAGATTTCCACACGTAAAAAAAAAAAAAAAGGTTGGACAGAGCCACGATAGCGTATTTGGTAGTGCACCTGACCTGGTATGTCATTGGTGCGGGCTCAAATCCCAATCATGGAAATTTTTTCAACACTTTTTTTTATCATCATCATCAACTCATTTATATGTCCCCATTGCTGGGGCACGAGCCACCACGCGGGCCCAGTGCGGATTGGTGGCTGTTAACGACTGCTAATGCAGCCGGGACCAACGGCTTTACGTGCCTTCCGAAGCACGGAGGAGTGAGAGATGATAAAGTTTTGGTCACCCATCCGATGACCGGCCTTTGCGAAAGTTGCTTAACCTCAGCACTCTTAGACCGGGCGCGTTAACCACTGCGCCATCGAGCTCCACTTTTTTTATAATATTCGTAATTTCTTCGTAACAAAATTTGCATAAAATTATTTATGTGTAAGTATAAGATAAATTAATTTTATCAAACATGTAAATTATAGCTAAATAAATTAAAAAATATAATAAATAAGCCAAAAGCTAATAATATTGTCTATGTGTTCGCAAACTTCATATCTCCTTGACATGTTCGTATAGAGTGGGCGGTGTGCGCATGTGCGTACATCTCAACTAAAAATACACGGTATAACAATTACACAGCTTTGTTTACAATTGGCTGGACTTTTGTTTGACTTACCTTTATGACTTTATGCTATTTCTAAGACTTTCAGTATATTTTTAAAATAGCTTGGGGTGATTGCATGCTTTTTAGGGTTCCGTAGCCAAAAAACCGGAACCCTTATGGGTTCGTCATGTCTTTCTGTCTGTCCGTCCGTATGTAACAGCCACTTTTTTCCGAAACTATAAGAACTATACTGTTGAAACTTGGTAAGTAGATGTATTTTGTAAAACGCATTAAGATTTTCACACAAATAGAAAAAAAACAATAAATTTTGGGGGTTCCCTATACTTAGAACTGAAACTCAAATTTCTTTTTTCATCAAACCCATACGTGTGGGGTATCTATGGTTGGGTCTTCAAAAATGATATTGAGGTTTTTAATATATTTTTTTTTCTAAACTGAATAGTTTACGCGAGCAGGATATGGAGCGAAAAAAAAAATTTTTTTTTGAACATTTTATAAATAGCTTGCCTACTTCTTAACTGATCTTTAATATTTGTAAAAATATTATGATCGGATGTTAGTGACGGTAGTTGTTGACATTGAATGGGCGCCTTTGGCTTTCAAAGTAAAAAGTGTTGAATAATTTCGGCGGGCTGGTTAGAACCACGATAGCTCAATTGGAAGAGCACCTGACCCGGTATGTCAGAAGGGCTCCTGCTCCTGGAATCCTGCTCGTGGAACTTTTTTCAACATTTGTGTTTTTGTAACCCTTTAAGTCCTATTTCTACAAAAAAATATCGTAAATAATAAATATAAATTACTTATAGAAAAAGCTTATAATAAAATTGAAATAAACAATGTTATCGTTTATAAAAATTGCAATGTCACCACTTACCTGCCAAAAACTCTGGGCTTTAGAGTTATTTATATAGAAAAAAACTTTTTAGTTATTTTTTTATTAACAAGTAATAAAAGCTTGTTTTTAAAAAGTATTTTTTTATCTTTACAAATAAGCACTTGACCATGTATATCACAATATTAATGATAATAGAGTCTGAGGTGGAAGCTTCAAATCATGACAGCCTAAATTTCCCGCCAACTTCTATCTTTTCTTATTGATAGCTAGGTGCCGTTTGCATATTAAGCCAGTGTCAGTTACGAAGATATTTAACAAATATCTTGTTTAATATAACCATAATTATGACTAATGAGTGAAATGTTTACTGATTTTCGATATTCCCTCCAAACCCCATCGAGTATCAATAAAGAAGTGGGGCCTTACTGAGTCCTCACTTCTTGAGAGAATTTAAAAAGTGAGGTTGCACTGTTTCGTTTCATTTGCCAACACTCATACACGTTCACGAACTATTATTTCACATTAATAATCGACAAGCATAAAAATAAAAAAAAACTGCAAACATGACACTTCATTTTCCCGCCAAGATGTCATGTCTAATTGACCGTTTTGAGAAACTTTTTAACATCTGTCAAAACCACGACAAACCGATATTCTACTTCAATTGTTTGGGAACTAAAATAATGAATCAAATAATAATGTAGTTACAAGATAAGATAGAATCGAGTGGGAATCGAACCAATGCTCTGACGGCTGAGCTACCGAATCAAGGTCTTCGAGATCGAGATCTTGTCATTTTTTTTTATATTTTACGGGTAAGCACAGTGCCTTGATCTCACCTGATGTTAAGTGATGATAAGGCCATTGATCGAAGCGCACTTCACCCGGGATCCTCAACTAGTGAGGCACTGGCTATCTTATCTCTGGCTGCCGGAACACAACAATGCTACAAACATTGAATTGTAAACTATATATAAAATAATAATATATTTAAAGTGTACAATTTGTTTTGTATTTTACTGACAATTGATTGATGAGTCCCTTAGTTTCTTATTGTGAGAATTAATAATACAATTAAATTCTCACCATTTGAAAAGGTAAACGATGGCAGTGTTATTTGGCCATTTCATCTAAATGCCTAGTTTTCATGCGCTATTAAGACAAGATAAGACAACTCCCAAGTGAGACAACCCCAGAGAGTAATGCAAATACTTATGTATGTTGGGGTGCCTCGCTCTTAACCTAGAGCCAATAACTATATTGGGCTAGTTTTTACATTTTTATTATATTTTATGGAGCTAATGTTTTAAAGTGCTTATTAGCTAAGTGCCATTCCAATAAGACAAACAAGATAGAATGGAGTAGCTTTAAAGAAACATGTAAATTAGAATATGAGAAAAGAAATATAAAATTAGAAGAGATAGCTAAAATAAAAGAAATACCTGTTTACTATCCGTATTCATTCGATTACGTTTACGAAAACGAAAATTAGTACGGCGTTGAAGCAGCGCCTCCTGGCGGCATACGAGAAGAGTTACCTAACATTTTGCCATGATACAAATTATTGTTTTCGTTAAGGGGGTGCAGCGCGGACGCAAAACTGCGAGTTTCAAGTTTCTTTATGATAGCGAGCGAGGAGCGGCGCGTGACAGTGGTGTGACAACGGCGCACAACAAGAATACGCACGCACACTAATATCTGTACAGAGTAGGCTGGTGATTTAATTAGAGCAATGTTTACTTTCGTAAAATCATAGGCGTTTGGGTAAAAAATAATAAAAGTCTTAATATTTTAATATTCATGTTTTTTAATTGAAAAATAAGACAACAGTGACCTGCGGAGTATCAATAGAAACATTTTGATGTCGGATCATTATTTCATTTGTGCTATATTTACAAAGTTTCTGAAGTAATAAGTGTTTAGATATCATTATTTAACGTATTGTTTATGCAGTTTCTGGGTATTTGTTTCAAATTCCAAGACAACCATGACCTTGTGAAAGGATCAAGCTAACCTACACTAGTCCTTTTAATGTATAAGACCTATTCAGCGCCTAGCACCAGTGACTTAAAAACACGTAAATTTTCAAATTCCGCGCTGCACCCCCTTAACGTGATTTAAAGAGATTTATTTAAATGTCTTTGACGTAATCGAATGTCGAATGAAACTCGCACTTGGCACCTAGTACCTATACAAAATTATCTGCGATCCCATATAGCTTGTACTCTTTATATATATAAATATTCTGTGCGTGTGTATGTTATTGAACTCCTTCTAAACGACAGGACCGATTTGGATGAAGTTTTCTGTGTGTGTTCAAGTGGATTCGAGAATAGTTTAGATTTACAATTGGACCCGGTAGGTGGCGCTGCTATAGGTGTCCATCATGGGGACGTTCGGGTGTTATTAAGCGGACGAATGATTTGTTTGTTTTGTTGTCATGGAAACTGTCAAAGCGGTACGAAGTCCGCCGGTCAGCTAGTGTTTATATCTTTTTGGTTGATTAAAACCTGTTTTGTAGCTTTTTTGTTAGTAAATAAATAAAAAAGTATATCGTGTCTTATAATAAATAAAAAATTAAAAAAACTTATTTCTTTTTCTATTTCTGAAGTTTATTCAGTATTCGATGCAGCTGTGGTCTATGGCTGAACTAAATATGCTGTTTTGGATTAACCCCAAAACCAACACAGTATTATTTTTACTTAAAATTAATTGAGCTACAACATAAACATCAAACATTGTAGTTAAATACTTCGTTACTCAACTAATCATTATTATTAATTTTAATTGAGCATTTTAATACGCAAACATCATCGCCAGCTCATTGCTATGTCCCCACTGCTGGGGCATGAGCCTTCCCTATGGATGGGTAGGGAGAACAGGCCATAAACCACAACGCGGGCCCAGTGCAGATTGGCGGAGGAGCTCGAGATGATACATTTTGATCACCCATCCGATGACCGGCCTTTGCGAAAGTT
Organism: Eudonia mercurella; assembly: GCA_963082485.1. Lineage (NCBI taxonomy): Eukaryota > Metazoa > Arthropoda > Insecta > Lepidoptera > Crambidae > Eudonia > Eudonia mercurella. Next base: position 9,938,938 of record OY720049.1, on the reverse strand, counting down.
GCTTAACCTCAGAAATCGCAGACCGGGCGCGTTTACCAATGCGCTAATGAGCCCCGATCCGATCTGGTAGGCTACTCTTGACGCAAACTCAATCTCAATACAATTCCAATGCGATTAATATGTATCGATATTGGGATAAGTTTCGCATTTTCGGAACGCCTTATCTCGATAATAATTTGTTCACTCAATTTCCACGCAATTTAATTCCAATGTAGCGCTATTATCGCTTTTAAGAGTGCCATTTGAATTTTTTAGATTTGGGATTGGAAATTGATTATTGCAATTGCTTTTCAAGAGTAACCCACCTGAACCCCTCGGAGAATCTAGTAGGGCATAGGGACACGCACTATAGTGCGTGATGCCGTTCCCTCTAGAAAACCTCCGAAGGTGATTCGTTTCACACGGCTTGAGGAACCCTTTAAGTTTCTCGCCGCCCCCAAAAAAGCCCGGTGAAGCTGGAAATACCGTCTGAGGCAAAAAAAAAGTCAATGAGCTCCACCAAAACGAACATATAACATATCACAATAATACTAATATAATAATACTAATATAATCTATACTAATATTATAAAGCTGAAGAGTTTGTTTGTTTGTTTGTTTGAACGCGCTAATCTCAGGAACTACTGGTTCGAATTGAAAAATTCTTTTTGTGTTGAATAGTCCATTTATTGAGGAAGGCTATAGGCTATATTACATCACGCTATGACTAATAGGAGTGGAACAGTCGCTAATTAACGCGGGTGAAACCGCTGGGCACAGCTAGTGGAGGAAGGAATTCTATTTATATTAAGTATTTAATTATGCTTTTGACATTTTGGTAGTTAGTTATTATTAATTGCTATTTACGTTGGAACGCTTTAAATATTAATGTTAGAAGGGCGTTGAATAATGGTAAATTATATCGGTAATAGACATGACGTACACAGGGTTGGCTGAAGCAGTGACAGTGTGCCCACCTCAATAATTTAATAAGGTCCGAATCCGAAAAGTCCGAAAGAAGTCCTCTTGGCGGGAATGTGAAGAGTCATGTCTGCGGTTTTGTTTTATTTTAAAAAAATTGTGTTATGTCGAATATTAATGTGAAATAATGGTGGATTATTAACCGTTAAGTGTTCGTGAGTGTGCATGAGTGTTGGCAAATGAAACAAAACAGTGCAACGTCACTTTTCAAATTCTCTCAAGAAGTCCGCCCGAGGACTTAGTAAAGCCCCACATCTTTACTGAGATACTCGAGGGGTTGGGTGGTATATCATTTCTCATTTCTATTATCATTCATTATCATCAAACAGAAAGAAAGAAATATTGTTTATTTATGTATTACTTGTTAGAAAAATTACTTTGACACTGGCTAAATGTGCTAATCGCACGAAGCCATCAACAAAATGAAAAAAAAAAAAGGTCCAAATCGTCCGAATCCGAATAAAATTAAAAAGTGTCAATTCGGACACTGTGTCCGAAACGTCAGCTACCCATTCCAACACCTATCCGAGCTGGGCCCGCGTGGTGATTTATGATCCGTTCTTCGTAGTTAAGACGACCTTCTTGGTCGAGTGGTTTGTACACCGGTTTTCATGGTGTCGCCATCTCTGTGGTCCCGGGTTCGATCCCGGTCGGGTCAATTTAGAAATTATTGTTTTTCTAAATTGTCTTGGGTTTAGGTGTTTTCTATGTATAATAAGTATGTATTTAAGTATTTTATGTATGTTTATCCGAAAACACAAATGTTGACAAAATTTCCACGAGCAGGATTTGAACCTGCACCCTTCTGACATACCGGGTCAGGTGCTCTTCCAATTGAGCTATCGTGGCTCTAACCAGCCCGCCGAAATTATTCAACACTTTTTACTTTGAAAGCCAAAAAGGCGCCCATTCAATGTCAACAACTACCGTCACTAACATCCGATCATAATGTTCAAAATGATTTTTAAAGCAAATTTTGTTGCGAACAAATTACAAAAACACAAATGTTGAAAAAATTTTTGTAATTTGTTCGCAACAAAATTTGCTTTAAAAATCATTTTGAACATTTTATAAAATAGCTTGCTTATTTTCTTAACTGATCTTTAATATTTGTAAAAATATTATGATCGGATGTTAATGACGGTAGTTGTTGACATTGAATAGGCGCCTTTGGCTTACAAAGTAAAAAAAAAGTGTTGAATAATTTCGGCGGGCTGGTTAGAACCACGATAGCTCAATTGGAAGAGCACCTGACCCGGAATGTCAGAAGGGTGCAGGTTCGAATCCTGCTCGTGGAAACTTTTCAACATTTGTATCCGATCATAATATTTTTACAAATATTAAAGATCAGTTAAGAAGTAAGCAAGCTATTTATAAATGTTCAAATATTTTTTAACGCAAATTTTGTTGCGAACAAATTACAAAAACACAAATGTTGAAAAAATTTGAAAAAATTTCAAAGGCGCCCATTCAAAGTCAACAACTACCGTCACTAACAACAAAATTTGCGTTAAAAATTATTTGAACATTTTATAAATTTACAGTGTTTTGGATTTATATAGTGGATTAAATACGATTAAAAAACAAATAAATAAATTCTTTATTTGCTCAAAACACGGTATTCATAGTTGTAACAGATGTGACATGTCTTTCAATTCGTATTCCAAAACTGATGAACTGAACTTTTCTCGCATTCATACCGAAGATATCTATCTATCGTTTGACTAACGACGATATTCATTATGAAGGCTGATGGTATGTAAATCTTGTTTGCAGTTCAACGATGGAGCCGTGCTGATATTCGCTGATGAGTTCAAGCAGACCCTGGAGCGGTATCTCTTCGGCATTTGCCCGCAGACCTTCAGGGTAACTACTGCTGTTTTTTATTTAATGAGATGAAAGAATGAACGAATTTTTATTTTTATATTTTTACGGGTAAGCACAGTGCCTTGATCTCACCTGATGTTAAGTGATGATAAGGCCAATGATGGAAGCGCACTTCACCCGGGATCCTCAACTAGTGAGGCACTGGCTATCTTATCTCTAGCTGCCGAAACACAACAATGCTACAAACATATGGCGACATATTTAGATAAGATGGTGGTAGCTAGCCAGGAGGACAATAAGCCCTACCACCTACCAAACCGAGTACACAAACATGTACCCGGTCAGCGGTCCCGGGCCGCTGAGTCTAAACCGGTGGTCTTAACCACTAGACTACAGAGGAGGTCCCTATGGATGGATAGGGAGAACGGGCCATAAACCACCACGCGGGCCCAGTGCAGTGCGGTGGCTGTTAACGACTGCTAATGCAGCCGGGACCAACGGCTTTACGTGCCTTCCGAAGCATGGAGAAGCTCGAGATGAAAGTTTTTGGTCACCCATCCGATGACCGGCCTTTGCGAAAGTTGCTTAACCTCAGCACTCGCAGACCGGGCGCGTTAACCACTGCGCCATCGAGCTCCTCGAGAGGTGTAGTTAAAATAAAAGATCCAAAGTGTATATGTGTGTGTAGTGTGTGTGTGTGTGATCTAGACCTTGTATGTGTTTACAAGGGTCGTGTTATTAACTTTAAATTGACAACAATGATAGTTTAAATAGTTGTAATGTTGTGTAACAGTCTCGTTGGGCGCAGATGCAGCTGGGGCTTAAAGGCAAGGCTGCCAACAGCACCGCGTTGGCTTGCGACGTGGACGCTGATCATCACGAGCTGGCAGGAAGGTGAGGGTGACGGCATACAGATTCCATAATAATTACTTATTTTTTTAGAATCTGTATTAATAATTAAATATGGTACGAAATAAGGCGACTGCAGTAGTAAGCTTTACACATGATGCGTTCGAACAACGCACAGGTAGGCTACTCTTGACGCAAACTCAATCTCAATACAATTCCAATGCGATTAATATGTATCGATATTGGGATAAGTTTCGCAATTTCGGAACGCCCCCTCTCGATAATAATTTGTTCACTCAATTTCCACGCAATTTAATTGCAATGTAGCGCTATTATCGCTTTTAATAGTGCCATTTGAATTTTTTAGATTTGCGATTGGAATTGTATTGAGATTGAGTTTGCGTCAAGAGTAGCCTACCAGGGCATGCCTAATACAAGTTTCATTCGTAATTCGCGTATGTCGCATTATTATGAGTATGATGCGTTACAGATATAATTATCTGATTATGTAGGTATTACAAAAACACAAATGTTGAAAAAATTTCCACGAGCAGGATTTGAACCTGCACCCTTCTGACATACCGGGTCAGGTGCTCTTCCAATTGAGCTATCGTGGTTCTAACCAGCCCGCCGAAATTATTCAACACTTTTTACTTGGCTTTCAATCTTTGTATTTGTAAAATTATTATGATCGGATGTTAACGACGGTACTTAGTTGTTGACATTGAATGGGCGCCTTTGGCTTTCAAAGTAAAAAGTCAACCTATACAAATTATATGTACCTACAGCGGTAGGTACATATAATTTTGAAGTTCACGAACAGACATTGACATGTATGACAAGACACGAAGACATTTGACATGTCACAGCGTTTTGACATGAGATGTCCACATTGTAACAGTTCTATGTTACAATGTGGACAATAAGTTATTCGAATTTGAATTTAAACATATTCATCATCATCAGCTCATTATATGTGATAGGGAGAACGGGCCAAAAACCACCACGCGGACGCTAATGCAGCCGCGAGCAACGGTTCAACGTGCCTTCCGAAGCACGGAACTTATTTAATTTAATTTCAGGCTGGCAACACTGTCGCTGCGCGTGCATACGGCGTCGCGCGTCGACTGTTCGCGGTTCGGCGCGGCGCTCGCGAACACGCTCGCCGATCTGGCGCGGACCGCGGCCAACCGGGCGGAGCTGAACTCCGGTAATTTGTGTTATGTATATTTTTATTTTATTGGGCGCTCATAAAGATATGGTCGTAAAGAAATTATGTAAATTTAAATTCTTCGGGATTTGGCTTGAGCACCGTAATTTATAGAAAATTGTTTTTTGGACGAATTCAAGAATTCTGGACATTTAACTAATTCATAATCTTTATACGAAGAACTTAGGTACAGACGCCTGCTTTTAAAACTATTCAAAATTGGCAAATTCTTGATCAGTTCAGTTCAAAGTATATTAAGGTTCGACAGTTTGTGATAGAGTGTGATGTGAAGGCGAGGCGTGTGTACACTTTTAATTTTGTTTAAAGAAAAACTCTTTTGACGCGATGGCGATGGCGTCTCGTCTAGTGGGGTTGCAATCTTACAAGTGAAGCAACATTCGTAATGACCATTGATCGGAATAGGTAGGGCTAATTCACCTAAAGTTTGAAGAACGGACAAAAATAATGGAGACTTTCTTATGACAATATTTTTTTTCGGAACAACTGTCCGGGTTTCCGGACATCGCATAAGAACATTAAAAATAATATTATTAATACAGTAATTGATTTTATTACTTATTTTGTATCCTGGAATTGCTGAAATTCGAGCGAAACAAGAATAGATTTAGACACGCAAAAAATAAGTTTAATCCAATATATAACGACGAGACTGTCTTTCATTTTGGAAAACAATAAAAACGTGTCTACTTATTTTCGGCAATTCCGGGATACAAAATAAATAATAAAATCAATTACTGTATTGATAATATTAATTTTTAAAGTTCTCAAGTTATGACCCGGATAGTTGTTCCAAAAAAAAATATTGTCATAAAGAAGTCTCCATTAATTTTTGTCTATGTTCTTCGAACTTTAGGTGAATTAGCCCTACCTATTCCGATCACTGCTAATGACTGGTCATAAGGACAATACTCACCTAATATGGAAAATTAACCCAGGCCCATCGCAAATGATATGTATGTCAAATTACTGGTAACAATGAGTAATTAATTACAGTTAAGGGGCATCACCGAAATATTTTTCTAAATCTATAAAATTGCTATTCAAAGTTTTGCAGGGGTCATATTTAGGTAGTGTTTTAGTAAAAGGGTCATTAAATCGCTAATATGGGTGTTTTAAAGTGAGTAACGGAGGGCAACACCCAAATATTTTTCTATATGTGTAAATTACCATTACTACTACTACAAGTGGCTACTGTCATAAATAAAAAAAATACAATAGTATTTACATGAATAATTTTATTATCAAAACATTTTTCGTTTTCTAAATCCTATTTTCGTTATTTAATGCAACCAACGAGCACCAGATGTTATTTAAGCGGGGCGTGAAAAAGCATTTATGCAGGCCGCCATAGTGTGAGCGTTCGGCATAGCGTGGTTCCGCTGTGATGAACGCTTTCACTTCTTTGGCTTCCCTGGCTGCTTTTCATCAGGCAGGGTGAGGACATTTAGGCACAATAAAAAATAAAAAAAAAATGTCTGTAAAAAAACACAAATATTGAAAAAAATTCCACGAACAGGATTTGAACCTGCACCTTTCTGATATACCGGGTCAGGTGCTCCTCCAATTGAGCTATCGTGGTTCTAACCAGCCCGCCGAAATTATTCAACACTATTTACTTTTTACTTTGAAAGCCAAAGGCGCCCATTCAATGTCAACAACTACCGTCACTAACATCCGATCATAATATTTTTACAAATACTAAAGATCAGTTAAGAAGTAGGCAAGCTACTATAAAATGTTTAAATATTTTTTTGTTAATAAATTTCGCAACAAAATTTGCGTTAAAATTATTTAAACATTTTTAATGTCTGTAAACTTTAATTTCATAGACACCCGTTCATTTTCTGTGCTCGCTAAAATCCCTGCAAATCTTCGAGTAGCAATTTTTATCTCATTTTAAAAAAGGTTTCGATAATGTCCGCAGGTTTGTAGTAATTACTTACTCACTTGTAAACACCCATTTCAGCGATATAATGATCCTTTCACCTACTAAAACATTTATATGACCCCTGCAAAACTTTGAATAGCAATTTTATAGATTTAGTAGAATATTTCGGTGATGCCGCCGTAATTAATTACTCATTATTACCAGTAATTTGAGATACATTTCATATCCGCCGGGCCTGGGTTTTTTTTAGCATTGTCCTTTGACCACCCCAGAGCGCTAAGTGCGAGTGTTATTTTCATCCTTATTCATTCTATCTTCACGTTTCGAACCCTTTGCAGGGTCCGTGGTCACAGGGAGACGTCAGGATAAACATTAAAAAGTAATGTGTAAAATAAACGCGAGTAGATCCGTAAAAGTTGTTTCATTTAAAAATATATAGGTAATTATAATATAACGTAAAATAAAAATCTTTAAAAAAATATTGTAATTTCTTCAACAAAAATTATTATAACACCGTTGGTACGTTAAGCAATAAAATCCATTTTGTAGCACATCTAAATGCGTATAACGATTTATAACACAAACCTATTTATTATATTTTGTAAAATAATACAAGACTCAAGTGTATACTATAGGCACTTGTACGCTTGGTCACAAAATAAGGAGATTGCAGAATATAAGCTTCATAGATACCGCACTCGAGCAATGCCCACAGACCATCTCTCACGGGCACGAAATCCGCAACAACTCAGTAGGGTTACTCTTGAAACACAATTGCAATAATCAATTTCCAATCACAAATCTAAAAAATTCAAATGGCACTTTTAAAAGCAATAATAGCGCTACTTGGAATTAAACTGCGTGGAAATTGAGTGAACAATTATTATCGAGATGAGGCGTTCCGAAATTGCGAAACTTATCCCAATATCGATACATATTAATCGCATTGGAATTGTATTGAGATTGAGTTTGCGTCAAGAGTAGCCTACCAGGATTATTACCGAAAAAAGCAAACAGTTGCTAATTGCACAATGGCAACGCGACTGCTACTAGTTGCGGTTGCTACAATCGGTCGGTTTGTTTTAGAGCGCTTCCGTCATGCACTTTTAGTAGCGTTCTACGTTCTGTAATACGAGTAATATGAGTTTTGGTAGCGATATATTGTAAATTGTTGCAATTGCGACTGTCACTTAAAGATCGGTAATAAGCCTGCGGAATAGTCCGATTAAAAACTTGGGCTGTTCCGAGCTGATGCGAGATAACGTGGAGAGAGTTTGCTGATTGCCTCTAACGGCATTTTTAGCGTTACCGGCCTTTTTTTGGGGGGCCGAGGAACGTAAAGGGTTCCTCAAGCCGTGTGAAACGAAACACCGTCAAAGGTTGCCATACAAATTCTCGTTTTCATTCATCATCGTCATCATCATCAGCTCATTTTATGTCCTCACTGCTGGGGCACGAGCCTTCCCTATGGATGGATAAGGAGAACGGGCCATAAACCACCACGCAGGCCCAGTGTGGGTTGGTGGTTTAACGACTGCTAATGCAGCCGAGACCAACGGCTTTACGTGCCTTCCGGAGAAGCTCGAGATGATACATGTTTGGTCACCCATCCGATGACCGTCATTGCGAATGTTGTTTAACCTCAGCATTCGCAGTTCGGGTGCATTCGCCACTGCACCATCGAGCTCCTCATTTTCATTAACGCCGTTTTCATTAAGAGTGATTACGCCGCACACTAGCGACGCCAATGAAAAAAAAACATATCTAGTAATTTATTAGAGATAGAAAATCAAATTATGCTCAACAAACTATTTGTATGAAGTGATTTAGCATTTTTACACCTAATGAATATCTGACATGACGGCGTTATAGTTAAATTAGCTGTAACGTCTTATTTAACTAAACTATAACGTGTCAGATGTTGACGTAAAAATGCTAAATTACTTCATACAAATAGTTTGTTGAGCATAATTTGATTTTCTATCTCTAATTACTAGATATGTTTTTTTAATTAGCGGCGCTAGTGTGCGGCGTAAACGCTCTTAACGTGATCGAATAGCGAATTAAACTCGCAGTTGGCACTCTGGGTCTCTTTATTTTGTGCTGGAACAGTCCGAGCGAAGCTGTTCCGAGATTCCGTGTCCGCGAAAGGTTGTCTATGTCTGTCTATTAGAATGCAAACAAGATTAGCAAGCATTCACGCTCAAACAGACATACCGACAGAAAAAGATACAGAAGTGCAGACTTCATTGTGGGCAAAGAAAGTTTAAGGTCCAACTATCTTACTCCTTTCATCATCAGCTGTTCGGTGCATTACATGTTACCGAACACCGTTATTGACGTCACTAGGAGCGCCGCCGCCGAGCGCGTGCGTTTGTGAACCACATCATTAAATTAGTGCATAATCAATTATCGTCGCGATTGGGTGCATGCATTGATCAGTTATCATTATCATCAAATTATAGATTTTAGCAATAAAGTATATCTTAATTATCAATCATTTGTTTTTATGTTCTAATCCGGAACATAATTTGTCATTTTGTCCCTAAACAAACGCGCTCACAACGCATTGTGAGCGCGATTGTTTAGGGAGTTAACCTTCTGCAATCTCATTATTTGGTGGCTTGGTGTTCTGCCAGCGAACATTTCGCACGGTTAATGTTGAATAATGATCGTGAGCATATAACTATTTTCGACGTGAAACATTGCATGTTAAAGAAAAGTGTTTTAATATGTTTTTCTCTTTACCTTGACATTTCCAGCGGTTTTTTTTCTGTTGTTTTTCGGCAGTATAGCGAATGTTGTTTTTTTTTTTCAATTTTTTTTTAACATGGTATGATTGTCCTTTTTTCAATTTTGTGTGTTTATTTGTAATGGAAAGTGTCCTTTTATGATATCTCTCGCTCCTCTGTGCTTCGGATGGCACGTAAAGCCGTTGGTACCGGCTGCATTAGCAGTCGTTAACAACCACCATTCCGCACCAGGCCTAAGTGATGGTTTACTACTCGTTCTGCCAATCCATCCATAGGGAAGGCTCGTGCCCCAGCAGCGGGGACATATAATGAGCCGGTGATGATGATGAATAGTTTTCTACTCCCATACAATTTCAAAAAAACAGAATAATTAATTATTCTTACCACAACCTAATAAAAATGATATAACCTTGCTATTCTTTGTCACCAGCAAATAACGAAGCAATCAAGAAGCGGAAGCTATCAAAAAGCCAGAAAGCGAAGCTGCAAGCGAAGCAGAGAACAGCGCTAGCCGTCAAGAAGAAGGCTGCCGCTGTAGCCGCTGCCGCCGCTGCCAAGATGGCGTCTTAGACCATAGACAATAAACTTAGTAACATAGATAATGCGAAGCTGTAAGCGAAGCAGACGACATCCCTCGCCGTCAAGAAGGCTGCTTCTGTAGCCGCTGCCGCCGTTGCCAAGATGGCGTCTTAGACCATAGACAATAAACTTAGTATCATAGATAATGCCTCGCAAAAATACTCTTGGCCTAATTTGGGAATTAAATCCGGAACCTCTAGTAATCGGCCGAGCGTTTCCCATGTCTCTAAATAAGTTAAAAGTTAAACTTAGGTAAGGCGTAATGTTTAGGAGTTATACAAGTAAGAAATAAGTATATAATTTTTTTCTTTTTTTTTTCTTTATGCTATTTGCCAAGTTTATAGTACACACTGAATCTTAAATAGTAAATTAACTTACTTTTCTTAGTGCAAAAAGCCATTTTAAGTGTAATAAAATAAAGCTTTAAGATAAATAGTATCTAGTAGGAACTAAAAATATATTGTTTAAAAAGATAAATATGAACATGAATATATTATATTAGCCTGCCTAAATTTTTGGAAACGGCACAAGTTGTCTTGGAAACTAATGATACCATAATAATTGTATCTAACTAGTTAAAAATCAATTAATATTACAGAGAACAGAACGCAGATGTGATAACCATTGACTATGAAATAAACATAGTAACATCGTTTTTGAAGGTGTTTAACGCAACCTACTTAGTATAGACAGTATAGATATTCTTAGTATAGGTTTGCGTATAAACGCCATGGAAAACTTTCACAAAATTTAATATACATTTAAGTAATAGTTATTAAGTAGTTATTAATTTATTTATAATTGTATAAAAGAGTTAAGTTTTTAATAATAAATGTATAAAAACAAAATGAAATATACTTTTATTTAGTTACAATATCTTTTAGATAAAAATATGTTGATATAGCAACATATTTTTTCTATATTTTTACAAATTTATATATTTATTTATTGTTAAAGGTACAATAACAGAATACAAATTGTTACATTGCAATCTACATCAAACCAACACTTTTTAAATTTGTATCCCAATAAAAATTGTACACAGCAATGACCCAAAACAACAGTAAACAAAATATTCAATTAACTACATAATTTAAACTAATCTAAAATAAAAAGTTAACAATTTGGAAAATAAAAAGAACAATTAAAGCAAAACAATAAGTGAGTGCTACGAACAAATTCGAACAGAAAAAAGGAGAACAATTAAATATCACGTAACAGCGATACTTTAAATGAACTTAAGCTACAATTAAAAATTTTCTCTTTGAGAACATAAGTTATTGTATCCAAATATTAAAAATCAGTTAAGAATAAGGCAAGCTTTATTTATGATTATGTTTAATAACCATAATAACGACAATACTGTGCCTGTAATTGCATTGATATGACCCTTCAAACAATACACAGGAAATGCAAAACAATGCTGTTTGCGGAAAAAATAAATAGATAACCACGTGTGGTTACGTGTATCTAGGTAACCGCTTGAAGTCTCAGTAAAGATTCACATATATTTTTAAGGATAGGGGTAAAATATAATTATTATTAAACATCCATTTTCTGGGACAAAAAAGATAGGTATTGGTTTGATTCTTTTGCCTTATATCTATCTTACTTGTAATTTACTGGTTTGTCAATGTCAAAGTGTAAATTGGACTTCTTGGCGGGAAAGTAAAGAGTCATGTCTGCAGTTTTGTTTTATTTTCTAAAATTTTGTAAGTATTAATGTGAAATAATGATGGATTATTAACCGTTAAGTGTTCATGAGTGTGCATGAGTGTTGGCAAATAAAACAAAACAGTGCAACACTTCTCTCTCAAGAAGTCCGCCCGAGGACTTAGTAAATTGTATTTACTCATGTAGTAAAGCGCCACATCTTTACTGAGATACTCGAGGGGTTGGGGGGTAAATCATGTCTCACTTCCCATTTCTATTATCATTCATCATCATCCCAAAGGAAGGAAATTGTTTATTTATGTAATACTTGTAAGAAACATTACTTTGACTCTGGCTAAATGTGCTAGTCGCACCAAGCCATCAACCAAAGGAAAAAAAAAGTGGAAATTTGATTGTCAATGTCAACTGGGACTTCTTGGCGGGAAAGTGAAGAGTCATGTCTATGGTTTTGTTTTATTTTCGAAAATTTGTGTTATATCGAATATTAATGTGAAATAATGGTGGATTATTAACCGTTAACTGTTCGTGAGTGTGCATGAGTGTTGGCAAATGAAACAAAACAGTGCAACGTCACTTTTCAAACTCTCTCAAGAAGTCCGCCCGAGGACTTAGTAAAGCCCCATATCTTTACTGAGATACTCGAGGGGTTTGGGGGTATATCATTTCACACTTCTCATTTCTATTATCATTCATAATCATCACACAGAAAAGAAATATTGTTTATTTATGTATTACTTGTTAGAAAAATTACTTTGACACTGGCTAAATGTGCTAATCGCACAAAGCCATCAACAAAAAGAAAAAAAAAATGTCAACTGTCATGCTATCATTCTTTCTGTTCAATCTGTCAACAATACGCTTCAGCACATCATCACGGTGAAGAGCCATCGAACAAGAAATTGAAATATTGAATTGAATTGAAGAAATAAAGACTAAAATCTGCTTTTATAAAGGCGACACTCTAACCCAAATTTGGCAAACAAAATGTTAGCTGATGGTATTATTAATAGTTTATTACAAGACAATCCCATGGAAGTTTTAGAACTAGAAGAAGTTGCGAGCGACTGCATAGAAATAGAGGAAGTTACGAGCGATAGTATGCTACTTCTAGAACCATTAAGAGACCACAACTATATGTAAGTAGATCTCAAAGTTACTGACTAAATAAAATTCCTATCTTGTTGGTGTATGGCTAGTACGAAGGCCGGGCTAGCTATTATATCCTAGGAAAGGCCTACGAGAACACTGACACATACCGAACCGAACCGAGGAGCTACAGATTTTTATTAATGTCGCTTATCTTGTGATTCATTATTGCAAAAGATGCTTGACATGCATTATAACAACCCTAACACCCTAGACACTACACCATTGAGCTTCTCAGATTTTATTGAATATCAATCATTCTATCCTCCAATTATAAAGAAATTATGCGAGGATCACTTCTTTTAAATATTTTTAGAAAGATATTTTGTATAAACTGCCAATCGAATAATCCAATTTAATCACTTTTCAGGTTGTCACAATTCCAGACCAACAATATTGTTGACACACCGCAAACAACCAAACTGCATACCGGAAACAGTATACGAAAACTACCGAAAATAACTCGGCTCATGGCACTTTACAACTGTAAACTATGCGGTTACACAACAATGAAGAAAGAAGTCATAGAAAAGCACAAAGAATCACACAGAAACAAGCTTCGCACTAAATACAGATCCTGTGACACTTGCCATACAAACAACACAATCAACAACCACTTCAAATGTTCAAAATGCAGTTATACTTCCAAATCAAGCAGTAGTCTCAAAGCGCATATGCATATACATACAACAGGTACTCCATACAAATGTCAGGAGTGTGGTTATGTTGGAAATGTTCTAAAAGATCTTATAAACCATTATAAAACTGCTACTGTAAGACATTGCTGTGATTTCTGTATGTATTCAAGTCATTTGAAGGACCAGTTTTTGACTCATCAAAGGAGATGTCGAATGAAACAACTCAGGGGGCCGACCGCCTAACTCGCTCGCTTGAAGGCGAGGCGAGGAGGAGGTGTCATCTTGTCATTTCGAAAAGAATCATCATTATCAGCGCATTATTATGTCCCCACTGCTGGGGCACGAGCCTTCCCTGTGGATGGATAGGGAGAACGGGCCATAAACCACCACCCGGGCCCAGTGCGGATTGGTGGTTGTTAACGACTGCTAGAGCAGCCGGGACCAACAGCTTTACGTGCCTTCCGAAGCACGGAGGAGCTCGAGATGATACATTTTTGGTCACCCATCCGATGACCGGCCTTTGCGAAAGTTGCCTAACCTCAGCACTTGCAAACCGGGCGCGTTAACCACTGCGCTATCGAGCTCCTCGCGATTTCGCTTTCGAAAAGAATATGAAAGCAATATCGAAAGCTATAGGCTATAGCTTTCGATATTATTCGATATTATATTAGAAGGCGAGGCGAGGGCCTCGCCTTCAAAGCTATCGAAAGCGAGAGAGTTAGGCGGTTGGGGGGCAGGCCTGTCGTTAAAGCAGCAATTGATGGTCTTCACACGATTTACGCCCACTTCATCATTTTCTCATTTGATCATTTTAAATTTACTCCATTTATTATTTTCCCATTTCATCATGTTTACTTTGAAAAAGAAACACAAATAAAAAGACTTTTAGCCACTGAATAGCACTTTCTGATTTTGTTGTTATTTTACTTCAGGGGGTGCAGCGCGGAATTTGAAAATTTACGTGTTTTTAAGTCACTGGTGCTAGGCGCTGAATAGCTCTTATACATTAAAAGGACTAGTGTAGGTTAGCTTGATCCTTGATTGATTATCTTTGATTGATAGATTATCTTGGAATTTGAAACAAATACCCAGAAACTGCATAAACAATACATAAAATAGTGATATCTAAAAACTTATTTCTTTAGAAACTTTGTAAATATAGCACAAATGAAACAATGATCCGACATCAAAATGTTTGTATTGATATTCCGCAGGTCACTGTTGTCTTATTTTTCAATAAAAAAACATAAATATGAAAATATTAAGACTTCTTTTTTTTTACCCAAACGCCTATGATTTTACGAAAGTAAACATTGCTCTAATTAAATCACCAGACCACTCTGTACAGATATTAGTGTGCGTGCGTATTCTTGTCGTGCGCCGTTGTCACACCACTGCCACGCGCCGCGCGCTCGCTTTCATAAAGAAACTTGAATCTCGCAGTTTTGCGTCCGCGCTGCACCCCCTTAAAGCATTAATTTGTTTGATAACGATAACATTTCTTCTCGGGGCTGCATAGCCCCTATGTTATGTACTTTTTATGCATTTGGAACTCTTAAAATATTTTTAATCAGATCTAAAACAGCTAATGTGAGTAAAGTAATAGTTGTCTACTTGTTTGACCTTGAAAGAATTATAAAATAAGTATAAATTGTATAGAATTTGCATTGCATGATAAAATGGGAATAAATGGTATATAATAAGCATCGCATGATAAAATGAGAAAATGATGAAATGGGAATAAATGGTATATAATAAGCATCGCATGATGAAATGGGAAAATGATGAAATGGGAATAAATGGTATATAATAAGCATCGCATGATGAAATGGGAATAAATGGTATATAATAAGCATTGCATGATGAAATGGGAAAATGACGAAGTGGGAGTAAATCCTTCACACGGTGGCTGGCAAGAGCTGGATGAGAGTAGCTTCTTGTTAGCCCTAATTTCGGTCCGCGACAGCTCCGGCGCTGCGGGAAGTGCAGCCCCTCCGCCCCTGCTTATAAGTTTGAATCTTTTTGTTGTACTGTTTTCCACTTTTTTGTCTCTCAAAATTTGCACCTCCCATGTCATTTTGCACCACCCTATGGTTGACTGGTAGAAAAAGCATTAAGTCTGCCATGTAATATTTTGTTGCAAAAGTTTAAAAAAAAAAGGGTAATAGAAGCCTTGTCCAGCAGTGAACTAATATAGGCTGATGATAACAATATATTTCCCCAATGCTGGGCAAAGGCATCCCTCATTATAATCAAGTGATTGCTGTGATGGGTATTGGTTCAATCACCATGCCTGTTATGCATCGATAAATTCGTAAAATTTTGCCCAACTTGAGAATTGAACCCAGAACTTCGACCAGACAGAGGGATGAACTGAGGTGTCCCTATTCAGCTGTGAACTAAATGCAGCTAGCGGCGTAGAGGTATCACTTTCTAGAATTGTGATTCTGACTGCTTATGTCACAATGGAGCGGCTTAGGGCCACCGCTGACATGCTACTTTTAGCATCGGCGATCGGCGACTCAGCCACTTTTTAGAAGCTGAATGCAGCGACCACACATTCCACACCGCACACTTAAAAACGCCAAACGCGGCGATTGAGTCGCTTTTCGGAAGCTCGACACACCTGGTAGGCTACTCTTGACGCAAACTCAATCTCAATACAATTCCAATCCCAAATCTAAAAAATTCAAATGGCACTATTAAAAGCGATAGCGCTCCATTGTTATTAAATTGCGTGGAAATTGAGTGAACAAATTATTATCGAGATGGGGCGTTCCGAAATTGCGAAACTTATCCAAATATCGATACATATTAATCGCATTGGAATTGTATTGAGATTGAGTTTGCGTCAAGAGTAGCCTACCTGAACGTTACACTCCGCACACATTCGGATGCCCGGTCGCATCGAGTTGCCGATCCAGCATCGGAACAGTCGCTAAAATGTGCGATTCCGATACCGCGTCCGAACCGAACGCATGAAGTCGCGAAATCGCGATGCTGCATCAATAAGAATCTCACTACGATCGAACGAGTCGCCAAAACGTGATTCAGCATCGATGCAGTCGCAAAATCACCGATCGCCGATGCTAAAAGTAGCATGTCTGCGGTGGCGCTTACAGCAGCCGATGAAATCTCCACTGGCTTCACATAGACTACCACAAACTCAAATTTCCGCAATAGACTTTGAACTTAATATCTATGGCATATGGTTGAACATTTATTGAAAGATTTGGCAGCCATCTTTATGAAGACAGGTATCAGCCACACTGTAGCTTTGTCTCTTTCTAGTTGGTCATTTTTGTGACAGTATTGCTTATTTGTCTATGCCATAGACAGATAGATATGCGTAGTCTATGCTTACTACTCTGGTAGAGCGACAGAGTAAGCTGGTAATTTTTGTGACAGTATTGCTTATTTGTCTATGCCATGGACAGATAGATATGCGTAGTCTATGCTTACTACTCTGGTAGAGTGACATAGAGTAAGCCTTAAAAAGTTATAGAGCCTAACAAAAAGAATAAGGGGACTTCTTGGCGGGAAAGTGAAGAGTCATGTCTGCGGTTTTGTTTTATTTTCTAAAATTTGTGTTATGTCGAATATTAATGTGAAATAATGGTGGATTATTAACCGTTAAGTGTTCGTGAGTGTGCATGAGTGTTGGCAAATGAAACAAAACAGTGCAACGTCACTTTTCAAATTCTCTCAAGAAGTCCGCCCGAGGACTCAGTAAAGCCCCACATCTTTACTGAGAAACTCGAGGGGTTGGGTGGTATATCATTTCTCACTTCTCATTTCTATTATCATTCATCATCATCATACAGATTATGTATTACTTGTTAGAAAAATTACTTTGACACTGGCTAAATGTGCTAATCGCACGAAGCCATCAACAAAATGAAAAAAAAAAAAAAAAGAATAAGGTCCAAATAGTTATTCCGTGTTTTGTCTCATACTCTTAATTTAAAATGTCGTTTACATGACAGGAACAAAACATGGAATAACTATTCGGAGCTTATTCTTTGTTTATTTGTAAGCCGCATAACATTTATAAATGCTAATAAAACAAATATTTATATAAAAAATGCGTTTTATTTACAATATACTTGTACAAAAATCGTTTTGATCTTACATAATATGGTACTGTACTTAAACTAGAGTATTTTATTCATAACACGTGAATAGCATCTCAGATACGTTATACAGTTATACATTATAATTAAATATTGTTGTCCCTGTCATCTTATACTAATCGGGAAGATCAACATCCGGGCCAGTAAACATTAAGCTGGATGATTTTAGGGCATGACGCGCTAAATAAAACTACTAAAAATATTTCAGTAATATGGTTATTAATTATTTATTTCATTCTTGCTTTATTTCATGTGTACACTCAAATACAAAAATAGGTTCTGTTTTATTTTATTATCAATGTGTTATTCATACTTTGAATATTGTTTCTGTATTAAGTGACATAAACTTTTGTAATGTTTAACTTAGAAAAAAAAACTACTAAAATAGTAGTTTTATTTTCATCTGGTAAGACTTAAATACTACCGTCATTTCGCATCCGCATGCATGATATAAATAAAAATGCTGCCTCTCTCAGTCTTAGTAGTTCTAGGCACGTTGTAAAAAAGTATTTATACAAAACAAAACGTACAAGACAAAATCTTAAACCTAAGGGTACTTTACAATTCGGTATTCATTCCATACAAATTTCAAAGTTCAAATTCTTTTGTTACCAATTTTAATGTAACTTTCTATGCTTTAGGGAAATATGCAAAGATAATAAAAACGTTTGCCTAACTGATTTTATACGATTAGAAACTTTATTAGACTTTAAATTGCATTTTTTTAATGTTTTTTGTAAATCCCATCAATAGTTCTAGACACGCGGCAGCGTGTCAAGCCAAGTTCAAGCTAACAGAACTAGCGAACCGCACCGTGTGTAATATTACACGAATCTAAAAGTTACACAATGCCTCAAATAAATATAGGTCCATTAAAAAGTATTCGCAATTGCAACACAAATAATTACATTCTAAACTAAACCTAAGGTGCTTTATATACAATTAATAATTTATGCTACACCACGTTTGTTAAAAAAAACCAGCCTAATGGACGATTTTCCGACCCCCCTCAAAAAAAAAAAGAAATTGGTTCCAAATGACTTCATAGATGGCGCTTAATAAAAGGCGAGTCCATGGAGAGCACGTGCATGGCTGCGTAATATTTATTCCATTGCCTTTTAAAAATAAAAATTATGGAAAATAGGAATAGGTCCTAAAATGAAAATACTCATTTTTATTTTTTTAGTTGACAAGCAAAAGTTCACTCTGTGTACTGCACAATTTATTACAGCCTCTACGCACGGCTCGGCTTTAATAAAACGCCATCTATCAAGTTTTTTTTGAACAAATTTTTATTTTTTAATTTGGGCGGTCAGAAAATCGCTCATTGATAGAGAAATTCAAACGTGGTATTATTTATTGTGATTTTTGATCATTCAATACTCTATGGGAAGAGCTATGATTTTGTCTAAACAATACATACACTTATTAGTAAAATACAAAACCTGCATCATGTATTAAATAATATGTAAAAATCTTAAAAGTGGTCTTTATTAAAAAAACATACATTTCTAAAATACAAAATTAATTAATACTGTTCGGATTTGGTTCATATTTTATTTGTTGCTACAGGTTTTCAAATATGTCCAGAGATGGGTGAAAGAAAAGCGTTAAAAATATCAGTAAATAAAAAATACCCTTCCTATCTTCAAAGCGCAAGTTATATTTATTACTCATAGTTATTATGTTGTGGTGATGACTTTCTTCCACCAGTGGTTGCACCAGTTGTCGACACAGTAACCCAATGTTCGACATTGTAGCCCAGTTATCGACACTTAAAGTCGTCGCCAAAATTAAAGAATTTAATTGAAAGACTGGATGACTGCTGGGAAGCAGGTGCTCTGCATTTAATTCTTGCTAAATTCTAAATTCAGTTACCGACCCCTATTTTTATTAAACATTACACTGCTGGGCTAGTACTTTCTATCATGAGTAATAGTAGATCAGAAAGATCAGACCATGTCGCCATAACATCAATGTTTGTAGCATTGTTGTGTTCCGGCAGCTAGAGATAAGATAGCCAGCGCCTCACTAGTTGAGGATCCCGGGTAAAGTGCGCTTCCATCATTGGCTTTATCATCACTTAACATCAGGTGAGATCAAGGCACTGTGCTTATAAAAAAAAAAATTGGTTGTCTGTAAAGTCGGTTTACTGACGATAGTTGAACGTGACAACGTCTTAAGAAGGTGTCGGGAGGTGTTGGGGGTGTCGGGGGGTGTTGGGGGTACGTACCGCGGTGGCGATGCCGGCCACGGGCTTGCACAGCAGCCTGCAGCAGCCCGTCGAACAGGTAGGCGGGAGGAGTTGGGGGTGTCGGGGGGTGTTGGGGGTACGTACCGCGGTGGCGACGCCGGCCACGGGCTTGCACAGCAGCAGCAGCCCGTCGAACAGGTAGGCGGGAGGAGTTGGTGGTGTCGGGAGGTGTTGGGGGTGTCGGGGGGTGTTGGGGGAAAGTACCGCGGTGGCGATGCCGGACACGGGCTTGCACAGCAGCACGGCTAAATTTCTACTCAGCCGATTGTGCTTCTTTGTCGCTCGTTCCGCGCTCTCGCTTGCACTTCAAGCCTTACATGGAACGCCTCAGAGCGAGGTAACGCCGAACTTTTTCGTGCGTGCAGCCGGCTCCATCGAATTATAAGACGTTGTCACGTCAAAAAAGAAAAGAAAAAAGATCATTACCCACCAAAATGCCCTGATACAGGTTGAAGGAGACCGTATATAGAAATGTGTTTACTTTAAAGCCTTTTTAAAATTAAAATTATGCGCTATCAACACATAATAACAGACAAACAAACACACATAGAAAGCTATAACGCTTGTGTCAGGCATAGGTTCACGTTAGTAGTTTAGTACGGAGGTATGGCGATTGAACCGCGATTTCAAGTCTCCAACCCGATAACAATCTTTAAAAAAAAACACCCATCTCTATTGAAAACATAATATTTTAAAAATCAACTAAAAAACTTCTAAAAATCCTTATACAAATACTGGTATACATCGATTTGTACATACGTTTAAAATTATTATATTGTATTGTCATGTATCTGATGTTCATTCCTGTTAATATACATAGTTTCGAGTGTATTATGTCTAGTATAGGAGGTAAAGGGATTTTCATCCCGAAGTAGAACTTTATAGCGTTGCAAGATATAGAAATTTTAGTAAAAGCCTTTTTATTTTATTTTTTTAACTATTCGATTGAGTTAGGGACGTTGTGGCACCAGTTTTCGACATAACTAGTAATCGACAATTTCTTAAACAATCGCTAAAAATATTAGTAGATTTTTGACTTAAGCGAAAATTGATTTTTTTTTTGAGTTTGCCGATCGCCTCAGACGGCATTTTCAGCTTCACCGGGTTTTTTTGGGGGCGGCGAGAGACTAAAGAGCTCCTCAAGCCGTGTGAAATGGATCACCTTCGGAGGTTTTCCAGAGGAAGCATCACGCACTAGTGAGCGTCCCCGTTCCCTACTAGATTCTCCGAGTGGTTCAGATCGGATCGGGCAACACTTGAATACAGACTATCTGCTGCTGTCTTCCGGTAAAATTTCAATGAAATTCTATATTATTTTGTAGTGGTGAAAAGCATGTGTCGGTCACCGGTTCCTGACGAACTACGACTGGCGCCACTACGCCAGTGAATTATAAATGCGAAACATTGTGTGTGTATATTTGTTGCTTCTTCACGCTGCAAAGGATGGATGGATTTGGATGAAATTCGGCATACAGATAGTTTATAACCTGGATTAACACATATGATGATAGTTTTTATCCCGATATTCCCACAGGAATAAAACTCATAATTTACTACTTAGGTCTTGGATTTGATGTTGGGAATAGAACCTATTTGGTAGTTTTTTAGACTTTTTTATTGAAATTTTGACAGACTTTTGAAACTGTCAGAGAGCGGTACGAAGACCGCCTGGTTCCCTAGTTTGTTTGTGCTGCGTACTTTCACGCAGAAACTACTCGACCGATCATCATGAAACTTTGTACAGATATTCTCAAAGGTATTGGGTATATAAGATACTTTTAATTTTTAAAAAAGTGTTGATTTTTTTCTTTGTTTGTTTGATACGCTTTCACGCGTAAATATTTAACGATTTGTTTGTTTTGTTGTCATAGAAACTGTCAAAGCGGTACGAAGTCCGCCGAGTCAACTAGTAATAATATAAAAGGAATGCAACGAAGTAAATAAATATCATAAAATTTATTGTGTAAAATTAATTCAGACGTTTTCTGTTCATTTAAAAAAGAAGCTAATAAAACCTATTTTGCCCTAGTTTCATTAAAACTTTAAAAAAAAACACAAATGTTGAAAGAATTTCCACGAGCAGGATTTGAACCTGCACCCGTCTGACATACCGGGGGGTCGACCGCCTAACACTCTCGCTTTCGATCGCTTTGAAGGCGAGGCGAGGAGGAGGCGTCATCTTGTCATTTCGAAAGCAATATGAAAGCAATATAGAAAGCTATAGGCTATAGCTTTCGATATTATTCGATATTATATTTCGATATTATATTAGAAAGCGAGGCGAGGGCTTCGCCTACAAAGCGATCGAAAGCGAGAGTGTTACGCGGTTGGGGGGCGGGTCAGGTGCTATCCTGCTCGTGGAAATTTTTTCAACATTTGTGTTTTTGTAATTTGTTCGCAACAAAATTTGCGTTAAAAATTATTTGAACATTTCGTTAAAACTTGTTCGAACTAAAATATTATTATGCAAAACAAACAAAAATTGATTCTAAAAATATTGCATATAACACATAATTTACCCAAATGCGAAACGTTTAAACACTTCTACTGTAACAATAGTGTATGGATTGGTAAAATATTTTGAGATTTATTTTTTCATGCGCTTACAAAATTAATGTTACATACGAATTAAGCCCATAGAAATGGCGTATAAGCTGCAACACACAATCAAAATAAATACTTATTAAGTCTATGATTATATTTACACAAATAATGGATTGAAGTTTACTGAGAGAAGGAATTCTCTGCTCAGTTCTAAATTAGAGTTTCATTCGTCCATTCAGTCACGTTATCGAGATCTCACCTTGTTCGTTCACCAGAAAGCAATGTTTCAATGCCAAAAAAATCTTGCTTTTTTAAAATTTTTTAGAAGATTGTTTGCCGATTGTTTCAGACGTTATTTTCAGCTTCATTGGGCTTTTTTGGGGGGCGGCGAGAGACTTAAAGGGTTCCTCAAGCCGTGTGAAACGAATCCCCTTCGGAGGTTTTCCAGAGGGAACGGCATCACACATTAGTGTGTGTCCCCGTGCTCTACTAGATTCTCCGAGGGGTTCGGATCGAATCGGATTGTTTTTTTTGTTTTTGTTTAAGAGCAAAACAAGTCGGCAAGAAAAACATTTTTCTAAAATCTCATGATGTGTTTTTTTTTGCCAAAATCGACCTAGAGACTCCATCGCGTTTTTTTCACTATTTCTCATAGTTTCGATTTATTCTGATACGGATCACACAAAAACTTCCTATATTAAATCGCTCATATCATAGAATTGCTACTGTTTGGACTTCAATCAATTATGTACTAGATAAGGAAACAAAAATGCATCTCGAAAGTAGCCCTGTTTGCTCATAAAAAAACATTTAAATTTCGAACAACAAAAACAGAAAAAAAATTTAATAGCATCAACAACTTCAGCTTACTATGAACCTTAAATCTTAAACATAAAGATTAAATTAAGGTAGCAAAATATTTGTACTTAATATTTACTATCATCGCCACAAACGTCATTGCGGCTTCGGCTCCGTGGCCCCAATGTCGCGTACCGTTTTTCAAGCGCTCAATAATTGATCGAAAGGTAGATATTATTCGTACCTCTTTCAAACAAAGTTTTGTTCGTTCGCAGATATATTCAAACAAAGAGACCAAAAGCGCCTTTTGTCCATTAAACAGCTCTTAACGGATTGTTATTCAACACCCAAGCATATTGAGGTTATAAGTCTATGATTTAAAAGCGATGAGATCGTTCCTAAATAATCTCTTAGGCACATGCCTCTTAAGGCACAGATACTAAATCACTTACGCTATAAATGCATTGATTACAAGTCTGGACGAATATACAGGACACGTTAATTTTATTTGATTAATATTTTTTTGTGATGATAATTATATTATTTTATTGTTTAAGTCATTCCCGTCATATAAGTTACAAAAATACTATTCATTACGATTAAATACTACTGGCCTTAACATTATTTTGCTATAGCAACACTGAGTTTCGAAGGCGCGCCCCAGTCTTTTACAGATTTCAAAACTGGAATGCTCCATTTTTTAAATATAACTACTAAATGAGTTTTCAGACATTGGATATCCGCTCAATTACCGTGTATTTAGGTAAGTTACAATATAACACGTCTGGTTTAGAGAATAAAGTTCAAAATTGATGAAATTAAAATCACATGTCAAACGCGCAGTCACAGAGACACTTACAAAATATTTTTTCGATAGACATTGTTGTTGGTTGGATATGGCCTTTCCAACATGGCGGGTCTTCAGCGGGGTTTAACGCAAACTGATTAGTAGTTAAGCTATCTATCAGTTAGCTTGTGACTACGTTCGGTATAACTCAGCCGAAAGGTATGCCTAGGATCAATGGAAATTGAAACTTTCACCTGATGTTGTTAACTTAGATTTTTTATTTTGTTTTTTTAGATGTTGTGGTGGTCTCTTATATTTTGTGTGTTAATTTGTAATGGAAAGTGTCCCGTTAGATAGGACATTTTCCAATATTTTTGACGCTGTAAGGGAGAAAAGAGCTTGACACTTGCTGAGTTTTCTTACAAGAACTCCCGCTTTGTGTAGACTTACGAACCGATGGCATAGTGACATTGACAAGAGCTACTTGTGGCCTAAACTGAATAACTATTTTGAATTTATGAATTTTGATATTATAAAAGTAGATTTGATATTATAAGAGTATGTACGCAGAGGCAGCACACAAGTCTTACACATTTTATATTTCAATACATTGTTAAATAATACAGGAACAGTTTATTAAGGCAATTAGAACAAAAAAACTTATGTCTCTAGTGAGGCAAACAACATCTAAAAATGAGAATTATTCGAGAGTGATTAAGGCCATGATCATCATTATCATCAGCTTATTTTATGTCCCCACTGCTGAGGCACGAGCTAGGGAGAACGGGCCATAAACCACCACGCGGGCCCAATGCAGATGGTTGTCAACGACTGCTAATGCAGCCGGGACCAACGGCTAAACGTGCCTTCCGAAGCGGGAGGAGCGAGAGATGAAACATTTTAGGTCACACATCTGACGACCGGCCTTTGCGAATGTTACTTAACCTTAGCAATTGCAAACGGGGCGGGTTAACCAATACAGCTTTGGAGAATAGCCATGTTTTGCTCGGGTCATCTTCGGGGCGCTAGAAACGCACCTACCTTTTTTACTTACATAATATCATTGCTTACAATACTTTTACTAAGCAGTCTGCATTAAACCCCGTCAAATATTTTATTTACGATGAAAGGCGAAAGATTTAAAGTTATTAGAATCTACTTCAGCTACATTTGTACTTAGTTTATTATTGTTCATAAGAAATGAGTAACCTATCGTGTTTCTATGTCCGAAACATCATAATATACGTACACAAAAAAGTTATTACAAAACTAACTTTCAATTTAAACATCCAATCTTATCATTATTACTGCCGCAGCTAGAAGGCGTCACTTACAAACTATTAAGCGCTAAAAACTACTATACATTGCTGCCAGTTGAAAAAAACTACTAAAGTAAAGCGAAGTTGCCAGTGTCATCGCTGAAAAAACTACTAAAATTCTAATTAAATTCCACGTGCTCTATTAGCTGTTCGGCATACCTTCACCCCACGATGCGAACCAGTTGTAGTTGTACATGGCGGCGTAAGGGTGTTTCCGCTTTTTGTGTAAGCGTAGGGATTCTTCTGATGCGTACCAATACTGAGGGAATTTGTCGAATGGATACTTAACTGACTCCTTCACGTAAGGCTCTGTGGGGTCCGCTGGAAGGAGAAATTGAATAGTTAGAAACATTTATACTGTCCCACTGATGGGCAAAGGCCGCCATCATTAAAAACAAGTCACAAAAATGTTTGTTTAACCTTAAATAATAATAAAAAAATACAAAAAAACCGTTCAACTGCTTTTTTATATTTTAATTACTGACTTCTGTTCCACAAGTTTACTTTTTTACAGAATAAAGTTTTTCTAGAAAAAATCAAGTAGTCTCAAGAGTTTTTTATCTTATAACTACATAAAGCATTGTTAATGGAAAAATTAAGATTTTAATATTTTTTATTACAGAAGCCAGGGCTAAATTAATATTTCTAGTTTCCACTGAAGATCAGCGTCGGGGTGCCAAGATTATGCTGAGTGGAGACCAATTCAACACCACTAGCTCTAAGTCTTTTGTCCATGTTGTAGTTAATAATATCTATAATAAGTGGTTAATATAAATATTTAACTTGTTATTTGTTGGAATAAAATCACGTTTCATTTTCATGCAATAACAAAAAAGCATTTTCAACTCACGTGGCGGCAGACAGTAGAGACAGAATATCCTATGGCGCTTTCCCTCGTGCGTCTCCAGATGCTTCTTATGATGCTTGCGGCGCGTAGAGACGTGCGGGCAGCACGGGCAGGCGATGGCTAGGTCTTTGGGCACGCTGCCGTGGCGCTCCGCAGAATGGGCTAGCAGGGTAGAGACCACGCGGTAACCCTGGCAGATGAGGAGTTGATGATCAGAATCAAGTAAATAAGGTCGGAAGGACTTAGTCTATGCCTTATCATCTATCGAAACAAGGACATTGTGTATGCTAGATTGTTAGGAGAGTGGAATTTTAGTGCCATCATCATACTGAAGTTTGGAATGTTATCCTGGGAGACGAGGAGTTGATGATCGAAGCTAAGTTAGGAAGGTTGGGAGAACTTGGAACAAGACATACCAGCAACCAAAACGTGGACAGTGTGTATAATGAGCTGTGTAGCCCGAGAATCAAACATAGGCTTAGTAAAGTACAAGCATTATTGACGATAGAAACAAGATTAACAAGTATGATGTAATGTGTATCCACTGAGAATTGCTAGGTAGATCTTTGGGCACGCTGCCGTGGCGCTCCGGAGAATAGGCTAGCAGGGTAGATACTACAAAATAACCCTAGATGAGAACGAGATGAGAAGTTTACAATCAGAACTATCTTTAGGAGGTCAAGAGGACTTGATACAAGACGTAGCAGTAACCGAAACTAGGACAATGTATTGTGTAGTCCGGGATTCGAACCAAGGTAGATACTACACCGTAACCCTGGGAGATAAGGAGTTGATGATCAGAACCAAGTCGAGAAGGTGTGGAAGATTTTGAACTAGACGTAGCAGCAACCGAAACGAGGACAGTATGTATAATGTATCTATGTAAGGGAATCGAACTTAAGACTAGTAAGGTAGATACTACCCATAACCCTGGTAGATGAGAAGCTCACTATTAAAACAAAGTAAGGAAGATCGGCAGGTCTTGGAACAAGCCTTATCATTTACCAAAACAAGGACAATTTATTGTGTGGCCCGGGAATTGAACCTAGGCCAATAGTAGATACTACGCGCATAAATATAATTCAATAAACATTATTTTTATATTACTTAATCTTTATATTTTCCTTAAGATCCTTAACACATTTCAGGAACCCATCAAATTGCGAAATTTTAATATTTTTCAAACCAATAAGCCAATTTTAATAAAACTTTCTATAACTTAAGACCAGTTTTTTTAAAGGTAGCTCGGCAAATGACTCCATTCCACCTGATGTTAAGTGGAAATGGAGTTCAGACGCGAAGATAACTGGTGCAGCGTGAAAACAAACGTAGCATCTCTAGAGACTCGAGAGATTTTAGTTTCTCTAGAGGCTGATCTTTTGTCTGAATTTACTTGTTATCATTACAAATTGATGTATGTGACTATAGTACAAACCTTGAAGCAATGTTCGCAGCGGTACGGGAAACTCTTCCATTTGGGGTTCTTTTTGCGACTGAATATCATCTTGTAGGGCTCCGCGGGGAACCAGTCTTCAGGGTCCAATTGTAGTTCGACTAGTTCAGTGCCTACAGAGTAAGAAATACATGGATAAAATATTTATTGCAATTTATTTTATATTTTTTTTAAACATAGCCTATGTTACTCAGCGCTAGTGTAGCATTATAATGGTGAAAGAATTTTTTAAATTGGTCCAGTAGTTTTTGAGTTTATTCGTCACAAACATACATACATACAAAAATACAAAGGTTTCCTCTTTATAATATTAGTATAGACTAGCTGACCCGGCGGACTTCGTACCGCTTTGACAGTTTCCATCATTGAGTTAATTATATATCAATGGTTTCCATGACAACAAAACAAACAAATCATTTTGTATTGGAAAATTAAATTGTCGTTTTTATTAGTATTTTATATATTTTTTTTATATAGCCTATGTTACTCAGCGCTAATGTAGCATCCTAATGGTGAAAGAATTTTTTAAATCGGTCCTGTAGTTTTTAAGTTTATTCATTGCAAACAAACATACATACATACATACATACATACAAAAATACAAAGGTTTCCTCTTTATAATATTAGTATAGAAATATTAAAATATTCTTTATGTAGTAATTAAAAAACTAGATATGGTGGCTGTTTTTTTATTATGTAATAGATATTTATTTAATTTAAAAAGACAACCAAGTATAAATAACATTGTGGTAACATACAAAATCATATTTATGTAGATTTATTTACTTTTGCATATAAAAATTCAAATTTATTTTATTACATTATTTTTGTTCAAGCCATAGATGTTTTGACTTCTGTTTCGTTTGGACCATGAGATGGTCGAGCAAGAACAATATATTAGCTAAACCTACGGTTGTCACTGTGCAATTTTACTAAGTAACAAAAAACCTTAATATCTCTGCCATATGACGCTTTCCAGTGTATAGCATAATGACCAAAGATCGGAATAGGTAGAGCTATTTTTGGTACTTTTATACGAAATATAATACGATGTAATAATATGGACATGCCCTACGTCCCGCAATTTTAAAATTAATCCCGGGATTTCATTTGAGTTGGAAGTTACTTAACTAAAAGCTTGACAATTCTTACGAAGCCACACATCGCGCGATGCTTACAATGAGGTATAAGGATGAAAACACAGTGAAGTACGCGACATTTCCGAAGCAATCACCAGTGAAATTCGTTACATGATCTTTTTTATTTTTAAAATCCCGGTATTGCAGTCGAAATCCCGGGGTATATCCATATTAACATATAAGTTTGCGGTCAATGTACCAAAATATCTCTACCTAATCCGATCACTGATAATGACGTTCATAAGAGCTATTTGTAGCCTAAACTGAATAAGTGATTTAGAATTTAGAATTTAGAATTTTATAATTTTCAGGGGTTCTATGCTCTGTGCCCTATTTGCCATATTCGCGATTATAAAAGTATGACCAAACACCCTGTATATTATTTAGATTATAAATCTGTTAACAAACTCACCTTCTGGTACTTTGATCGGTTCTTGGTGTATCACTATGGGCTGGACGAAGGAGAGTCCGGAAGCTGCTCCCGACACACTGAGGGTGGTGTTTGAAGCGGCCAGGAGACTGGTCAAGATTGTGTTTTGAGCCTGGAAGCAGAATTGAGCATACATTTTGTAAGATAAAATTTGACTAGAATAATCAACCTGCGAGTGCTGAGGTTAAGCAACTTTCGCAAAGGCCGGTCATTGGATGGGTGACCAAAAATTTATCATCTCGAGCTCCTCCGTGCTTCGGAAGGCACGTAAAGCCGTTGGTCCCGGCTGCAATAGCAGTCGTTAACAACCACCAATCCGCACTGGGCCCGCGTGGTGGTTTATGGCCCGTTCCCCCTATCCATCCATAGGGAAGGCTCGTGCCCCAGTAGTGGGGACATAAAATGAGCTGATGATGAATCAACCAGTGGCGGAACAGTCCTCGAGTGGTGACCGCGTACCAGAAAGCGCAGTGTGGGCAGGCCTCCAACAAGGTGGACCGACGATCTGGTGAAGATCGCGGGAAGCCGCTGGATGCGAACACCACAAAATCAGTTGTTGTGGAGATTCTTGGGGGAGGCCTTTGTCCAGCAGTGGACGTCTTTTAGCTGAGATGATGATGATGATGAATTACCCAGTCTCAGGAAGCTCGAGTGGTAACCGAACCCACGACTCTTGGATTCAAATTCAAATTCAAATCATTTATTGCGTATCACCATACAATATAGATATAATAGATGGAGTATTAAAGAAAGTATTCATGTGACACCTTGCAAGGGCATAGCATCAGCATCAGAGAGCTAAATTATAAAAAGTACTTATTTAGTAATAATTATACAATCAAGTGGATTTATTTAATTTAAATTTTTAATTTTTATTTTTAAGTGTTAATTGTTACACTTAAGCTGAATTAAATATTTATATAAAATACAGTGAAAAAATTAAACGCCCACCCGACCCAGCCAGGAATCGAACCTGGGTCTTCCGCAATCCGGGCGGCTGCACTGACCATTATGCTACTGCTGACGTAAGCGCTGAATTTTGTCACTGTATTTTATATAAATATTAATTTAATTTAATTTTTAATTTAACTTTTATTTCAGGCTTAGCCCATAAAATTGTGTTAGTAAATAAATAAAAATAAATAAAACTTATTATCTATGTTAGTATTAATTGTTTTTTTCTTAATTTACGTTGGTGTGGGCAGTATCCCAGTGCCTCCAAATAGGGCAATCCGGTTTATCTGTCATGCCATCAGAATGCCATTGGGGCTTTTTTTTGCATAGAATGGCATGAAATTCATCAGTACAGGCTTCTGCAAACATCCCTGATGAACTACAGAACTGAGGAAGGCCTATTAGCATCCTGAAAGCATTGTTATCTGGACGCGCAGAGAGCCGATGGCGCGCTGCGTGTAGTTGACCCACAGACTGCATGTGTAAAAGGATTGGCAATATGCAGGCATATCTATATTGTGTCTTTACAATTTTTTAATATTTTTTTATTTATAATTATTCTGTTTTAAATAAAGGTTACTTATTGATTACCGGTTTAATGCTCTGATTGCTGAGCTACCAAGACCCCAGACTCCAGAAGACTTGTAAAATTTTACCCGTATGTTTGTGTTTTGCGCTGCAAGCCAGCGGTATTATGTCACTGTGAAGTTACCCTTACAGTCGAAAGAACACTTATGCAAGTATTTAACATTTGATAAAAACCTAATTCCTTATAAATATTTTAATTGTTTTATTTTAAATTTTTCATAATTTTGTAGGTTATGGTTCTTAGGTTTTACCACCATTTCATCATTTTATGTCCCCACTGGTGGGTTGGTTTGGTTCCATCTATAGAGAAAGCTTGTGCTCCAGCAATAGGGACATAAAAAAATGTTTTTTACTTCAATACTTAAATTTAAGACCACTATGTATATTGTTTTGATCATAGAAAGCTGATTATGTACCTATGTTGTTAATAAAAGCATCAAATCATCACAAACCTGTAATAACGCTGCTTTGGAATAGTTTGTCAAACTCATCGACATATCCATTTTCGGTTTTCTCTTATACCCTTTGGGTGGACCTCTCTTCTTAGCAATCTCCCCATTCTTCTTATATCTCACAACCTCCCCACTTTCTGTCTTATTTGGTGTCTGCACGGGTGTAATCGTTAACTTAGCTGGCAACGAGTAACGGGACTGTAAATTCTTAACGATGCTGTTAGCGTTTTTAACTATAGAATGGTTCAATGCTAACGGGTTTGCTAAATTAAGGGGGTTGTTAACGAATTTTGGTAACGTAGACGTTGGCGTTGATGGGAATATTGATAAGGACTTGGGTGTGTTAAATGCTGGTATTTGGTACACTTTGAGGTTTAATGATGAGCTGTTGAAGGTTTTCAGTCTTTTTGCGCTGGGCTCATCATCACTGGACTCGGAATGGTTGACACCGCTTAACGGGTCTTGGTCGGAGTTGTTGAATGGGTCCGTGTGGGGACTTTCTGTCTCCTGCACGCAAAACATCTGTGGATGGAACATATAAATTTATTAACTTAATTTTAGTAAGAGTGGTTGATGCTTGAAATAGATTACCCGTGATATGAAGGCACAAAATAGATTATTTCTTTGACAGTGTTATATAATGGTATCAGCACAAAATAAAAATATCTATTATTAAGATTGGTGATTGAATAATATAAATTAAATTAAAATGAGGATTTGTAGAGCAGGACACAGGCAAACTAAAGTTACTTAAACTGTCTGCTGGAGTAAAATAATATAATAGTAATGATAATGAATTTTAAAGGTTGGTAACTATATTTTTATTTCTCAGTATCTACATAGCTGAAGACAGGGCGCTATGGCGCTCATTAGGGGAGGCTTATGTCCAGCAGTGGACTAAGATAGGCCGATGATGATGATGATGATGACATAGTTAAGAGGGGATTCTGGTGTTCTGATGTACAGACATGTCCTTCTTAGCTTAAACTTTTCAACATGATTATGCATTGTGGAGATAAATAGTTTGTCAATTATTTTGTAGTACTTCGTAAATCCACACTCAAATTGTTAATTCAATTAAAGCCTTCAAAGGCACTTATTGACATCAAAAACTTTAAAAAAAATCTAAATAATAGTAAACTAAGATTTAGTTTAAACAAAAAAAGGTACTGAATCTACCACCAATTTGGATCTTGAGAAAGCCTTCAACCAAAAAGATCCATTAAGAAACTCAGGTTTTTATGTGACAGTATCAAGTGCATTTTGATAATTAAAACTATTAAAATAATAGTTTCAGAAATATATTGGTTTTCTATAGATATAGAACTCAGAAATACCTTCTATGGAAAAGTAAGAGAAAGGGATACCGATATTAGTTAATGGATTTTCTGTATTTTGTGATTACTTTATGTTGCTATTGTCATATCTACAAGGTAGGCATTTATTGAAGTGAATCTTTGGTTAGAATCTTTAATTTATCATATAAACTGACTATACAAAGCCATGATAAATATATATTTAGCTAACTCCTGCCTAAATAATTGTACAATACATCATTGTATAGTTTATAGATTTAAAATCTAGATTAAATAGTTTGATTATGTAGGTATTTGGCACTATTCTAGTTGTGTTTCAATATATTACGAAATTATCGAAGAAAGATAACAATACAATATTATCTAAAACATAGTAGAACAGCGAATACTGAGTTAAAATGCATTATGGTACCTACTTTACTTAATTGCATCTTGTCCCAAATTATATTTGTTTAACAAAAGAATTGTAAGATCGGTACTAGAAAGTAATCGTGGTACCTACTAAATACTACGATGTATAGAATCTTCACGTCTACGAGAACGCTCTATAAAGCAAACAAATACTTACAATAAATTCGGTATTCAAAAATGAAATACCTCAAACCAAATCATTGGGGAATTTAAAAATGCTTAAAAAGAACATACACGCGCAAAATGGCGTTTTTAAATCATAAAAGAGTGAAACAATGAGACCGATCTCATGAAATAACTGCACATGCCACTAAATAGTTACGCTTACGCTGGAATTGATCTAATTATGACATGAAATTACGCATAGTTTTGAATGAATAACACACCTTTTTAGTTTTAAATCGTTAAATGACACTGAAACACGCGATATCGGCACATTAACACTGTTTTGAGAACGTTTCTATTGTTTGGAAATTAAAATAAAATCGAAACATAGAATAAAAGGTTATGCTCGGTTAATAATAACAAGTTCTCATCCATTCAAAGAAAAGCGGTACTTGGTACATACGATGACTTACAATCACGCCTTTCTATGTCTAGTATAATTTTAGAAATTTAAGCTCTATTTCATTGGGTTAAGGTGACAATTAATATTAGTACATAGGGTTAAAGTAGAAGTTTTGGCTTGGATTGTGCGCGTCAGTAGCGTCACCTATTGTTTGACGTTTAGATTTAGGGTGGCCAGTTGAAATGTAATCTTCCCACTACTTTAATTATTTTTAAATCGATTTTTAATAAATATAATAAATGTATTTGTACAAATGTTCGTTTTAGTTTTGTTATTAGTTAAAGGCGTTTAAAAAGTAACTTAACAGAAGTTATAATTCTATGTTCCTGAATGAACGCCAGCATGTTCTAGGTATCAATATACTATAAACTAAGTAGCTCGAAACATAAGATGTTGTTACAAATATTTAACTGTTTAAAAGAGCTTTTTTGCATATTATTGAAACTTTATTTTTCTAGAGAAACATAAACATTATTATTTTTGTATGTTTACCCAATTTCTAGCAAGTTTTAATTTGTCCTGACAAGAACTTTATGTGGTTTTATTTTCGAAAGTAATAGTCATTTCTCAATTCAATGCGAGGTACTCATTGCATTGCACTAGTATTTTAAAGCTCTAAAGTAATTTAATTGCAACAAGTATTTAAAAAGGTCACTCAATGAACCAATGCATTTTATATAGAACGAAATCGGCGCGCACGCCGAGCGAAGCAGCAGGCATCGGCAATCCTTTTTTAAATGTATACCATTTAATTGGGTAAATTTTGCAATAAACTAAACACAATAAATGTTACCAGCAACAAAAATGTTTTGTTCGCCATATAGCTAGAAAGAAAAAACTAATGTTCATTTTATTTTTCGGATTTATTTTAATTAAATATATTATGGAGTTCTTAAAACTTCCAAAAATATTAATTGTGCACGCAACCGTTTACAACGTCTCTCTATGGATTCTATCTACTGCATACGCCAAATAATTTGACAAAGAACATGGTAACGATAAACTAATTAATATGATCAACTGCCTCCCTGTTTTAGTGTCTCTCTCTCAATTCAATTTAATTCAATTCAATTTTGTTATTTGTGTATGATAATGTACTGTCTTTTGTATCTGACCCTTGACAAAACCTTTCAGCGAGAGCCTCTCTAGGTGTTGATCGAGGCTCTTGGCTAAAAGACTGTTGGCCGAAACGCCACACCTCACATGGCGGTAACCTCGTGAGCCAAGTCTTACTTACTGAGCTTGTCCTTCTCGGCTTTCACGAGGTTCTCATCATGAGGTATGGTGATATCAACCAGTATTGCCCGGCGGCGCTGGGATCGGTCGACCACCACGATATCAGGCTTACTGGCGACAATAGTCCTGTCCGTAATGATGAGATGAGACGTAGAGCGTTGCATGACCATTTTCGAGTACTGGCGTAGATGCGTAGGTACTTATATTACGGCACCAAGAGCAAGTTGCTGGTGAATTATTCTGGCTACTTGGTTGTGTCTGTGCAAATACTCTCGATTAGCAAGATGAGAACAACCAGAAATAATATGACAGATGTCGACCGTACTGTCCCTCATAATATATTTTCGGTAGTTATTCGTCTTGATAACTTCATCTTCAATGGCACAGACAAAACCTTCGGTTTTTCCAAAGAGGTCACCGAAACGTAGCCAGTTCACCAAGCCAGGCAAATCTACATCAGGCCCAGTTAGAGCCCGATAGTAGCGCCCGTGTAGCACCTTGCTCTTCCATATGTTCTTACGATCGAGCACCACTTGTTTGTGCCAATTTTCTGTTGCCAAGAAGAGCGGCGTAAAGTGTCTATCAACTGCCACGACATAAATACATCCCGCACTCACTGTTAAGTAAATAATCCCTGAGAGACTAAGTATAACTACTACTGTTTTATAAACGACTACTGTTCTTGATTTCGTTGGTAGTAGCTCAAGTTTTAAGTCCACTTGGCTAGCCTAAGCCTTATCAAGTCTTCCACGCGTTTGCACTAAACTTATAAATCGCCTAAGTATTTGCCTAACCACTACCCGGTCAAGTTAATTCGGCAATTGAGTGTAAGCGACGTTTTCGAACCAGGTGCAGAGTTAATTTGACCGGGTAGTCAAAAGAGATTAGATCCTCATCCAGTTTCTTAAATGCTTGAGAATTCTGGATGAAATAAGCTTCTATACTTGGCCTTGCATCCTTAATTTGAGATTACACTCAAACGTTTCACCATTGTTGTGTAAATAACTGATTACTGACCCACCGCTGGGCAAAGGCCTACATCTTTGAAATCAAGTCACGCTACAATTGATAAGTATTGGCTTAATCACCACGCTTGCCAAATGCGGGATGGTGATCAGTAGTGATCACAAACCCGGGCTTTGCATAGAACATTTCGGAAAACTTTTTTTTTTTGGGAATTGAATCCAAGATTTTCGGGTAACGAGCCGAGCCTTGCCACTCAGCCTTTGATTTAACTTTTCAAGGATAATAAAAAAGACAAAATACGTATAACCATTTTTATTCGAAAACTTAATCTATAATTCAACATCGTTTACAAGAAAGATTTTTTCTAAAAAAAGGGGGGGAAATAAATTACTAACGACTAGACGACAACGCTGTACACAGACCAAGCTCGAGAAAATAAAAATGGATCATAATCATTACACTTTACAAAATAATGAAATTATCACATACCACTTGGTCTTCAAATTGTTGGCACGCGATTTGTAAACATTCTTAAATGCCAAATATAACATTCATCATCATCATCATCATCTACATCTTCATCACCAGCCTATAAACGTCCCATTGCTGGTCTCAGTGAACCCATCACGAACAACTATTGTTTACGTATCGCAGCGAAAAACAGGATTATTGCATGAAAATTGGTACAGCGCCATCTGTAAATGGAACTAACAAACGACAAACGTCATTTCATAGATTTTTTGACGTTAGCATGTCTCAAACTTTACTTTACGCTTTACGCTTGCGATAGAAGTTCTAGCTAAGTTTACCGATATTGCGAATGCTGCTTTACATCGGTAGTTAAGCTAGCTGCACTTTTGAGGTTATTTTATTCGCTCAACTCATTTTAGGGCTTGTGCCCTGCAGTGGGACAAAAATAAGCTAATAAAAGTAATAACGATATGTGACCGTCAAATCAAAAGGCAAAGGCGGCAAGCGCATAGCCCTAAAGTGTTTGTTCCTATACACAAATATCTAAAAAACTGCGTAAGCGTATGCCGCATAAGGGCCCTTTTCATTTGGCAGGCCACGTATAATTTCCTCGCTAACAATGTCCACACCCACCGCCCCTCGCAGTCTTGTTTAACTTATTACAATACGATAAAGGCATTAAAATTTAGAATTCGATTTATCGCATGCCAACATTTCGATATTGCTTAGTATTTAATATTTACAACCATAATTATTATTAACACTTACATTATAATGATTTGGCTTCAAACATAGTCGTGGTTTTATTATTTTTATACTGGTCACACTAATTTGGTATATAAAAGTTTATCTGTATGTCGCGAGAGAGAGATAGTTGTTGGTTTGGCAATGCCTCTTTTAAGCCACCTTAAGAACATTATTATTCCAAAAAGTTTTTAAACTTCTTGGTCGTATCACATTTAGCGTGCCATATACAACAGCTATCTCTTTTCCGATTGGGTTTTACTGTCTTAGATTTATACAAAATAAATAAAGTCACTAAATTATGTTATTAATTAACTCTTAATTATCATTTCTACTATTCAGAAAGTCAATCTCGCTTCGCAACAACAATATTTGAATTTACAATATTCCACAAGAAATATTTGTAAGTACAAATATTGTTTTTTATTAAATTACAAATTATGCGTACAGAATAAAAAAATAATGATTAAATAATACACAAAACTGGCTGCAACGGTTTGGTATAAACAACAATGATTGGTAATTATGTCATAACAAAGGAATGATTACATAAAATTATAAATGTACCACAAACTGTCAAATTTCTTTAATAGAATTTGAACTTTATGCCTTAAGTATATGGTTGAAAATGTATTGAAGAAATTTGACAGTTTTGGATAGGTTGATGTGC
Organism: Eudonia mercurella; assembly: GCA_963082485.1. Taxonomy (NCBI): domain Eukaryota; kingdom Metazoa; phylum Arthropoda; class Insecta; order Lepidoptera; family Crambidae; genus Eudonia; species Eudonia mercurella. The sequence goes on along the minus strand of OY720049.1, from coordinate 9,901,313 downwards.
ATTCTGTACATCAGTAAGAGAGAGAGATAGATACATATGTGAAGAAGAAAGGTAACAGTGTGATATTGACGTAAAAAAATCTTTTCTAAATACTTATTAATTATTATGTTTAAAAAGATTTATATCTTTTACACTAGGAGCTCGAGCACGCGAATACCAGACAATAGAATTTTATTTTAATTGTTATCGGTCACCTGGTGGTCGATCGACGCTCAAGGGGCTAGACGTCCACACTTAATATACGCGACCATAGTTTTGATATGCATCAATTATAAGAAAGAAAGTTGAGCAAGGAAGGAATGGTTACATTATATAGATTCTTCAATCCAGAGTCAAAACTCATTAGTCTAAGTTTTTAATTTTGAAAATAAATATTTTATGCTATTTCATCCTATGCAATTTATCAGATGGATAAGTTTGTCAGAGGATTGAAAAATCAATTCCAAGTCATCCACTTATACTTTATATTACTACTACCTACAATAGTAAATTTTTGTTATCCAATAAAGCTTTCATATATTATTTTTCAATTTAAAGCTGCAAATCTATTGTAAATATTTTTCAAAATGAGTTCGCACAATTCTCCCATAATGGTAGATTCGAATTATTTAGCACTAGCAACACAGCCCAGTAGCTAATACAGCTACTAGTGTGACTTCTCTAAAAATCCGATCTTATGGAATGGGAAAATCATGCAAACTCATTTTATAGGAACTGCCTTTTATTACACCGTGAAAAGAACGTATTGCTTTCATCTGATATTTGTTCTGAAACTAAATACTTAACTAAGATATCGATATAACTGCAAAAAGTTATATACAAGTACCAAAATGACTCCTGCATATTCTATTTAAATAGGACTTCTAGGGAATCCTTTAGGTTTTAGCATGGAAAAGTAAATATACGCAACATAATTATTTTAAAATTATTAAATGCATTAAAACTATCACCGATCGGCTATGGACGTAAATACATCGTTTGCAGCCTAACCATAGACTTGAGGCGTTTTCTTTTTGATATTTGAGGCGATAAAATGTCGCTGATAAAAGAAGTTCAGAAAAATCCCGTCAGAATTCTGTCAATAATAATAAAAAGATGTCAAAAATGTTGTCAAATTTTTTTTCTGTCAAAATTTTACGTGACGTATAAAAATTATACCCTAAAATTTTCAAAAAGAAAAAACATGCCTACTTGGGCCTATATCCTACCTCTTAATGCTATTATCTAGCACATCTACCGGTTATATACATAGGATATATACCTATATAACATAGTCTCGTTTCATTATAAAAAAACTCATCAGCTCCGTTACTTTGCAACATTGACAAACTAGTAAATACTGGCGGCGCCACTGTCTGTTTCGAAACGAGAACTGTAATAACATTTGCGTAGTTTCAATTCCGACCACCGAAGAGTATATCGCCGTGGCATTACGAGTAAATAATAGCAAATATCCAGTGTAGTCATAAGTTAAGATGTAACGAAATAAATACAAATCTGGAAACATTGCACTTCAAAATATAACTAAACAGTTCAGTTAGTACAATTCTAAAGATCAATCAATTACTGTTTACCCATTTTTGGTGTCGATTTTTTTACACACTAAACACTAACAATTAAAACTAAAAGACATTTTTACAAAGACACCTTAAACCTCTTTACAAGCTCTTTATAAAAACTCCTAGCTTTATCTATGGGCCGCCGGCCGCCATTATGAAATGTCAAAACGAAAAAATTATGCCGCGAAAATCCCAATAAAAAAAGGACTCCTACACAATTACGAATCATAATATAATATATTAAATCCGATAAATATATTAACTTCCAATATGTCATTTTTGCTTATAAAAAGAAGGAAACTAAATACACAATTAGTCACAAATCATAGAAAAAAATGTCCAACATTTTTGTCATTTCATACACATCAAGACTTGTATGTGCGTATAACATCTCTAATCTGCGCTCTGCACAGGGGGCATTGACCTCCCCCCTTCCCCCTCCATTGCTGTACCGCACACCTATAGCACATACACATATGTCCGCACATATATAGCACACTATCAATAGGGTTTTCATAGCAAATGGTACATTCTGTTCCAGTGAGATTTCCTTCACCTATGACTGAGTATATTGGCTGGTGGGGTTGTCTGCTCGTCGAGGGTCCGTTCGGTATTCTCTCCAGTCTTAAGGCTTCATGGCCGTTAGGTATTTGGACCTGCTCGTTGCAGCTGTTCTGACTGCTGGTACTGCATTGTGCGTCGGTCCTAGGTCTGGGTTGTTGATAGGAGGGCTGCGGCATCGGTGTGCAGGGCTGGTTGGAGACTGGCTGGAGATTGGCGAGGCATAACTGTGGTGTAGCTTGGATTGGCTGGAAAGAGGGGAGAAATTGGTTAGGTCACGGGGTTAAGTTACTTGAGAGCGAGCGTTCGTACTCATTTCGATATCACCTAAGCAAACTTTAAAACCCCAAAATTCAGTTAAATAAGGCTTTATTTTTTGTGTAAACTAAATCTAACATTTATTACAATTTATTACAGAACAATACTTAAAACAAAAAACATAACTTAACTGAACTTAAAAAAAACCAAAGAAATAAAAATAGCAAATTAAATACTAAATGCCTATAAATAAAAGATGTCTTCCAACAGTGGGCTCATGGGAACGGTCCCAAGAATGCTGGCAACATTGCCCCTCTGGATTGCCAAGCTAATACGCTGGCAGAGGTAGCTGCCACCCTTCTTGTACCGGAGGACTCAAATGTATGTACATATGTATATTATGTTTTCGACTCATTATTAAAATCTCTGTAAGTATTTTCTTTAGCATAGAAAGTTTCATTTAAGCCGGCTTCTTGGTTTGAAAGTTCGTATTTCGAAAGAATAAGGCTCATGATTATTACAAATACAAAACTGTTTAAAACAAAAAAGTCTGTGAGAGATCACTTAACCGCAAGACCGGCAAATTCTGACATAGTATTACTTCATAGTCAAAAAATATTCGTAAAAATATTGTTTTAGTTTTATTTAAGTGTATGCATAAATTTATATTTTAAAAAAAATTACAAATCTCACCTCAATATAATGCGCGCTGGCGAGCGTTAACCCCTGCTGATGGTTGACAGCATTCTGCGCACCATTTTGAGGAGGCAGGCTAACTACCAGCACAGTACCGCCCGACCCAGCCATAGGAGAAGCTGTCCCCGCGAGCACTCTCAGCTGCTGAGGCGGCGAAGCCACCGCTTGCGACGTCAACATCCTGACTTTCTGCGTACCCCCATATATATCCACAAACGCCCACAGTCTCAACGTGTGGTCGACGTGCATCACCGTCATAGGAGTCGAGCCGTTCCTGCTAACCCTTACTTCCCCATCCACTGTCAACGTCACAGCCAACTCATCACCCCTGCCCAAGCCGTTCGCGGCGTCTCGTCTCACAACCCAGTACTCAGGACGATCTAGTAACAGCTCAGCATCAGCTGGCAAATCGCAGGGCCTCAACGTCGCCGGATCACAGGAAGTCAAGCCAATCGCCAGACTGCCGGCATAAGCTGACTCCGTAGCCAATATCTGGACCACTATCGTCTGTCCTGGACGCATTGGTCTCGCGGTAAACACGTAACCTTGACAGAATTCCGTATCAACTCTTGCTGCTACTCCCCTATCGTTCACAAACTGGACGTTCCTCCCTTTAGTCCGGTGTAAGCTTAAAGGCACTAAAGGATTCGCATATCTTGGTGGAGGAAGCTGTTCTTCAACGCTCAAAGACCTCATGCTGCCGGCTAGTCTGTCTTCTTCGATCGGGCTGTGGTTCGGCCTCCTGATCTGGTTTGGGGCACGGGGATCAGCAAACTGGACTGCTGTACAGTTCCCGTATACATCTACGAGGGCCCAGAGCGGGTTTCTTGTATCAACGCCAGTGAAGAAGAGGCCTTTGTCTTCCCCATTGATGCCGAAGTGGACATCGCCAGCGGAGTTGACGTAGTAATGCAGTATGTTGTCCGTCTCGCAGAATCTCTCGCCGAGAGCTTTGGCCCAGTTCCCTGGTTTGTTCGTGAGATCGGGACAAGCGTACTTGGGTAGGGAGTGGGCTAGAGCTGAAGGGTCATGGCTGGTAAAGCCGAAACGGATGACTCCGCTCCAGCTGTTGGAGATCTCGACGAAGCGTAGGCACACCTGGAAAGAGGAGACGGTAAAATTACAAAAGGTTAATGATAGTTTTCGATAATTAAAACACTTGAATCATTCTCATCTGCTTACGAGCGAACAAGCAAGTGTTGCTTCCAATTCCAAATGATTCCAACCACCTGTGTGTTCTAGTGGTTGAACCACCCATTTTAGACCCAGAGGTCCCAGGATTGATTCCCAACGGGTACATTATGGGTTCTGGTTAGTGGCAGGGTATCATCTTATCTAAATGACAATCAGATAAGACAGCCAGCGCCCCAGTAATTGAGGATTCCGGGTAGAGTGCGCTTCCTTCCACCTTCGTCGTTATCATCACTTAAAATCAGGTGAAATTACAGCCATATACGCTTTTCCGTAACGGAAGGCTTAACGGAATTTTAAAAACCATTATCTTACCTTCTCATTAACTCTGACGGGTCTCGCGCTGAAGGCAACACCCTTGCAGAAGGACTCCACTCTTCGCGCCACAGAGCCATCCCTGGAGATCCTGATGTTCTCCCCGTGAACGCTGTTGAAGCCGAGTGGTGGAAGGTTGTTGGGAGTGCCGCCTGTGCATGAGGTGCGGGGCGCTGCAACAACAGAGCAAATAGGTTAGTTCTTATGACACAACAACAATAGTTAACTTCAGAACATTGAACGTATAAATGAAACCACGTAACACCTCTTTGAAACATTAACCTATTTTTTATTTGACTCCAGCATGGATTTCTGTAACTTAAAAGTTGTTAATAAACACTCAATTGATGGAACAAAATAGTGACGTCATACTATGCCATTCCCATTGAATTAATTACTATTAAAAACAATTGTTTTGACAGTTGCTAAAAAGATTCTAACATTTCACCCCTTTTTAAAATTCATCTCATCATCTCATCACCTCATCATCACCCCTTGCGCGCACGAACGTAGAATAACACGCAATAAACTAGTCATTACTTTGTCACATCGCGTTACATAATTTAATATAATTACGTTACGCTTGAGACCAAAAGAGTCTCAGAAAGCGTTATATTAAAAAAAAAAACTAAGTTTTCTCAAATAAACATTTGCATTTCACCAGAAAAATTGTCGAACGCACATTTTCAGCTAAATTTAAAGAACAGTGCTCATTGTGATCTCTCCCCCATGTTACCAACCCCTCAAGATAGCACCACCTGCGCGGCAGATGCTATTTCGTGACAGCTTGCGCACGCGCACGCTTCACAAATACCAACCTTATTTACTTCGTCTTAAAGTTGATTTTAACTTTATTATGCGTAACGAAATGTGTTATTGGCTGGAATAAGTGACGTCCAGATGCAAGACATGAGTTACGGTAAACACAAAAATGTATTCGTGTTGTATGATTCAAGAAGACAGTACAAATATAACTTATTATCAGTCCACCGAAATATTTTGTCAATACAAGCAAAAATATGTTAAGAATCCCGTTGACAATTACTTAAATGTAAGAGACCATATTTTCTTTAAATTCTGGGCTCCCAAGATTTTAATTGTAAACATATTAAATAAAATATTGTATGATTTGGTATCGACATATTTTTTTTTTGTAAATGTCGTTACTTCTATTAAAGCTGTGGTGTTGTACTTGCGTCCATTCTTCGCCACAGCTAAAAAATAGTCGTCCTGAATAGGTAGTATTGGGTAGTAGGTAAAAAAAATGTTTTGGACGGTTCTAAAACGCTTTTCTTAAGTTTAATTAAATAAAAAATTTTGACTTTAAAAAAGTTATATACTTATATACTTATATGTTAAAAAGTTCTTCAAACAACCATATTCATATTCAACTAGTACATTATATAAGGTCACTTTTTATCAACTGCAAATATTTTGACAAATCATCTAATTATATCAGAGAAATAAGGCCTAGCATTTAAAAAAAAAATTCAGGCTAGTTTTTTTTAACTTTTCCTGACACAAAAATTATAATATTTTTAAGAGCGGCCTCTCTGTCGGCTCTTTTGAATGAAACTAGAGGCACGTGTAAGCGGTGAAGGCATTGCGGCCTCTCTGTTTCGGCTTATTTGAATTGAAACTACCGAAAGTGCTTTATTTTTCTTTTTAATCGAAATGTCTTTTGGCGTTTTTCTTGAAAACTAGCGTATAAAAATTTAAGGTTTTTTCATAAAAATAGTTTATATATGTTGTTGAATTTATCCTCAAAATATTTGCAGTTATAAAATGTGACCTTACATATATATGTAGCTGTCCTATTTTTTATGTGTGTATCCTTTTTTTATTGAGCCGGTCGATAAACGATTCTTATTCTTACAATTTGCTGTGCAACGAATTATTTATTATTACATAACACAGTCATAACTCATTACATCATTTAGTAATGTCCTCGTATACATTTAATAGTCCTCCCCCGTCACGGGGGCCTATGTCTTTGTACAGGTACAAAGCACTGGTTCGCTCGTACTTTTTAAATAAACAAAAAGCTTTAGTAAATGTTAAACTGAACCCTTTACCTACTTTTCATGTCTCAACAAACACATTGCCTCTTCCTTCTAACCAAATCGTACCCTTAAAGGGACCAGTCTGAAAACCAGCGCCCAGCACCTTGCTGAGACTTGGTACCCATTACCAATAAACTTTGATTTTATTATTTTATTTTTTGCTTTTAACGGTAATTAGTTATACCTACATATATTAATAATTTGTAGTCATTACTGTTTCTTTTTTCTTATGGCAATAAAGTTTTTCATTTTCATTTAAGAACCCCCGATTATGCTTTTTATTGAGCAGTGCAACAAATTATTTTTCATTTTACTTTTACCATATTTTACTATTTTACTTGTAAATATCATAACATAACACGTTCATTACTTTACCACAAGTCAGGCTCGTCCTAGTGTAAAACCGCTGGCAACTTTATTCTCTTGGTATGTATACTCTTATGTTCTTGTAAACCCATTATGGTATTTACTTGTAAGTTTTAATGTATAATAAAGATTATTCCTATTTCTATTATTTCATTACATCATTCGGTACGAAGCGCCCTCGGTAATGCGTCGTCGACTGTATTCTACTATGGTAATGTTAACCCTAGGAGGGTGACACGCTATTGTGAGCGCACGTGCGCTCACTTCCTCCCTTTAAATATAACACCCGGAAGCGTGGTAGTGTTAAGTGATTCACGCGCCAATACCAATCAAATTTCGCAGACAACTGACTGCGTTGGCAGAATGGCTTGAACGCCTATGCCTGATAGTTGTGACATTTATAAAACTGAACGTTCGTCTGTTTATAAAGTTAGATTTGAGCTTGTAAAATAATCAAAAGACAAATAAAATACCTACAACTGATGATTACAGTTAGTTAGGAGCTACGCAAAAATTTATTATTTAGAAATTATATCACACTAATATTATAAATGCGAAAGTTTGTGTGTGTGTATATTTGTTGCTTCTTCGCGCTGCAAAGGATTTGGATGAAATTCGGCATACAGATAGTTTATAACTTGGATTAACACATGGGCTACTTTTTATCCCGATATTCCCCTGGGAACGGGAACCACGCGGGTTAGACTGCGGGCGGCCGCTAGTTGCTATATAATATACATATATAATTAGATTCAGTACAGAGTCAAAGTCAAATCATTTATTCAATTAAGCCATCACAGGCAAATTTTGTAACTTATTGTAAACTATAAATAAACAAGTAAAACATGTGTTTTGTGCTTCATTATAAAAAAGTAATAACGTGCCTAAAAATCGTCAATAACCTAATCACCTTACAGCTCTTATTAAACTTTAAATCGCTTTTAACGATAACAATATCACAAATAAACAAATAAAACACGGAAATAGGCATATAACAACACTATGAAATTCTGATAACGCTTCAATTAATATCGTACATTATATAAAATGAATGATTAATAACAATAGGGGTTCTTTAAATGCCAGGTGGTCCAGAAAAAAATTATGAGGGTGGCACCATTTTGGGGTTGAGAGAGGGGATCTCATATCCGGCGGAAGAGGAGATCGACGCATGGAGGTTTTTCTTTAGATTTCTCCATTTCGGATACGGATATTTGATATTTCTGTTTATTTTTAACAAATAAATGATGTGGGATTTTTGCGCACATTTGACTTTTAATTAAACGTTAGCGTGGGATTCGGGTAAAAATATGGCAGCTAAAATATAGTGACAGTGTTGCCATATAAAAAATGTTTAAGTAAAAAGGTAGATATTTTAAATAGTTGCGTGTAATTTTTTTGAACCGTATATGTTCTTTTTTACGCAAAATTACTTCACGGTATCTTTTGGTCTTCCAATGAGGCTTGCAGATTTAATCTGTATGTATAAGATCCCAGTCACGTGGTACATTTAAACCATTTTTCCTATAGAAAGAATACTTCAATAAGACTGCGATGGTCGCTTATCATCCGTAACAGTTCATACCCTAACCAGTATTTGGTCTCAAAACATGAAACAACAACCCCAAACAAGGCCCCTCATTTGATGGTCCTGCTCAAACTAATTGTGACAAACTTACTCCAAAGTTTAATGTCTATTGCAACATTCATTGCTGGCACGTGTCGTTAGCTAATATTTGTCAAATTTTAATTGCTTTGTCATAATATTAGGAACTGTTAGCAACATATAAGTTGTATGTTCCGTGATGACGCGAATGCTACAATTGGGACTACATACAACTAAATAATTATTAAATAAATGAGGAAAGAGTATAGGAACCTTCATTTAAAAAATACCTGTCAATATAGTTTAATTTTTTGTTTTTTCTTTGGTAAAAAGTGCTGGGAAAAGGGGACAAAGAAAGGGTGTCCTTTATTTTACCTTAACCATAATAAGCTAATAATAATAAGAACAATGAGCATCATGACATTCAATAACGATAACATTATTCTAAATCGCATATTGTTGTTAATGCATTTTCAATAACTAAACGCGACAACAACTACTCTCCTATTAGTGAATCCAATTAAAACTAAAACACGACCAACAAGCCTCCAATTGATTTCTGAGAAGCGCAGACGCATAAATGTCGTCGCTGACGTCATAGAGTCTTCCTGGTGCAACACCTAGACTAACTTTAGACGTTTGACGTCAAAACTGATCTAGATACTGCACGCCACTTTTGTTGCCACAGATAATGCAACGCACGAAGTTTTATTTTCGTTGCTTCTATATAATAGAATCTATGGCAAAGAAATATTGTTTATTTATGTATTACTTGTTAGAAAAATTACTTTTACACTGGCTAAATGTGCTAATCGCACGAAGCCATCAACAAAAAGTCAAATCTTTGGCATAGATTAAGCGGTTGAAATTATGGGTGATAAAAGTTGTTAGCATCAAGTTTTGTAATTTTTTTTTTTGTAGTTTTTTTTCTATACATTATAGTAAGTGACTATAAGGCAGAATATTGAAGTGTTTTTCACCCGGAACTAATAAGTACTAGCTATCTTACTGTTGGAGTCGGAACATAACTATGCTATTGATACTGTTGTTATGGCGACAGTATTAGAAAAGATGGTGGTAGCTAGCCAGGCGGACGAACATCCGCCGCATTATAAATATCTTGTTTCAATACACACGAGTGACCACGCCAATTAAAAAAAACAATAGACACGGAGCGATGCATTCTACTTTTGAACTTGAAAAAAAAAACCTATAGAATTACATTAAAACAAACCACTGCACACCCTATCACAATTATCAGATTTCCTCATTTGAAAAAAGAAACAGGATGTGTTGGAGCGTCCATCGGTGCGGATCTCCTGCGCCGCGGCGCGTGATTGGTGGCTTCGATTCGACTCCTGGCCAATGGCGATCAAGAGCTGTCTTTTGTTTATGGCACGTCGTCACGAAAATGCACTTCCTTTGTGGTGCTTTAGGATCAAAGCAAGACGGAACGCATTAAAGAAATACACCAAATGAATACATTATTTGTAAACATTATATTGGTGTATTTAGAAGAGTACATACAGAGTAAAAATAATATAATAATATAATCGAAAACCAATTTACGTAATGTTTAGTTTAATTTTACAAAATTATTAAAATCAAAGACGTTAAACTAACGTTTTAAAAGCAGAGTTATCCAATATTATTTTAATATTGTAATCACATATTCACGACCATCAACTAACACGAACTTAATAAAAGAAACAAAAAAGTATAAAAATAAATAATTTTGAAATACAAATGAGTTTGTATTCCGTCGACAACAATTATAAATTAAAAAAGAAAGGACCAACTTCCGACACAAAAAAAACCAAGAGCTTGCCAGTAGTTTTTAATAAATGACGATAATTTAGAATTGCAGGAAATAACACCGCTCTCATTGTTGCTGTTCTTGGTTATGTATGACGATGGTAAATTCAAACAAGTGGATGTTTGACCATACAACAAACAGCACGCAATGACGCAACTGAAAAATTGAAACATCACCTCAATATAACTATGACGGACGGACGCACGAGCCATTGAATATAACTACTAGTGATTTGCTACTATTATTATTCTACGCTGGCAACATTATGTTTCGATAAACACAATTTTAAAAATGGAATCCCAAAAACCATAGACAAACTGAAGTATTAAAAACTTTTTAAAGATTTTATAAATAACTCCGCTATTTTGTGTTCTTTTAAATATCACATTATTGACAATCACAACTTAAATAAGCAAAAATAACATTAGGGTAACAGCACCAGTTAACTGTGATCGTCAAGTTTTTTCCTATAATAATTAAAAATGAGAATCAGCAACTGAATTAAGCAACAATTGAATACAGACCGCCTGCTTCCTAGCTGTTACCCAGTAAAAATTCCATGAAATTCTGTATTATTTTTAGACGACGAAAATTGCGTCATACCCTGGATTACTGTGCTACAATACGTGACATCTCATAATAGGTATTAACGTACGCACGTCTGCTTATCAGACTACCAAAAACTGTCGAATTTCTTCAATAGACTTTAAATTGTATGTATATGACATACGGTTGAACATTCACTAAGGAAAATTGACAGTTTTGGTTTTGACGAGCAGGAGCCAGTACTTATAGCTATACATACGAAAGGGCTTTTCCAGTCTCCACCCCCGCATTGTAACAATAGGCATTTCATTACGCTTATCCCCTTGAGGTATTCGGCACATTATCGCAGATGTGTACGCGATGGGGATGCCGGATTAGGGAGTGATGTGTAGCTATTTAATATTTGGCAGAGTGCATAAATTTTTCTACTAAGTAAAAGTTTGGTGGCTTTTAAGGTTTAGCTAGCTACAACTATCTTATCTGAATATGTCGCCAATGTTAGCTGAATTGTTATGTTCCGGCAGCTAGGGATAAGATAGCCAGGCGTCAGTAGTAAAGGATTCCGGGTGACGTGCGCTTCCATCTTCGGTCTTTCCTCACTTAACATCAGGTGAGATGAAAGCCAATAAAGTATAGTGTAACTGTCCCATAGCATGCTAAGGCAAAGGTTTACATTGTTGAAATCCACCACGACCCCGGTCAAGTCAACCCGAGCTGAGGTCCTAGACTCGTGTGTAAATGAAGGTTACTCTTCATTCAACCAATTTTGACATTAAATAACCATGAAGGAATAATCTAAAACAAATCACACTAATATTATAAATGCGAAAGTTTGTGTGTATGTGTGTATATTTGTTGCTTCTTCACGCTGCAACGGATGGATGGATTTGGATGAAATTCAGCATACAGATAGTTTATAACCTGGATTAACACATAGGATACTTTTTTATCCCGATATTCCCACGGGAACGGAAACCACGCGGGCGAAACTGCGGGCGACCGCTAATATTGTAATATTAAGTGAAATTACGAAATTAGCTTTAAATGTTGTGTCAGTCATCATTATGTAGAACTCTGCCCGTCAGCCTTACCTCTGATGGGCGAGAAAAAATAATAGTTTGGTAAAGTTGTTTTTATTTTTAAATTCACCACGTGCCGGCCATATACCAACGTGATATCATAACAGTACTGATGTAGAACAGACAAAGTGTTATTAATAACTTCTATGCGTTCGTTCATATGTAAACTTTGGGGCGGTTCAATGAACTTCAATGGCGTTAAAAGCCCTAAATTTTTATGGTCCTGTTACTTCAAATTGATAATAGCAATACCTTTAATTGAAATAGATGAAATTTACACTAATATTAAGAAGGCAATATAAAAAATAGACATATTAACCGGTTGACAACATCAATAGCGGCATTAACCAATTTTTAAATTGACTATAACACGAATTTCCCAACCCTCAATTGATAGAATGGAATTCGACGACTTAGTTTCGATATTCCTATACAAATTTTATTCTATTCATGAATATCATTTTGGCTAATGCTTAATAGTTAATCTTATTATTAGTAAACTGCTTTAATTAAAAAAGATGCCAATTTTACCCCATTTTAAATATTAAAAAGTTAGATCGACCATAAACAAAAATGTAGTTTATTTTTTAGTCCATACAAAAACGGCCAGTATAAATTTTCAAGCAGGTGAAAATTTTCAAATCGTATTACGAAAGGAGGTCAGGGCCACTATCAATGAACAAAGACAAGATTATAAACGTGGGGCGACCTCCTTGTAGGGGACGGCCTCCCCAAATGTCTAATATGGAGCGCCAGATGGTTCAATCCCCACATTTTACGCTAAGTTAATGGAAATCGAATTACTTTCATCCTCGGGCGTACTTGAGATTATAATATTATCCTATTTTATTTATGAGAAGCTCGAGTGGCTTGCGATCTTGAAAATTATGAAATTTTCGCAATGCGAGATGGGTGATCATATCTCTATGGTCCAGTGGTAAAGAAGACTGGTCTCAGGCACAGAGGTCTCGGATTCGATTATTAGTGGAGGTTTGTGTACTCGTTTAGTGATTTATAAGGCTTGTTTATCCGCCTGGCTCACTAAAAACTTTTTAGAAAACCATAAATTTTTATTTTTTTATCTGTGCCACAATTTTCCCGCTAGAGGGTCACCAATTAAATCCATCGTGACCATAGAGCGGGAGCGGTCATGGAACCCGGCTCGTATACCGTGACACCAGGTTAGGGTTGTCGGCTACAAAACAATGGCTGTCCCTTTCTAACACAAGCGAAACTATGTGTATCGAGTGAAAGGTCACATCTACTCATTAAAATGTATTTACCTACATTTGCATATTGATTTAGTTACAATGAAAATATCGAAATTAAAATTCTATTACTTGATGTAAGTCTGAATGGCTTAAATGTCTATTATGGTATTGAAAATGTTGAAACAAAGCTTATAGCTATAATTTTTTATAAATTTAGTATAATAACGATATTCATCATCAGATTCAGGGTAAAGTTCAAGCTTTTAATTGAAATAAAAATTACAATGGAGATCTCAACCACCCGAGGAAGTTAACACTTAATTTGAACTAGATTACAATATACGGTTAAAGTGAATTATATCTCTACACAATATACAAAATCCACTGACAAAGATAATAAAACGTCTAATAAAAGCTATTATTAACTCACTCACACTAACTAGCATTAAAAAAATATATCGTAGTGTTTTTTTAACACCAGTTATCTTCGCCAAACAATCTATACTAATATTATAAAGCTGAAGAGTTTGTTTGTTTGTTTCTTTGTTTGGTTGAACGCGCTAATCTCAAGAACTACTGGTTCGAATTAAAAAATTTTTTTGTGTTGAATAGTCCATTAATCGAGGAAGGCTATAGGCTATATTACATCACGCTAGACTAATAGGAGTGGAGCAGCAATGAAAAATGTTGCAAAAACGGGAAAATATTTTTTAACGCGGGTGAAACCGCAAGGTACAGATATAATATAGAATTTAATTAAAATTTTACGGGATGACACTTGACAGCTAGGGAGCAGGTGGTATTTAAATGTCGCTTAAGACTAAAATCAATTGCTGACCCGTATTTTTAATGATTTAAGTAAAAGATGTCGGTCAGTGATTCCTGTTGAACACTGGCGCCTCTACCCTACCTAAGCAACATCTAAAAATTAAGTTAAATATGTCTCCATATAAGAAAAGGGATAAAGCAGGGCGACCCCGTCTCCTATGCTCTCTACCAGCACTTCAGAAGAGATCTTCAAAGAGCTAGCGGTCCAGGGGGTCCAGCAAAAGCCTTACTAACCTTCGCTTCGCCGACGACATTGTCTTGTTTGCAACAACAGCTCCAGAACTGCAGGAAATGCTACAAGACCTTAGCAACGCAAGCCTTGAGGGTAGACTGAAGATGAACAGGTTGAAAACTCAGTGTATGAGTAACAGCGTGAAACGAGGGTCGAGGTAGATGGGCAGGACATACAATACGTCGATGAGTATATATACTTGGGCCAGATAGTCTCCTTCGAAAACAGGCAAAATAACATCAATTTTTGTAGCATTGTTGTGTTCTGGCAGCTAGAGGTAAGACAGCCAGTGCCTCAGTAGTTGAGGATCCCGGGTGAAGTTCCACCATTGGCCTTATCATCACCTAACATCAGGTGAGATAAAGACGCTGTGCTTACCCGTATAATATATTTTAAAAAATCGGTATATTACTACTAAGAATATATTACATTCTGTATTAGCGAACCCTATGTAACCAATAACATTAATTCCTTCTAATCCATCGCGAATACATTTGTCGTTACAATTCAATTACAACATTAGATTCGGTTCGAAATGTTCCGATTTTAACACGCAACTCTATGCAATTTACAATCTAAGCTGATATGAAACAATTTCAAAAGATAGTTTTAAATTTTATTTGAGCTCTTATGAATGTCACTGTGCCATCAGTTCGTAAGTCTACTCAGGAGGAAGTTGCTACTTTCATCACAATGCTTAAGAATAATGTGGATAAGATAGAGAAGAAGGTATGTGAAGAGAATAGTCATTGGCCAGAAAGAAGACTTAGAGAAGAGGGTACAGTAGTTAGTTCATAATCCAGGCATAATATGAGTAAGTTTTTTACCATTTAAAAAACCAAGGTGGTCTAGCCATTAGACAAAAGAGACAAGAGAAAGACTTTTCAAGTTGATATTTGTGAATATAAACACAAATATATATATATTTTAAAATTAATCTTACCATTTCGCCTGGCTCGTGACCGCGACAGCAGAGAATTATTTGTCATGCCTGACACTTAACACACTTGACACTAAAAAGTAAACACAAAATGGCGGAAGGCGAATGTCAAATGGAGTGTAAACAATTAAAATCTTAAAACATCATGTAAGTGACACAATATTTAATAGATATGAACTTAAAACTGTATTTATTTATCAGTGAACATAAGCTGTTTGTATTTATTTTTTTACGTTTAAACAAGACTTCGCACAGACTGCTCGCAAACATGTCTGTCCAACTTTGTCCCTCGTTTACACTTGACACAGACAATCCTGAAATTCACCCAACACGGACAAAGATATGGCGGTAACAAATGTTTCTTTTTGTTTCTTAGTCTTCCTTAGCCGAGAGTGAATCCTCCGCGGGATAAATATAGTAGCGCCAAAACAAAGACAAATGCGTCTAGATCGGAGAAAAGGGTTTGCTTTGTGCACATGGTATCAGGAATGTTATGTGAGTTGTAATGGACTCTTTGTGCTGATCTCATTAGTGTTTATTTTTAATTTAATTTTAGGACTTAGTAAAGTAAAGTAAACCACCACATCTTTACTGAGATACTCCAGGTGTTGGGGGGTACATCATTTCTCACTTCTCATTTCTATCATCATTCATCATCATATTACAAAAAGAAAAGAAATATTGTTTATTTATTTCAAATAAATGTAGACTCTTTACTATTACTGATATTACTATTACTTCATCGCCATCATCACCAGCTCATTTTATGTTTCCACTGCTGGGGCAAATCACTGATGTTATCTATCCCACCTCGGAGTTACTTGTAAAAGAAAAATTACACTTTTTCATTGGCTAAATGCTTGTGCAAAGCCATTTAAAAAAAAAAGTGTGTCTGTGGTCCGAGCACATGAGTAAAAGATATTTACTCATGTGGTCCCAGTGTCTCCCGGGCATTTTAAATAATGTAAATAGGTATGTACATACTGCATAGGGTGTATCATATTTTATTAAACTCCCTCGTAATAATTTTAACTTAATAAGGAATTTGGAACGCCTCCATGGCCGAGTGCCAAAGCGCTCGGTCTGATAGCCGTAAGTCCCGGGTTCAATTCCCAGGTAGAGGAGTGTTTCGAATTTTTCGATACATAGCCCGGGTTTGTGAACACCAACCCGCATTTGGCAAGCGTGGTGATGAAGCCATTACCCATCAATTGTAGCGATGACTTGATTTTCAATGATGGATTCTTTTGCCCAATAGGCTGTTTTCGAATGGATTTGGAACATATATACGCATTACTTAAACGCTAAATTGGCCGAGCTACGTTCAATCTCTTTGCGTATCAATCCGACCATAGACACACGATTGTGCAAATTTAAAACGGCAACTAACCAGATTATTCTCGATTCCGTTACGGACCGTCTTCAAAGCATCGCCTCTAACTTCAAAGTTTTTATATTAAAATTGCTGGTAGGCACCGTCAATAACACTCTCGCTGTTACACATACATACTTCCTATTCTTATGTGCATAAAGGTGATAGTCTACAAGCGGTATTACTGCGCGATCTGAAGCGTGACGAACTACAAGAGCATGGCGCGTGACAGGCGAGCGCACGACACGCAATTGTGGAGCTGACGTGTGAAAGAGATAGCAGATAAACGAAAGAGAGGGAGCGAAAAAGATTGGAGAAAAGACGGGTTGCAATTGCATACAATGGATTAGGATAAAAATAAGAAACATTTATTGAACTGTACAACAACAAATACAAACAGGATACTTAATACTTGTGCCACAAACGTTACCAACTGTAATAATAACAAACAAACGAAGGTCAAAAATCCTTTTTCAGCAGCTGTCTTCACTTTATAAGGTGCCCATTTGTCTAATTTCAAGTTTATTTGCCTTATTTGTATCAAAGAATTTGAGGTTAGTCTATATTAAAATGTGTGGTCTCTTTTACATATGTAGGTATAAAAAAGTTACTGTAGCTTTTCTGTTAAAGCTAAGTATATCCTATGGTCGCTGTCACAGTCGTATTTACTTAACATCTGGATAAGGAACGGTTAATCTTTCTTTTTTTCTTTTTTGTCTATGATCAGAACACAGAAGCATTGAAAAGTATATGCGCAAGATATTGCAAAATTGTACAAAGAACAATTACTAAAGATGATGGCCTTACGTCCGGAGATTTTACAGGGCATACAAACATTACAACTGAAACTATAGAGGCAGTAAGTGTATTGATTCGTCCAATGGTTACTATGCCCGCTTTCCATTAAAAAGGTTTTTATGACGGCTCAAAAAAAATGCGACAAATAGCATTCTTAGACCTCAGAATCCATGCCAGATGGCCAATAACTCTTACCCAATACCTTGGAACACATCTCCCGAAACAATAACACGAATTTTAAAACCATAAACAAGACGACCCCACGGCCAAATCCCCGTGGGCCCGCGCCATGTGCGACATTTGGGACGACGGAATTAGCGCGTTCTCTATGGTCCACTCCCCCGCGCATAGACAATCTTTATTTTTAAGTCGCCCTCTTTCATGTCATTAGGGGTTAGTTTTGGGTTATTTTTGGGTTGCAATTTAAATGTTCTGTATAGAAAAACTAAATGTAATTGGTTGTAAAGCGGTCGGTCGTCGAGACTGTGGAAGGTCTTGAGTTCAAGTTCCATCTCAGACAGTTAGCTAAGTGTAGTATTTTATTAAGAACTGCATTTCTATAAAGTTATTATTGAAAATATACGAACAAAGACGCGCCTGAATCATAAGATGTCTTTGTCAATCCTTTTCGAAGTCTTAAGTCTATGTGTAAAACAATATTTAGTATACAAAATTTATTAGTCACTAATCTTATGAAGAAGAAGAAGCTAGAAGCTAGACCGAAATCTCCGAAACTGTCCTTCAATAAAAGTTCAATTATTTCTATTATGTATGAAGTTTAAAGTCTAATGAGATAATTTGACAGTTTGAAGCAGTCTGATCAATCAATCAATTTCTGGTATAATGGCTCTCGCGCTATGATTTACCTAGCCAATGTCTAGTTTTAAGGCAGGTTATTAGTGTTTTGAATTTGTCCAATCAAGAACACAAAACAACAAGTAGTCATGTTACATTTCGGTATAAACTACGAAAATCAACTCAAAACAAACATGGCGCCATAACAACCACTTCTTTCGCCATCTAGCGTTTCTCTTGCAAAACACATCCGAATTTTCACTTTTCTAAGCCAGTACACGTTCAATGGCTATCAGGCTTGCGCGTCCGGCGGAGAGCCCATCCTGTGTCGGTTGCGGTAATCTCAACATTTTTTTACTGATAAAAAAACATAACCGTATACCATGTTCACACGATTCGCGCCATTTATAAGATAATTAGCAGATCTGTGGACGGAACATCTTTAGTCTATGAAATGAAATAAAAACTCTTTCAGTAAAGTGCACTTATGAAGGTCAGGGTGCCTGCTTTTAAAATAAAAAAAAACACAAATGTAGCAAAAAGTTTTTTAACTTTTAATAGCCTAATAATAACTGTTCTACTAAGATGGTGATCACAAACACGGGCTACTATGCATCGACAAATCCGAAAGACACTGCCCGACTTGAGAATTGAACCCAGTACCTTCAGATATTGGGCCATGGGCTAAGACATTCGGCCACCAAGGCGGCAACTTATTAAAATAATTTATAAACTTTTTAGTGACTATGGTTTCCTTTGTTTTAATGGCTGTCTTAAAACAGATGACTACGACTTCTGACATAGACAAAAATTATAAAAAAGGACTGGATATTTAAAAGCGATAACATTAAAATGCATATTATTCATCCGATTGTTTTGTCAATCCCAAAAGCGTAGTTAGAATGTCGATCTTTCGATTACAACAATACCAGTATTGTTGCTAATGCCGCCTACAACAGACCTTCATTATCTATGGTCAACTCGTGATACGATCATTAGAGAAAATGACGCAAGTACAATTTGGGCGAAAACTTATTAAGCAGCTTACATCGACCGTTCCCGAAGATCGTTAACCGTGGGAACGAAACCATAGGTGTAAACCATAACCCTTTTGAAAACAACACCTCTGCTTGTAACTTCAAATCGTAACAGTCTAACTTTAAAGTTCAAATTCGAACTACCATTCCTAACGGTATGAGAGTAATTAACATTTTTTCTACATATTTTATCTCTTCCTATGACACTTGGTCTATAAATAACCTTGTCAATTTATGACAAAACGTTATAAAAGCGTTCAATTAATTAAAAAAAATTAAATACACAAGTGATGACGCGGATTTCATAAGATTATGATGCACTAAAGCAATGCCTAAATTAAACAGGTTGCCATCTTGTTTTGATGAATCATAATGTAAAGAAACAAAAAACAAAGCAATTCATTACTGAATCCTAGAGGTCAGCAAAGAGGTCAAGTTCAATTCAGCCTATTTCAACAGTTCGCTATTTTATTTTTAATTACGGTACACTGTTCTATGTATAAAAAAAAGCTAAACGCATTATAGTCTCTACACGTACGCAACTAGCTTTTAAAAAGTATCTCATTGAGAGAGCAAGGACAAAGGTATTTCAAGCCATTCAGAACCTTACCATAAACGGCAAAGAGGTTACTTTTTCTGTATCACAAACTATAGGTCTATTCTCACGGTTGTTGAATCATTAATGATGTATCAGAGCAGGTTTGTCTGATGTAATTGTAACCCAGTGTCTTGGATCCTTTAAGGGCTCTTATGATCTTATAACGGTTCCATACAATTAAAGTCCTTTGGATATGCTGAAGATTAGAAAAAGCAGATTTAGTCTAATATCATTATAAATAGATCTCGTTAGCGGCTAGAGCGATCGCGTACACAGGATGTATGACCAGATCAATATAGACTAGGTCTTTCGTGCTTCGAAGGCCAAACTAAGCCACTTTAAGCCAGGGTTGTGTCATAAATCGTTGACCGATTAACATCCACCGACCAGTGTGCTGGGAAATTTTGCCCAATACTGAGACAGGCTTCTGATACACTTAACTATACAACAAACATTTTTAAGTATGACTAACAATTTAACCGACCGCACAACTTACTTTTACGACGTCAATATTTCACATAGACAGTCCAATGCCAGAAATGAGAGCAAAAAAAGTGGGAATGTTTAGAAAGTCTATGGTTTTGTCAATTGACGTAGTTTGCCGCTAATTCGCTCGACAAGTGGCGAATCCATTTCGCCATGGGACCCCGACGTTGGTCGGATAGAGTATAACGGTGCCACATCCCGTTTCCCACGTAGCAGTAGTAATTGTTTATCTTCTTTTTGCGTCGGCCATTAATATCGTCGCCATTTTTTTATTTTTTACACTTCGCGCGCGGCTACCGCTTAATTTTTTAATTTTTCCTTTTCGTCAATGGAGCTATGGCGCTTCGACGCACGGCGCCTACGGGATACTTGTTGCTTGTTATTTTTTTAATCAATTTTACTTGCGTTGTTTATTATCTGTGGTGTGCTAGGGCTCATGTCTCACTCGTGTGGGACAGGATGAGCTTTTGCTTTATTTTTTTGTTAATTGAATCGACGGCGTGGGAACTTTGTCATTCAGCCGTAGTTAAATAACTATGGTTATTTCTTTTATTATTTTTCGTATATTTTCGATGAATGAACGGATCGTTTTGAGAAGCGTAGTAATTATAAAGATCTGAAACTCGTCTGTAAAACCTCTTTAAGACAATCTGTACGGATGTTCTCCTTGAAACTAGGGGACACTGCAAAGGCTTTGAGATAATTTTTGTCTCAAAAAAGCCTTTCCAGGGTCCCCTAGTTTCAGGGAGAAAGGGTTGTTGGCCGTCTCATAATTATTAAAAACCTGCATATTTGCATACAAAGTATTAACATTTTATTCACTGTAACTTTAACCGATACATTACAACACTAATGTGTTGAGGCGTATATATATATCAAAAGCGAGGTGTCAAAAAAAATGGTTGGTCGTTAAATAAATAAAAAGCCTAAACATTAATCGCGCTTATTTATATCAAGTATGTTATTAAAATCTCATCATGGATGAGTAATAATTCTTATCTAATCTTCGGTATAAAATTCGGTGGACAACCGATACTGAGCTTTATTCCACTGGAACAAGAGTGGTAATTAAGACGGCGTTAGTTTCACATATATTATAAAACGTTTCTTTTTTTAAATATTAAGGAGGCTTACACCTATTACAGTTTGGTGGGAAAACTTTCTGTAAGTTGTCATAGACGGTAACTCTATGCTATTTAAAAACAATAGCTTATGCCCCTAGGCCTCGGAATTCGAAATATCATTAAAAAGCTGCGTGCATTTAAAAAGAAAATGAACATCAGTTTCATTTTAGGCATTATAACATAATTCTACTGCCTAAACTGATGTAACTCTAGTTCACAGACTTCACAGAGAATAATCAATGAGTTCCAGGTCCCTTTCAAATTCCCAAGAGACACATCTACTGATCTACATGGCCTGATTTCGAAGTGAAGTAGTGAAGTCTACGTAACTCTAACCAAGATGTTACGAATTCTTATTAAATAATTCAACATATTTTGACATTTAAATATAGAGCGGAAAAAGTGATAGCTTTCAAACTTTTAAAAGTAAGTTGACATAGGTCAACTACGACAAAGTAGATCTACCCATAAACTTACTTTTGACAATTATTTGCGCGGGAGAATTGACGTTTGGAACTTTTAAATTACACGTCAATGTACAAGGAATACATTTTATTCAGCATTCGATTTGTTTATAGTGAGCGCAGTCCTTGGACACATGCAGTCGTACGGACGTTCAAAGTTGAAACTCCACTTTCTCCGCTTGTTTACCAATAAAATCCTAAAGTATCGATCCCTTAGAAGTATCGAATGACAAATCGATACATCGGTATCGGAAAGGTGAGGTTCCCACGGTCCGTGAGAATGGACGCGCTGGCGAACGCGAGACAAGGACAGAGCACTAGCTGTTGCAATATCGAGCGGGACAAAGATAGTGTCGAAATGTGCGTTACGATTACAACGGTACACCGGCTGAGTGTTTTCTTTTGACTCCTGCGCGATTATGAGCGCCTGGTACTCATGATCTTTGTCATATCGATTTTTAATCTAATAAGATAATTAAAATCTCCATGGGAGTTCTATCTGTGATTCTATCTGTAGATGCTAGATGCACAGTGGGTCATTCACTGTAAAAATAAAGAAAAAAAACTATACTTATTCTCACTGTCGGAACACAACAAAGCTACATATTTGTTACGGCAACCGACTTAAATGAGTGGTACCTTCCAAACCAAGCAAAATTCGTACTAGGGACGTTTTGGATAGATTATGTGTTAGTAGTAAATTAGGAAAAATACCTACGTCAAAAAATATATGGAAGATTATGTTTGATGTATCATAATATTTTGAATTATATTTTAACCTACTATCATGTGCTATTCGACAAGATCTGAGCGCAATAGTGGCACGTTAATGTGCTGACGATTTATCACCAGATCATTTAATTTTGATTTCCCCACTGCTGGGGTACGAGCCTCCCTATGGATGGTAAAACGAGCCATTAACCACCACGCGGGCCTAATGCAGTGCAGCGGTTGTTATCAACTGCTAATGCAGCCAGGACCAGAGGCTCTACGGGTCTTCAGAAACAAGCAAATATTAAAACAGCGAAGCAAATGGTGGCAAGGTGCGAATGTCAGCGGAAATGACAGGTGACAACATTTCTAATAATATATTCCAAAAGCAATTATTGTATCCCGGAAGCGAGACATATTGCAAATTCAACGATTACGAATTCACAGGTTGAATTTGAATGGCAGACAACATATCAAAAGCAAAGTGAAAGCGCTAAAATAAACTTTGATCATTCCAACATAGAGATGACATTAACTTGTACTTGTTTATGCTTTTGTTGTTTTTTTTCCCACGCAGGTTCGAGGAACTTACACATTTTGAGGCTTTCGTATTGAAAGGATTGCAGTTCAACATCTGGTACGATAATAACAAAGGAATTTTGATAACACCTTTTGTTTTTTATTATGCGAAATAGTTTAAGCATGGAGTTTTTATGTAATAGGTAGCAACATTTCAAGACTTAAATTCCCACGTTGCACGAAAATAAAAATGGCTGAAGTAAGGTGCAATGTGGTAAATAATTTACAAAATATCATGTCACGTAATTCACGTTGGGAAATATTTCGGTATGATATAAGTATGATGATGATATAAGTACCAAAATAAGGTTTCTTTTTAATGTGATCGTATGCCATCCATTCGATTGTGATGAAACCTTGGTTTTTCTTTGGAGAGAGCTTACTGAAGGCCTCAAACGGCTTTTCTTTTTTTCAATGACAAGTTAATTAATTAACTTAATTGTTACTTCCGTTTGTTTGTGTACAACTGTCCGTGCTTAGAGTATTCCAAGTTCTATCCATCCGCCTGGTTATCCGGAAAAGCTCTATGCAATAAAAACACCGAATTGTAAATTTGTATTATTTTTTAAAATATTTATTTATTATTACTGTATTTGTATTAGTATAATAATTATATATAATATAATATATATACATATAATATATGTCTAGTTATCCAGAGTCACATTTGTAATTGTGCATTTGTGCAGCTAAAAGAATCGAATGCAAAGGAAACCAAACAAACTGTCTTCTCCTACAGTTGCCTTAATACTGTGTTTGAAGGTTTTATTAACATTTAATATTTTCATAAATACCACCAAAGGAGGTTGGGTATTTTGGGCAGCCATCTTGTCAAAACCGTTTTCGAAACACCGCACCGTGTCACGTAGATCTCTCGGCGAATGCGCGGCAGATCATTGCGCGTTCTAGACGCTCGTGATCCGAATGAAATCCGATTATGCTGCGCCGGCGCAGCTCCGTTTTTGTTTATGGCTAGAGTGACCAAATCTGTGCGGGCTGGTGTAACTTTAATAATTATAAAATATGCAGATCAACATTTTAGATGTTAGTTAAACTGAATGCTAACTTAAAAAGAACTCTTAAAGAGCTAAGAGTTTTATATACCATTTCAGGTCATATTAACGAAAACAAGAATTTGTATGATAGCAACTTAATTTAAATTAATTTGCATTCCTTTGTTACCATAGTTGGTAAGTTTATAATTTTTGACAGCATTTTTTATATAACTGACAATTTGTTGACAACGGACAAACGACCTTTCTCAATAATCACCAAATTGTCAATGTCAAACAAATTCTCGTTTTCGTCAACGTGATTGAAGTATGGTAAAAAACAAAGCTCTGCCACTAAAAGTTTGGTCATTCTAGTCTGAAGCGTTCATTGAAGGGGCATGTCCCAACGTTATTATTAACTATTTAGCTTTTTTGTTCGTGAGAAATGATTTGGTACAGCTTAAACCTCATTACGTGGCAGATAATCTAATAAGAAAGGCTGTAAGGAAGAAATTACAAGAAAATAACACAAAAAGGATACAAATTACCCAAGTAAACGTCTGTCGGTAGCCGAGCGGATAAAATATGCTTGCTGGGAATCGAAGAGGGGAATAATGTAATAAGTCTGACGATCTCAAAACTATACCATGTAAATAGAAAATAAAAATGGCGAATCCCTTTTACCAAGTAATTAAAAAAGTTAACAGTCAAATTTTATTGTCTATGCCAATGTAAGGCGGGGAATAGTGTGGTGCTTTATGCTTTTACCAAACACGGTATTAGAAACTGAAGTTACTCAATTCCGGAACGGTAACTGGCGTATTTCGTTGCGTATTCACAAAGGGCGCGCATCACTCTCACGGCCTCTGACCTCTCGCTCTCACACCCATAGACACGGCCTGTTATTTGCCCATAAACTAAACCAACTAGGGATTATTTTGTGCCTATATAATACGTTAACTGTTTCAATAAATTTGACATTACGAATTTAAAGAACACTCTAATGTTATGAAAAGTATTTTTATTTACAGCTAGGGTTGGCAAAAAGAGAGTCTTTTCTTGCCAACACTAAAAAGTATCTTAATAGCAATAAAACACATAAACAAATCACAAAAACACGATAAACAATACATACACATATTATATACGATACGTTCTTTGTCCCGCTCATGTATAGTCCGCTTTGTTTGGCTTATGTAGGAACTACCACAGCTGCAGACTATCTTGTATACGCCTTGTGTTTGAAGTCACAGATCGCCACTTTTATTCAGTAGTGCGTGCAGCGATTGAAATAAAGAAACAGCCTAATAATATACAAATATGTAGTGTGTAACGTGTGTTTAAATGTTATTTTCTTTGTGCAATAAAGTTTTTGTACCATATTGAACCCGGTGCCACTGTGTTGTATGAACACTAGACCATAGAAGCGAAGGTTATTTATTAAACAAATTAGAACGCAGTCGTAAGAGCAAGCCCAGCCGATGATTCATTGTTTGTGGATGCATTTATTTATCCATTTATCGGTCGGCGTCGTCGGTGAGTTCGCATCACTCGCACGATCTCTCGACCTCATGATCTCGCCACCTTTATCTAATAATCACGAGAAATGGATAACGATTTTTATGAGGTCTCATTAAAGGAGATTTAATGCGATGGCGCATTTAAATAACTGTTTTATTCAAGCAGTACAAAATGTACAAAGAATGAAAACTTTTTAATTTATAAAAAAAAGTTTAGCTGTCAAATTTTATTGTTTATGCCGATTTAAAGGCGTTAAAAATTGTGAAAACTCCACACATGGTATGAGACAGAAACACGATAGTTGAACGCTGGGCAGTTAGGTACTATATCTTTTCACATTACTAGTGGTTTGCACCTCCGTCAAACAGTCCTTAGTCATTTGACTGGTTGTCTTGAAGAATTCGCTTTAAAACGATAAGAACGCCAAATTGTTGCTGTTACAATAAAAGTATTATCTTATCTATATCTAATAGAGAAATACACAGAGAATTTTCTCTTTAATCCAAAAACGATTGCACTCAATTAAATGAGCAGAGTAAAACGTATCGAAATCTGTGAAATAGGCTGTTCGATACAACTCAGTGTTCCATTCCAAACGTTATAGCATACCACCGACCACCGAGGCATTCCACGAGATTTTCTCACGATCATTAGCGTGGACGCGCTTAGATGTCCCCAGAAAATGTGGCAGTCATTTTGGGATTTATAACGGAAAGATTTTT
Organism: Eudonia mercurella; assembly: GCA_963082485.1. NCBI lineage: Eukaryota > Metazoa > Arthropoda > Insecta > Lepidoptera > Crambidae > Eudonia > Eudonia mercurella. The sequence continues at coordinate 9,874,847 of OY720049.1, read as the reverse complement.
CAAACATAACTGTAGTCGTTTTTTTTTCTCCATTCTTGGGTAACATTTTCGAGAAATCACCCCAGAGTCATTCTGTTCAACAAAATGTGACAACATTGTGTGGCCAATTTCTTTGTAAGATTTTATAGGCAGAATAAATTGATTCATTTGCTACATAACATAAAATCGTAGAAGATCGTTACCTACCGAGTTTTAAGGAAAAAAGGGCCCGCATCTTTTAAAACCTCCTTTCACATGGACCCATAATTTACTGAGACGTATCAGCTGTTGCATTACTGTTGTCTGTTTAAAAAAAAAGAACATAATATACTTCCAGAGAATGGATCTAACATTTGAAGTCAGCTGGCAGACAAAACACCTTTGACTGATCATCCGTCTCTTTCTCTCCCTACCTGTTCGTTTTCCGTCCTTCACAGACTCATGTGGTCAAATTATGCGCAAGCTGGTTTCGTAAAGGAAATAAGATACTCTATTGCTATTGAATATTGATATTCATCTTATTTCTCTAAACACCCAATTGCTAGGCTAAGTTTACGAACAGCACATGGGTAGATCAGGCCATAACCCACCTCGCTGGCCCATAGTAAGTTGTAACAACTGCCATCTTACGAAAACAGCCATAATAAAAGTCAATAATTCCCAACACAGCGATTCCCTCTTTCTTACGACATCTACCCCTCCTTCCTTCTTTAAGGGTTCTTTAAACGAGGTGTGAAACTGTGAAGAAGCAACTTGCGGGTTGTGTAAGTGGGGCACAATCCTGCTCTTCGCATCTGTACTCCGCTTCTTAACATCAGGTAAAGTAAAGTCATTTGCTTTACCATAAAAATGCAAAGACGAAACCCGAACGAAAGTCGTGCTTTCGAACACCACAGATAAATAATAAATATTATTGTTAATACATAAAACCAGAAATAATTTTGAAGTAATAATGGGAGTTTTTAAGCGCTACGCTTATCAACAACAAGCATAAGGCCTTCGCTTATCTCGCTCTTTTAAAAGGCAGATGTGTTGCGTCTCTCTCTTTATTTTATTATCAACAGCTGTTTCGCAACAGGATCACGGAGGCGTGCGCCTGCACACGACTCAGGGGTGCCGCAATTTAAATATAATAGCTTTCCGATTATGCATATTTTAAAATATAAATTGGTTTTACATTTAAATTTAGCTTTATTTAAATATAAAATATTAAAAAATTATGTCAATTAAATTCTTAGTATCTTTAAAAAGCTAACAGTTTACGGTAAAAAATATATTAGTTGTGTATTTGAAGACGTTAAGATTGTGGTGAACCATTCGTCACTTATATGTTCAAAGTACTTTTTAAGAAATAATTCAACATTTCAATATAATTATTATAGTTTTATTTGACTACATACAAAGTCAGTCAACAGTCAGTAAGAACTACAAGGTCAAATAAGTTCACCGCCCACAGTGATTTGTTCAATGTTTTATTGTAAAACTACACATTCATTTCTTATTTAAAATTTTAATTACGCGAAAAACTCAATCAAGTAAAAATATTCCAAAACTCATTTGCGCCAACCCTAGCGCATTTGTCGCAGTCAGCTGCTCGGGACATTACGTTTTCGTCATTCAAAAGCTCACAGCTGGCCCTTTGTGATAATTTCTTATACCACATCTTTGGAGCGTTGCGCGACTTGCGCGCGAGTGCTATGTTGGTCTAACAAAGATATTTTCAAAGAAAAAAAAAATTGCATTTTTGAATTTCGTTGTGCAAAAACCGTTGTACCTACTTATATGACAAAACAAAGAAGAAAGATGATGCAAAGTATTTCAAAATAAAAACAAGAATTCTAATAATAATTAAATAATTAAATATATTATTTTCCATCACCTTTCAATATATCTAAAATCCCATCATAAAAGCACTCGATTAAAATGGTTGACATTAAATTAATAATAATAAAATGACGATCAAATTAATATAAATTATTAATATTATTAAATATTAGAGTATTGTTTCAGGTTCGAAACGTCAGGTTATGTCGAGTATTATAAGTTTCGTTACAATAGTGAAGCCATCGATAATCAGGATTATTGTTAACCCGCCATAACAGTTAATTCATCATCTAAAACGGTAAAAAATACAAGATACCAAATGCTTTATCTATGTATTATAATTCAAACACTTAAAAAAGTATGGCGGCAAAATCATTCAAATGGTAAGAAAAAAAAAACACGACGTTCAGTGTTACCAGCTCACGACATTTCGTTACCTCTATGTAAACAATGATTCGTTTGGAACATGGTACGCGTTAACTACTTCCGTTTCCTAACATCACGCGAACAAACGCGGTTTATGTGAACTCGTATAAGTACCTACCATATGTAAGTAAGATGGCTGTCACGCCTTAATTACAAACCCATGACTTAAAATGCCATTTCCAATCGGAGATCGGCTATCGTTATGGCCACTTTGACCCATGATGTATGCGAGCAACACAAAACCGTTACGGAGATCCTTGGAGGAGGTCTTTGTTCTGCAGTGGACGTCTTTTGATGATGATGATGATGATGATGATGATGATGATGATGATGATGATGATGGAGCTTCGAATAGTTTGTCTCTTTTACTCTAGTTTGAAGTGAAGTTTACATGACGGTAATAAAACACTAAATAGGTATCTATTCCAAGCTACTCTGTTAAATATTTATAAAATACAACGAAAAAATTATATGCCTACCGACCCAGCCAGGAATCGCAGCTGGGTCTTACGCAATCCGGGCGGCTGCACTGACCATTATGCTACCGGGAAGGCTGATGTAAGCACTGAATTTTTCACTGCTTTTTGAATTCTTGACTGCTTTTTAGCGGCAGAGTGCCATCTATCCAAAACGGTTATTTTAACCGATGACTATGCAGGTTAATCTTTACAGATGAAATATCACAATTTTGATAACACAACGCTATAGTAAATTTTACTTTTTATTTTTAAGTGCTAATTGATGCACTGAAGCGATTAAATAGTAAAATTATACTCTGTTTATTATAGTACTAGGCCCTTGTTTACAGTACCTACACATATAACATAGACTACATATAACCTGCTGACATAAGTGCTCATTGACGTATAGTACAATTGAAATGTAAGCACAAAGGCCAGCAAAATTAAACAATACATCAAGACCATAAACAAAAGAGGTGAAGCAACATCTGGTACGAGTTATTTACCAATTAGCCGAGTGCATTTGTAATGGCTACAACCAAGTTATTATTACAATATAAGAATGCACGCTCAGTTTGGCATGCATTTGGAGATGCATATGTCCAGCAGTAGATTAAAGAGCTGATGATAATGATGTTGATGACCATGATGAAGATTACATTAAATATCCATAAGCCTACCATATGAGTCAGAAATACCGGCCAATAGCGAGTCGGACTCGCGCACGAAAGGTTCCGTACTTTATGACGTATTAAAAAAAACTACTTACTAGATCTCGTTTAAACCAATTATCGGTGGAAGTTTGCATGATAATGTTCATCATATATTTTTTTTAGTTTTATCATTCTCTTATTTTAGAGAATGAGAAGTTACAAGCACACATTTTACCACTTTGGAAGTGTCTCTCGCGTAAACTATTCAGTTTAGAAAAAAATGATATTAGAAACCTCAATATCATTTTTGAAGGCCTATCTATAGATACCCCACACGTATGGGTTTGATGAAATTTTTTTTTGAGCTTCAGTTCTAAGTATGTGGAACCCCCAAAATTTATTGTTTTTTTTCTATTTTTGTGTGAAAATCTTAATGCGGTTCACAGAATACATCATGCGGTCGACAGACAGCTATGACGAATCCATAAGGGTTCCGTTTATTGCCACTTGGCTACGGAACCCTAAAAACCAGCAACAAACTCAGCGAAGGCATTTATTTAGTATCTCTCTTTTTAAAGCCCTTTTTCTTTTTATTAAAACTATTAGTATAATTGAAACCATAACTATTTCGACACATAAAAAGTTACAACAAATACATATTTACCTACAAGGCAGTTTACGAAAAACAACAACCAATAAATTTTGCATAAAAACTTAAGACAACAAAAGATTACATTCTCTGGGCAAAGACAATGACGCCATCTGGAATGTATTTGAAACGCCCATTCTAAATGGCACATCTGGCACAGTATTGCCAACATCCGCCACTAAATTATTTACTTCCTATTCTTTGGCGGGACATCTGGGTACAAGCACAGAATAACTAATAGTACTACCGTAGTAAAAGTCTAATTACTTATTTGTGGAATCACCCAACCTTTTCAATTCTTTGTTTGTATATTAAAATGGCCATTATATGTACCATAACAAGATAGAGGAAAGGGCTAGGAAGTAGGGAGCGCACTTTTCAGTATTCTAAATTTTTTATCAAGTTTGTTGGTGGTTTTTTACGGTTAGTCCCGCTATGGTATGGTCCCGGTATGGCACCCTCTTAAAATACCTATCAAAAAGTCCCGCTATGGTACCCTTCAGTTTTTGGTACTGTTGTAAAGAAAAGTTATACAATGCGTTAAGAAAAAAATAGTATTAATAAAAAATATCTTTTCTTAACTATTATAGTTAAGCAAGATAATATTTATTAATACTATTTTTTAAACAAATCACGCTCGGTAATTGTCGTTTCACTTCAGGTAGTTACCTGACCAACCGGTTTTTTCGTAAAACAATAGAGACGAGCCCTTCCTCGAATTCGTATCTAGCTCTTCCCTTTTGTTTTTATGAAAATAGAGAGAGACAGTATTATTCCGGGTTTAGTTTGCTATTTGCAGCTGTACTTTTGCGATATGAGTAAATTAGGATAGCTTGTTAGTTTATCTATTGCAATGTCTGGGTCAAGTAGTTCACGTGGTGTAAATTTAATAATTATTGACAGTCGACGCGGTGGAAAAACTTTATTACGTGCCGGACATAAATATATTAAACGCAGAGAAAATAAAAATTCAAGTACTTGGCATTGTGTAAATAGGAGAAATAGTATTAAATGTAGTGGATATATAACTATTGAGAATACCAATAATACAATAATTAAAGATTATAAACACAGTGATCAGTGCGTGCCATATTTTGAAGACAATGAAGTTCAAATGGCTATAAGTGAGTGCAAAAAAGAAGTAAATTCAAATTACGGATCAGTACAGAAAATTTTCGAAAAACACATGGGTAACTTAAAAGACAAAGGGTTACACCTTACAGGAAATGTTCCTGACTATAAAAAATTAAAAACAGTATTATACAGACACCGAAATAAGTCGTTGAACGTACCAAAAACACAATTTAAGAATGTGGAAGAAATTATAATACCAGAAGAATTTAATAAGTATGTATTGGCTGATTATTGTAATGAAGACTGTAATCGAATAATTATATTTTCCTCGACAGAAGTAAAGGAACATATAAAATGTGTAACGCATTACTTTGGTGATGGCACTTTCGACGGCTGCCCAAACCCATTCGAACAAGTTTATGTCATTCATGGAGACATGGGAAGCACTGAGTTATCCACGAATGTAGCACCATTATTTTATATTCTGTTAAAAAACAAAGAAGGGAAAACTTATGAAAAAGTTTTCGAATTGATTAAACAAACTTTGCCTGAATGGCGTCCATCGAAATTTACCTTCGATTATGAAATAGGAGTAATAAATGCAGCAGCGAAGATTTTTCCTGATATCAAAATAAATGGATGTAACGTACATTTTCAAAAGAACGTTATCAAAAAAGCGAAATCTTTAAATCTCATGGAACACGAAGAGTCCTCGAACCATGTTAAGCAATGCATAGGCTTGGCGTTTTTGCCAAAACAAGATATTGAAGACGGCTGGCTGCATATAATGGAAAATAGGTATAATATCTTGGTTACTTTCCAAAATGATGTTTGAGTACTTAACTCTAATTATATGGCAAAAAAGTAAAGAACAACAATATCAGTAAGGACCTGTTAATTTCATTGCTTTACAAGTACGAACGTTTAATAAGTATTTTTTTCAGTTTCGACGATGAAGCTATGACCAAATTCAATGACTATTTTGTCACTCAGTGGCTTGAATATCCAGACCTCATTTGGTGTTGCCATAATGAACGCCATAGAACAACTAACTTGGCGGAATCATGGAATGGCAGATTCAACAAAATTATTGGAAAAAATCCCAGTTTATTATTGTTTCTGCAAACAATTGGCAACGACACATGTCACTTTGATATAAAACAAGCCAAGTAAGTTGTATTTTTTAGACAATATTTTTAAGCAGATATAATATTTTTAAAAGCAGATATATATTTTTTTACATAATACGAGTACATAGAAGAATTTGAAAATGGATTTGATTTTATTTATTTTGGTAGATATTATTGGTTGTCGCCTTCTATTACAGACGGTTACTGAAAAAAATATAGCTTAACTTAAATAACTGATGATTTTTGTTATAGCTTTCGACTAAAAAGATCACCTATAAATTCAAGAAAAAGAACAAGTATAGAAATCGACCGCCAGATTCAAAAGCTAACAAAAAGTTACGAAAATAAAGCTATCTCCATTGGTGATTTTCTGATTAACATATCAAAGTCAATATTTCGATCAGAACATTTAAAAAAATAGTTTATTTTAATTTTGTTTTTAGCCTATTAAAATGTTTAATACTTTTTCTCGATGTTGATTATTTTTTGTAGTTTATGTTTACAATTTGCGCCTTTTTCTCCATGTTGATTATTTGTAATTAATATATTTGTCTAGTTGGTTGTTGATTATTTTTGTAGTTTATATAAATTTACAATTACTGCCTTTTCTCAATGTTGATTATTTGTAACTAATATTTATGTCTGGATGTTGTTTTTATTTGTAGTTTATAATATTTACAGTAATACTTTTCTGAGATGTGGATTTTTTTTTTTTTTTTTATTGTTGATTATTGGTAATTAATATTGTTGATTATTTTAAAAATTACATTGCAATTAATATTTCGTTTTACTGTTTGATATTTTTTTATAAATATTTTGAATTAATAAAAGACTGATTTAATATCGCAAACAGACGTTTTATTGATACACTCCTAAAAGTATTTATTTATAGATACACTTTTCTTTTCAGTTGTACCTTCTATTGTCTAACGTAGATCTAAAAGATGGGTACCATAGCGGGACTTTTTGATAGGTATTTTAAGAGGGTGCCATACCGGGACCATACCATAGCGGGACTAACCCGTTTTTTACGACAACGCTGAGGTAAAATTTTAACCTACAATTTTAATCGAATCATATTTTATTTAATTTATAACTCAATACCTAAGTTTACTGTCAATATTTCTGTTACTAGCATTTGTTTTGATTACCTCCATTTGTTACATAAATTTCAAAGCATTTATTTTTAAAATATATTAGGTCAAAAATAATAATACCATTGAATTGTTTATTGACATAAGTCATTTTATTTCACATGTCGATAGTGCGAAGATTTATCATTTTATCTAACCAAGAAGGTTGGTACCTATTTATATTTTTGCTATCAAAATGATAAAAAGACAATCGATAAAAACTACCTACCTACCTACAATCTTCATAAAATTTTATGACAGGTGCAGGAGAGAAAACATTTTGAATGCGATTTAGTTTTAAGTTAATCAATATCAGCCTTGAACGGCCCGCTGCTGGGCTCAAATGGGGAATGCAGCCATAACCCACCATTGGCCCAATGCGGGTTGTTCGTTTTTAACGACTGCTTACAACCACAACAGTTATTGATTTTACTGTTCAACTAATCATTTAATTTGAATAATTAATAGGCAGGTTGCATGCAACACTATAAACAGATTTACGACTTCAATTTTCAGTTTATAGGTATGCTATAACCTTTTATTCATTACTGACGCGATTACAAAATGAAGGACAAAGAAAAACTAGTAAAACGTATAGTTCTTTCTTTATAAAAAAATATAGAAGACAGATAATTATGAAAAACCCAACACAATAGGAACCAAATTCCCTTCCAAAAAAGAAATTCGCCAAAACAATAATTAAAAATAATAAACATCCACAGACGAAGACTTCAAAGTCCACAGATAGAGTAAAACACAAAAAAAATCACATTCACAAGTCCGTCTCGAGGTAGCTTTAATAATAACAAAAAACGATCAAATTTATAATTACGATGAAAATGGTGGCAAGGTGTGTGAAACAGCTGGTTAGTTGGTAAGTATTAAAAAAACCAGACCCGTAATGGGGCAGATGGCACGAGCCAGTTCGTAAATTGGTAAGGACGAAATGGCTGAAGCTTCCTAGTTACATTAAACTCATTTATTTATCTACCTACTAGCTTTTAGGCCACGCTTGAAAACGAAATAGAAAAACTTATATTTTATAGGTATATTAACCTGTCATCTACCGTGAATACAGACACAATAGAATTTTAATTGTTTATGGCACTGATCAGTGCTCGCGGCAGATGACAGATTAATACATACTGTGTGCAGTTATAGTTATATATAAGACACCATAACATCAATTTTTGTAGCATTGTTGTTTCGGCAGCTAGATATAAGATAGCCAGTGCCTCAGTAGTTGAGGATCCCGGGTGAAGTGCGCTTCCACCATTGACCTTATCATCACTTAACATCAGGTGAGATGAAGGCATGTGCCACACTGTGCTTACCCATACGATAAAAAAAAAGTACCAACAGTTTATAAATCCATTTCCGACGTAATGTTAAAAATAATACTTTATCGCTATACCTATGTAACCTACCTGGTCTTCATCAAATAAATTATAAAAAGCCTTTTGTCTAAGGCATGCTTTTAAACAATAAAAAAAAACTACATTGTGATCTACTTACCAATTTATTAATTTATATTTTTCTTTAATAAAAACCGTATCAAAAACAACTAAATACATTAATTAAAGATTCCAATCTAACATTTACAATTATTAAACATACCTAATTAAAAAAGGATAACTACTGTGTAACTACGATTTTAATTAGGAGTGGATTATTAATCATCACATTAATAATTGTAGATACCATTGCTGTTCGTGTTGATTGTTTAAAGTTAATACCTACACAGTTTAAGACTAAGCACAATTTTTGATTTATTATTATTGTAACTATTAATTGTTATAAAAAAAAACAAAAAAAAAACTTTATAGAAACTGAAACTTAATTGGCCTTTGTATTATATTTTGTGTACTGGAAAGTGAACTATTATGTGCTGTATGTTTCTCATAATGCAAAATAAAATAAAATAACAAGACAAAAGAGAAGTTTAGCATGACAATGTGCATTTTCTTTTGTACCTACAACCAAATCTATTAGTTCGTAATAAACTATTGTACACAAAAACTTATTCTCACTACCATTTATAAAGTAAAAATAGCTTACTTGTAAAACGCATACTCTCTCCCAATTAACCATCAGTTAATCATGACTACGAATAACTATTACACAACACTTTTCACAAAACTCTCATTTCTTTCACTAATTTAACGGTACAATTTAAAAAAAGAACGTTAAAAATGACCGTTGCCATCAAAAAAATAAAAAAATATTAAAACTACCCTTACCTAGTCCGATCTTTTTCTTGATCTTCTTCAAAACCTTCATTTTGGAGCCCTTTTTGTCCTTTACAGGAGTAGTCTCCGGCTCCAATGCCATCGGGGGCAGTACTAGGGTCTGGGGTGGCATTTGATGAGCATGGCCCGAAGCCCTAGGGCAAGCGGGGCAGTGGCACGGTCCCCTAGCCTGCCTCACGCTAACGCAACTGCTTACTCCCATCATTTAGCTCAATTTTCTAATTCAGCACGACAACTTAAATGTTCTACAAACGTTATATCATATCGTCACACCACAAACAAAATATTTTCAAAACACGGAATTTAAACGCACGGTGTATTTTATTTAAACGCGACGCGACATCCGCTCGCGACGATGCCTGGCGGCGGAGTGATGTTCGTCGTGCGGCGGGCTAGCACGCTGGCTGCGCACGCATCGTGCTCTTTACACCGCGGTCTCTTTCGTTTATTATAGATTGGAAAGGGAGAGGCGATTGTTATTGCTCGCCGAGTGGGGGAATGTCAACAGGGTGGCTTTTTTATTTTCAGCGCTCCGCAGATGGGGCGAAGGGATGTTGAACACCAATTTTAGGTTTTACAGCCACAGTTTAAGAGTAGGTTAATTAGCTTGAGACGTTAATGATAGGCTTGGAGGTCTGCTCTGAACTATCATTATTACTTTTGTTAGTAGTAATTCTAGGTACGACAGCTAAGTAAAAACAAAATTTTTTTGGAGTAACAAAAGTTTGAATAGTTTAAATAATAATTAATGAAATAAATAGTTCTATTGAAATTAAACTACTTTTATGGATCTACTAGCTTTCATTTTATACATTAGGTTTATTTAATGTTTATCCTGACGTTTCGAACCCTTTGCAGGGTCCGTGGTCACAGGGAGACTGAAGTGTTGGTCGTCTTAGTTGGTAGCTTGTAAACCTTCATTTTAATTTAACCACAAGCGTTCTGTTTTACGCAGAAAAACTCATCACATACTAATTATGAGACGACCATCACATCAGTCTTCCTGTGACCACGGACCACCCTACAGAAGGGTCGAAATCTCAGGATAAACATTAATTAAACCTAGTGTATAAAATAAACGCGGCTAGATCCGTAATCCGTTTCATTTCAAAGTGTAGTGTTCGCGTAAACTTTAGAAAACAAATAGGTATAGTTATATGTTAGGTAAGACATTTTATACTTCTGTCAAGAGTGACAATCTATTGAAGCTGAGCTGAACTGATCAGAGCCGAGCTGTGTGGAAGTGAACTAATACTGGAGCAGAGCTGAAAAGAGCCATTAAAATAAAGGGACTCTTTTGGCTGATTTTCACACAGCTCGGCTAGATCACATGGAGTGTCAAATATTATTAATAAAAAGTCCATATCTATGTGCGGTAGTCTCGAATAAATTTGTAAAAATCGTCTTCCACAAAACAACGCAATCAAGATCACTCTGTATAAGTAATTTTGGTCCGTTTTGGGACGTTCTGTAGAAATTGTCATCCCCTACTTAATTGGAGGGATCATTTTCCAAAAACCCTGAAACACTTCATACTGTTTAACCAGGCCAAATACCGAAAAAGGAACGACAGAGTTCCATACAAACTTTTCACCCTATTTCACCACTCTAGGGAATGTTTTTCAAAAAATACTAAAACACGTCATTCTTTATTTTTATTTAAAAATCTTAAGATTATTACTTTGAAAATAACGATTTATCAAAAAAAACCTTCTTCCCTTTTCTACTCCTCTAAAAGAAAATAAACAAAATTCTAGAGACAAGTCTGTCTTTATTTCTTTTCAAAAAGCCATATACCAATCAACCCACCCAAAACGGCAAATTTCTACAATCAATTTTGAACTTTATCGTTTGGTTATAAGGATCAATATTCATTGGATAAATTTGACAGGTTTGGATAGGTCGATCTGCCGCCGTCTGTACTTATTTTGCTTCAAAACTGAGGGGACTTTCATACAAACTTTCACCCCCTTTTTGACCCCCTCAGGGTATGATTTCCATAAAATCTTTCTTTAGCGACTGGTTACGTCACTCAATTAACCTACCGTCGAAATTTCATCTAATTAGCTTCAGTGGTTTCGGCTTGGCAATGATGAATCAGTCAGTCAGGACAAGTTATTATATGTATATAGATAAGACAACAAATAAAACGTTTTAAATTCTTACTATGGCCGAGGGGCTAAGCGCTCAATTAGGACCTATATTTTCTAAAATATATCAAGATATAACTGTATCTAATAGTAATCAAAATAATAAGGATTTAACTTATTACTATTTATAATTACTAGTGGTCGCCCAGTGGTCGAAATTCGACCGTAATTTTATTAAGGCTGCACGGATTGTATCCTAAGCATTGAAAAATTAAAAAAGATAGAATGTGAGTTTGGATTGGCATTGACATAATGTCGGCTGCATTAAAGACCAACAATACGTGTGTGTCAAATACATGGTAGTGTGTGTAATGTTGTTTTTGTTGATTTAATGTATTTTTTATGCATAATTAAAAAAAAATATATTAACATTCGGATAACCTTCTCTATATAATAAGAAATGTGTGCGAAATTTCATACTTTTCCGTTCGCGCAATTTTCGTAAAAACGGGTACAAAGTTTTTGCTTCATATATTATAGATATTTATTTGGCTTTCTAACACGTGCGCAAAAAATTGCGCAAAACACTTTTATCAATTTTATTTATCAGCGTGTAGTGTAGTGTGTAGTGTGGCCAAAGGGTTTATGAAATCTCGGACTTTTTTCATTCCCGGTACCCAGGAGCTTATTTTTTTCGTTCCCGGAATTCCCGATTCCGTCCGATTCGACGGCGTGTGAAATTCCCGACTACCCGGGATTCCCGACTAAAATTACCCGGGAAGAGGAAAGGTAGTTTTCCCGGGAGTTCCCGTTTCGAGATGCCTTTTTGTGTCACGGGTCCTTTATCTAGTATAATAAAATTTAGTTGGTTAATTTCAGAAATCGTAGATTGAGCTCTTGAGCTCCTCTAATATGTTAGAAATCTATCTTTTAAGAAATAAAAAAATATATTTAAAAATACGTTTTAAGTGGTGAAGAAAAAATTTAATTTATTAAATGGGATAACGAACGCTGCTTGTAAAACTATAATAGAAATGCCATTCAGGCCAGAAAGTGTTGTGCTGTGTGCCGACGGCCGGCACATTGCGGCAGCTGCGTTGGCGCACCTTGCGCGGAGACTGCGCGCGTGGCTCGCGACTTTTTTCTTTTTTTTTGCGTTCTTCTTAATTTTCGCGTGACATCTGTCAAGAATTCAAGATTAAGGAATTCAGAGGTCGGCGGCCTTGCGTTTGCTCGATCGCGATCTGTGGAGTTTAAGGAGTCCACAGACTAAATAGGTCAGTATCATCATCAGCTCATTTTACGTCCCCACTGCTGAGGCACGAGGTTGTTAACGACTGCTAGTGCAGCCGGGACCGACGGCTTAACGTGCCTTCCGAAGCACGGAGGAGCTCGAGATGATACCTACATTTACGGTCACCCATCCGATGACCGGCCTTTGCGAAAGTTGCTTAACCTCAGCACTTGCACACCGGGCGCGTAAACCACTGCGCGATCGAGCTCCTCACTATGAAAAAAAATTTTTTTTTGTGTTACACTTTTTACAATGACTGAATGAAAGAAAAATTCTTGTACACCACTGGAATATAAGATTCAGGCAACTGGGTATAGAATTCAGTAAATCCAACTACTTCGCCTTTATCTCACTTGATGTCACAGAATAACTAATCTGATGTTAAGTGCCGACTGGACTTCTTGGCGGGAAAGTGAAGAGTCATGTCTGCGGATTTGTTTTATTTTCTGAAATTTGTGTTATGTCGAATATTAATGAGGAATAATGGTGGATTATTAATCGTTAAGTGTTCGTAAGTGCGCATGAGTGTTGGCAAATGAAAGAAAACAATGTATGGTGATGGATGATGCATCACGAAATTGATTTATTTTTAAACAATATTTAAAGATACTTACAGCAATTTCGTAATACATATTATAATGTTGAGCAATCTGAATGAGTCAGTTTAGGGAATTCCGAATGTATAAAAGATAAGGAAAGCAATTATAAAAATTCAAGTCGTCGATATGTCAAGGTTGAGTAAAAATTGCTTATTTTTTTAACATAAGAATTAGTTAAGTAGGTACTTATTAGTTTTAAGAAACTAAGTCATAGATTAGATTTAATGATAAGTAAAAATTCATTAACTGTTTTTTACCGTTTTACCTGGTTTGGTAAAATATCATAAATATTTTTTTTATCATTGTCACTTATTATGATAAAGGATGTCCCAAAAAATAGTGTCAAGCGAAAATCCAGTGATAAAACACCCCTAAGTGTATCCGAAATCCCTATGTATGTTCCGCGATTTTTTGTTGTTTCCAAGTTATGTTCTTTTTTCCCATTTTTGTCATATCTTGACCTACAAGACATTATTGGTCGCAGCGACGTAGCATTGCGCCTTAATAAAATATTGAATCCCAATGTTAATTAAAATATATAAACTTTTTAAATGTTTCAGGACGATTTAGAAAAGTTTAAAAAAAGTAACGACATTTACAAAATTATATGCCGTTACCAAGTTATACAAGTTTAAAACTACTTAACAATACAATCATTTAGTCAAAGTAAATTGCTTTTGAATAGTCTAAACATTTTTTTACCTACTACCCATTAAATACCTGCGTATATTTTTAAGTGTGGCAAAAAAAACTCCATGAAATTTACTAAAAAAAAACGAGCGAGCCTTAAAGTAGTCGCATATGATGTGTGAACATTTGACATCTCACCTTAGTAATAAGCAATTTTAACATTATATTCTGAAAAAAAATGGGTCAGGTTAGGTTTATAACTATAAAATAAATGCAGTAAATAGTCATTAGAAGACATTTGACATATCAAAATGACTTTGATAGTCAAATTACACAATATGTCACATATAATAATAATATGGGACTTTTTGGCGGGAAAGTGAAGAGTCATGTCTGCGGTTTTGTTTTATTTTCTAAAATTTGTGTTATGTCGAATATTAATGTGAAATAATGGTCGATTATTAACCGTTAAGCGTTCGTGAGTGCATGAGTGTTGCAAATGAAACAAAACAGTGCAACGTCACTTTTCAAATTCTCTCAAGAAGTCCACCCGAGGACTTAGTAAAGCCCCACATCTTTACTGAGATACTCGAGGGGTTGGGGGGTATATCATTTCTCACTTCTCATTTCTATTCATTCATCATCATCATCATCATACATGAAAGAAATTATTATTATTTAAGTATTGTAAGACTTTTTCATTGGCTAAATGCTTGTGCAAAGCCATTATTAAAAAAAAAATAAAAAAAATAATATGTCATGTTAATAATATCGGTTTTAAATTTACAAAATGGCGCGCTCGCGCGCTTCCCCGACTTCCTGTTACACTGTTACACATACTTCCGTCCCATTTCACGAAATCATTTCCACAAATTGCTTATATAGAAAGCGAGCGGAAAGATGTTACACATCAAAAAGTATCAGCATCATCACCCTATACACGTCCACTGCTATAGGCCTATACTAGTCCACTGAGCACGATCGGCGGCTACTCTCATCCAGTTCTTGCCAGCCACCTTGCGAAGATCGACGCTCCACCTAGTCTGAGGGCGTATGTATAAAAAGTATGTCGTTACCAAATCTTACAATAGTATTAACGTGAGGGAATGGCGAACAAAACACGCACTAGGCACCTAGTATAGTCAGCTAAGCTTTCTCCATCGGCATTCACGAGGGCTGACTAATTAATTATCACTGTGCTTAATTGATCAATTAGAAAAGTCCTAAGGTTAACGAGATCCTTTCTTGCAGATGGTCACGATATTAAAATAATTTGAAAATTTGGCAGCTGTCAGACAGACAGACTCATGGAGGGACTTCTTGGCGGGAAAGTGAAGTCATGTCTGGGTTTCTTTTATTTTCTAAAATTTGTGTTGTTGAATATTAATGTGAAATAATGGTGGATTATTAACCGTTAAGTGTGCGTGAGTGTGCATGGGTGTTGGCAAATGAAACAAAACAGTGCAACGTCACTTTTCAAATTCTCTCAAGAAGGCCGTCCGAGGACTTAGTAAAGCCCCACATCTTTACTGAGATACTCGAGGGGTTGGGGGGTATATCATTTCTCACTTCTCATTTCTATTATCATTCATCATCATCATCATACAAGAAGGCTGGATTATAATACTAATGAAATTAAGAAAATAATGACATGGCAGCATGGTCTATGACCTTAGCCGGTTCCTCGGGGAACGAACTACATTTAAAAAAAACAGACTCATGGAAAGTATATATCGTCATGTTTGCAGTTTTATTTAATTAGTGATTTTTTTTTATTTCGACAGAATGTTAATAATAATATACTTAATAAAATCTTTATTTGCAGACATTATGGTATAAAAGTGTTACATTATTATGATTAAAGTTTAAGTTCACATGTTTAGTTAATTCAACGATAGTATGCAAATCAAAGTGGTACACAGTTAATGATTACAAATAAAAATAACACATCAAACATTTAAAACATAAAATAATAATGAAATTTACAAACAATAAGTACCTATATCCTTTTGTCAAACAGTTCTTTGATAACATAAAAGCATTCTTCATTACGCCATTCAAAAAGTTTCTTTTTAAATAAATTATAATTTTACTTTTTTATTTCACGTGGTATTAAGTTATATATTCGAACACACATAGTTAAGCAGCTTTTACCATATTTATCAGATATAGAAATATCATTGAAGACTAGTCTGTGTGGAACTCTTTTGAGTCTGGAATTGACATTAAATAAATAAAAAATAAATGTTTCCCACACTCACACCAATTACCTAGCCCCAAGAAAAGCTTTCTTAAGAAACTCGTTATATGGTTAACTAGACAACGGATAAACATACTTAATATACTTAAATACATACTTATTATACATAGGAAACACCCAGACCCGAAACAATATAGAAAAACAGGTATTTCTAAATTGATCCGACCGGGGATCGAACCCGGGACCTCAGAGATAGCGACACCATGAAAACCGGTGTGCAAGCCACTCGACCAAGGAGGTCAAGCTTGATGAAAGGAAATTACATATTTCGAAAACGTACGTTGATGGTAGCGGTAACAAGCCAAGACTTCTAAATAAAGGTTTACAGGGCTCGTCGGAGGTGTTACCACTTATAGGTCTTATGCATTTATTTGTGCAATAATGAGAGTTATTGGTAGATTATATGTGTTTATGAACGCCCATATAATGTAATAGTGAAAGTAATAATACTTTTGGAATTTTCTCAAGAAGTCAATCTACAGTATCCATAATTATCTAACTTTAATATTAGCTATTAATTAAATATTAATGTGCAAACCGCATGAACTCTTTTGATCAAATTTAAAAAATAACCAACTCAATTTATTGCCATTCCTGAAAAATTATTAAAAATTTCGTTAAAACCACAAAGGTTATACTTAAGTTTAACATTTTAATTTGTTTATCAAGATGTATTAATGTTCTTTTCATGTAGGTACCTATACCTGACAGATGGTAACAGATGCAAAACTATATCAACATAAAAAATTACGGAACTTATAATAATTTTTAATATCGCAACCCCCACCGGAACCAAAGACACGTGTCAATTTTTATTCAAATTCGATTTTGATTTTTTTTGCCGGCCCGCTACTCTTTTGTCAATGGCACACGCGCACCGTACGATCTGTCGTCGAAAAAAAAACATGTTTCTTTTTTTTTACTGCTACAGCACACGACTGCATAACATCAGCTGTACAGTTAATTCTTATATCTATTAAAAACGTTACTCCACCAATAATTGTATGAAAGGTGCAAATTTCGAGATCCATCCTACGCTCTTATTGCAAAGCGTCTGAGTGCATTTCGTTCGTCTATCAAACAAAAGATGACGCTTTACAACTATCTGTTTTTACCTCACTAAGCGCTGTCAGTCCTTACAGCATCGGAAATAGAGCGTAAATTTATTTTTCAAGTTGCAGACAATAACTTTGTCACTTGCCATGTGTGTTAGAAAGGTGAACGATTTTTTTTTGTTGCAATAATTGAAGGTTTTGAAAGTTCACTGCGGAAAGGGCAGTAGTAACAGACGCCAAAGGTGAACTCGATCATACAGAATGCAGATGGCACGAGGGAATGTTGAGCAGTCGTTAAATTGTGTTTAAAGAAAGGTGTAAGTACCTTAATTTGAGAATAAAAGACGAGTGCGCGAAACGATCGAAGTCCAGCAAATTAATTGGCTTGAAAAAGTTCAGCAAATTAATTGGCTTGAAAAAGTTCAGCAAAATAATTTACAAATTGTTGTACAAGTTTTTTTTTTTTTGTATACTTTTAATCATGTTGTAGAAATTGTGGTTTAAAATCATTAGGTTGTTAATTTGTGTTATAAATTTAGCTATTTCTATTTTTTTATTTAAATTATGCATTTAACAAATATAATTATGATATTTTTTTTTTGATATCATAAAATATTGTAATTAATCAAAATGTTTAAGATAGATAAGTTTTTGGGTACACGAATTCTTTTGGAAGAGTGTGATCGACCTGATACATGTTTACTGCACAACATAAAGTCACAAGCAAGTCATAATTACAAGAATTATTAGTGTTCCATTTTTGTTAAAAATAAACATAATTGCGTTAAATAGTGTTAAAACACTAAATAAAACACTTTGTAATTTAGTTTACAAACAACTATATTTCTTTTTTATGTTAAAGAGCGATCACCATCTTCTCTGTCTCGTTCAACCAATCACATTCCCGATAGCACTTTTTAACATAACAATAATGGCTTCGGACTCTTTGGTAAATTGCGCGTCATAGTGTCATTTCTAATCTAATCATATTACTAGAACAGCTATAGCTATTATTAATATAATAATTATATAATATTCACTGGCTATGACAACATTAAATATTTAATATCGAAATCTATTTAAAGATCTAACAATAGATTGCAATTAACAATTTAATGACAATTTGATGCTTACAGTCAACCACATTCATCAGTAATCCCTCACTCAAAACATTTAAGTGATAAAAGTATAAGTAAACTGTGTTCTACTGAAATTACCGTCTTCGCAGAACTCCACATATACCTACTAGAAAACTACGGAGATCCGTAAAAGAAGTTTCGAGTAGATAGGGTACTCTATAATTCGCTTACATATGATTTAATGTTTATCCTGACGTGTCGAACCCTTTGCAGGGTCAAATTAATGTGTAAAAGGAACGCGAGTAGAACTGTGAAAGTAGTTTTATTCAAATGTAATGTGTGGCTGACTGTACCTGTCATTTTTCAAAGATGTCGCTCCGATTAAACAATACTCAACAATCGTGCTTTCTAAATTTCAATATTTTTTTCTTCAAACAGCGCCGTAAGCAGACTGCTTCCGGGCACATGCTAAGCGCCAAGCATCTGGCTTCCCGTTACCTACTACATATTGATATTGTAATTCATACGCTCATTGTGTAAAGAAAAAAAAGAAAAGTATAATTTTGTACAACTGTAAAAAAACATTTGACCTCTGTGGTTTGGGGATGAGCGCAACAGTTGCTAGATGCCGTTCTTTAAAATTGAGGTAAAAAAAAGAAACGTCAATGTCACAATGATGCCAACTTGGAGGGAAAGTGAAAAGTCATGATTGCAATTTTGTTTTATTAGAAGAAATCGACTCATTTAGGGGCTAGTTACCATAATTTTCTTTAAATCTCTCACCAGTAGGCATGAGTTCGATATATCAAAACGTAACCAAAAACGGATATGAGTCCTATATCATATCATATCGATATGGGAAACTTCATAACCGATATAAGAAAAACTAACACCGAATCGAAAACCAAAACTGCAAGAGAACGCGATATGAAAAAAACTCTATACCGTCACTGTAACCAATATCACCATATCCATGGAAAACTGAAACTACTGCACAACTCCAAATGTTTTGATGTTCGCATCTTCCCTTTCTAACTAAGCATAATGTTAACGGTGTAAATGAGACGAAGCGAATATTCGCCACTACTTTGATATGCAATGTTGTTTCATTTGGCTTCGCACTTTATAGTCATAGAAATATGACGTAATTTGGAGTTGTGTTGTCTATCGTTTTCAGTTTTCTAAAACTAGTTATGCATATTAGAAGCAAAACTAGCAAACTATCTTACTGATATCGATATCTGAAAACGGTTTTTGATATCGATATGAAAACTGAATATCGGTTGCGTAACCGTTATTATAGAAAACCGAAAACGCCCATGTCTACTCACCAGAACAATAATAGCATTGCTTTCTCTTATTTAAATTATTGACAACAACAACAAATACCTAGGTACCATTTTAAAAAAGCTGCTAAGTTCATTGTTATCTTGTTCTTCTACAGGAAAGGTAAAGGAAGACATCCCATTCAGCCAAGTAATTTTCCACTAAATGTCAAGTTACCAATACCTAGGTATTTTTTTACTTTTTTTATGTAATAACTATAGAACAAAGGACGTTTAGGTCAGAGCGCGTAGGATCCACGTAACTTTAAGAAAAGGTCGCACCCGCGCTATTAACTCCACCTGCTGACCGGTGCGGTGGTCAATCAACTCGATCAGATGTTCTGCATCAGAAATAACGGGATAACAGTTTTTACAGACTTTATAGACTTTACATAAAGTGATAATTTTTTACACACAAACAAAACAGAGGGAAAGAACTATGCACTTATAAGTAGGTATGTATATCACACAAATTTGGAGTTTACAAACTTTATTTCTTAAAAGTTAATCGATAAATAAAACTTATTAACTCAGTAGCTATAAAAGAGATTCAAAACCAATCAATATAAAAAAATGCCATTGAAAGCTAAATTATAGCTATGGTTTTCTGGAAGAGATCGCTTTAAAGCGAAAAGGTTACGTAAATAATTATTGTTTATTTACGATTTGTCGCAGTTTTAACGTTTAAAAAATATTAAGCAAATGTAAATTTTTGCATATAGGACAGGATATAGGTACTTACATAATATATGACAACAAAGACTTCTTCCAAGCATGCTACTAAGTCTTATCATCGGCTCTTTATAAGCAAGTGCCACCAGCCATTCATATATTCTCGTCAACATTAGTTTCATTTTTTTAAAACGAAGAATACCGCAATTTCCTCACACTGGCCATAAAAGACGCAGCTGATCATACTGTAATATTCTTAAAAAGTAAAAACAATTGCGTACCTAATCAAAGAGTAAGCAAAAACAAAAACTGGCGAGACGGCGACATATTGCAACCACGGTATAATATTACTACGATTTATTACCTGTGCAAAGAGCATTTAAAAATCTAGAAAAAAGGTTCGCATATGGCGTACGCACGCCAAATTCGCAATTCAAAACGCTACATAGCATTGCAATGCTACCATCTCCCATAGGCCGGCTGACACACAGCTCAACAGAAAAAAAATAATTTCTCTCCTTTTTTCTGCTCTGTAGGCTGACACGCGCGGGCGCGTGCCTCCGAGACAGATGCTCAAGTTTTTTTTTAAATATTTGCCTTCATCCGTCCTTGCCCGGCCTCGCCTCGAGCGAAATGGGGACTTCAAAAGTTTTTTTTTACATTGAAAGTTTGCTACTTATGCGATAAAGTAATAATGCTTAAGTAAGAAATTTCTTACGTTCCTTACAAAATTATTATAAAACACATATGTATGTTTACGAGATGCGCACAAAGTTTTATTTAATAGGGTTAGGTTTTTTTTTGAGACATTTTGCTGATTTGCACTGGGTATTTTCAGCGTCAACGGACTTTTAAGGGTTTGGTACTACAACTTAGGCTACCGTGGCTGAATGCATATAAACCACTTTGGCTGACAAAGTAAAAAGGTAAATAGTGTTTACCAAATATATTTTTTCGGAAAATTCTAGCGTTGATCCCATATACAAGAAGACATACAAATATTTTTACATCTATTGTTTTCTAAAGTTTACGCGAACACTACACATTGAAATGAAATAACTTTAACGGATCTAGTCGCGTTTATTAATCCCAGCCCCAACACCACACTGCCAGACCAAAAGATACTGTAAGCTCTTTTTGCGTAAAACGGAACGCACCTGATTAAATTTTTATGAGGGTACATAAACAAGCTACTAACTAATTATGAGACGACCAACACCTCAGTCTCCCTGTGACCACGGACCCTGCATAGGGTTTGAAACGTCAGGATAAACATTAAAATTAAAACTAATGTATAAAATAAACGCGAGTAAATCCGTAAAAGTTGTTTAATTTTTACATCTTTTAGGTAATTATTTATTTATTTATTTATTTATTTGTTGCACATGTATCTACAAACATTAGACATTAGACTTAAGGCTAAAATCTTAGTAATAGGTACATGGACCCTGTTTAAAGGGTGTTGCAAGTCTGGTAGATAAAATAAAATAAAAATAAAATGAATCGGTAGACAATAATCTTTTTAGTGGATAGGATAGGATCACGAGTGTTAGCCAACGTAACATCATCACTGTGCCAGTCAAAGGGCTTAGCTTATTATTATAAGTGTTCCGTTCCGAACTTCTGACACAAAAGATAATACCCAACATACAACAAACAAAAGAAATACAAATAATATGGTCTGTGGTAATACGTAATATAAACTTAACTGTCATCTTTATACCGTGGGCCGTGGGAGAGGCAACGGCATTCATCCGTGCATCCTTGAAAGTGTTTGATGATGTGTGGGCGTCTTAGAAAAGTGTTTGTTTTCTTTATTTACTATCTCACTCTAATTGCTTTCATTAGAAGAGGATAGGTTGTTGATTACGTGTAGCTTAGATGTTAACCGTCTCTGTGATCTTATAGTTAAAACTCTGGTCTCACGAGGGTATATTTTGATTCCCAGGTGGTAGTAGAGTAGTAGAAGAGCTCGATGGCGCAGTGGTTAACGCGCCCGGTCTGCGAGTGCTGAGGTTAAGCAACTTTCGCAAAGGCCGGTCATCGGACGGACTAAAACTTTATCATCTCTCGCTCCTCCGTGCTTCGGAGTGTACGTAAAGCCGTTGGTCCCTCCCGGCTGCATTAGCTATCGTTAACAAGGGTTTCTTGGCGGGAAAGTAAAGTTCGTGAGTGTGCATGAGTGTTGGCAAATGAAACAAAACAGTGCAACGTCACTTTTCAAATTCTCTCAAGAAGTCCGCCAGAGGACTTAGTAAAGCCCCACATCTTTACTGAGATACTTGAGGGGTTGAGGGTAGGGTTGCCAACTTTTATTAGAAGAAATATAGTATATTCATTCGTTTTATATTTTTAAAAGGGTATTTTTTGTACATTTTGCAGCACATAACAATTTTTCATGATTTTTAAAAGAATTGCATGAGTCCAAACATTCTAACTCTAAATTTATATACTTAGATCAAGAGCTCTTTTGGACTTTTTTGGTTCTGATAATGGGTTTGCATAATATTACATGATAGTCACTAGTATAGTAAACATTGTGTAAAAATAGTATATTATGCAACTAGTGAATAAAAGACGGATTTAATGCGAGGGCCATAGATGAATCACAAGCAAGTAAAGGATTCTAACGAGTGAATCACAACCGTAGGGAGTGGTTCATGATGATTGAATCACGAGCGTAGCGAGTGATTCAAGTCTTAGAATCCTGAGCGAAGCGAGTGATTCATGGCCTTCGATATAAATCCGTCCTTTATTCAAGAGTTACATACTATACTTTATACCATGACTACGAGAAAAAGAAAGATTTAAGCGAAAATAGACATTTAATGAAGAAAAAAGAAGAATTAATAATATTTTCATGGCTCTGGATACTAATGACAGCAAAGAAAAACACAAAACTGTTCTAAACTCAAGCAAGAAGTTTGTATGTCGAACAGTTTTTGCATGTTATCGAGTATATTTTGCGCAAGGAGGTTATGCATATAGTATTGAGATGAAGGTCGAGTATATTGGTGTGTTCTAAATTCAAACACCAAAACAGTGATTAAAAGGGCTTTTTATTCACTGTTTTCAGTGAATAAAATACGCTTTTTAGAGTGGGAATGGTATAAAGAGTATTTTAGCATACTCTATTAGTGTTATAGATTATAGAGTACGCCTACATGATATAGAGTACAATACTCTATTTTAGAGTACGGTTGGCAACCCTAGTTGGGGGTATATCATTTCTCACTTCTCATTTCTATTATCATTCATCATCATCTTAAAGGAAGGAAATATTGTTTATTTATGTATTACTTGTAAGAAAAAAATACTTTGACACTGGCTAAATGTGCTAATCGCACGAAGCCATCAACTGAATGAAAAAAAAAATCGTTAACAACCACCAATCCGCACTGCCGCGGGGTGGTTTATGGCCCGTTCTTCCTACCCATCTATAGGGAAGGCTCGTGCCCAGCAGTGAGGACATAAAATGAGCTGATGATGATGATGATGATGAGTAGGGTAGTTGCACCAGTGTTCGGCATTTTGTCCTTTAATCGTCAAAAATATGCTCGTTTGCCTCCTTCTTTAATAACAATTTTTTTGTCCTTTAGCAACAATTATTAAATTGTACATACAGACCACCTTCCTTCCTAGCTCTATTTCTATACTAAAAATAATATTATAAAGAGGAAAGCTTTGTATTTTTGTATGTATGTTTGCAACGAATAAACTCAAACACTACAGGAC
The DNA here is from genome assembly GCA_963082485.1 of Eudonia mercurella. Taxonomy (NCBI): domain Eukaryota; kingdom Metazoa; phylum Arthropoda; class Insecta; order Lepidoptera; family Crambidae; genus Eudonia; species Eudonia mercurella. The sequence goes on along the minus strand of OY720049.1, from coordinate 9,850,530 downwards.
CGATTAAAAAAAATCTTTTACCATTAGAATGCTACATTAGCGCTGAGTAACATAGGTTATGTAAAAAAATATATTAAATAAAATACTAAAACCGACAATTTAATTTTCCAATACAAAATGATTTGTTTGTTTTGTTGTCATGGAAACCATTGATATATATTTAACTCAATGATGGAAACTGTTAAAGCGGTACGAAGTCCGCCGGGGCAGCTAGTAATAATATTATAAAGAGGAAACCTTTGTATTTTTGTATGTATGTATGAAACGAATAAACTCAAAAACTACTGGACCGATTTAAAAAATTCTTTCACCATTAGAATGCTACATTAGCGCTAAGTAACATAGGCTATATTTAAAAAAATGCGGTAAATATAAAATACAGTGAAAAAATTTCACGCTGCACCAGTTGTCGTCGCATCTGGAATTCATATTCACTTAACATCAGGTGAATTGGAGTCATTTGCCGTGCTACGTATAAAAAAAAAACTTGCTCCATTGTTAATTTCCCACTCAATTAACATTTACTATAGCAGACGACATCAAGAATTCTGTCGTTGGCTGATGACTTATATAGAAAACTAAACGGTTGATCCAATAACCCTAAACTACTTAAGTAAGTACCTACCCAGTTTACTGGTCAGTAAATAGTATAGATAACTTTTATTAGTGATGGTCGACTCGAGTAACTAACTCGAGTTAACTCGAGTTGAGCGTAACTCGAACCCACTCGAGTTGAATTCTCTCTGACTCGAGTTAGTAAACCGAATGGAACCGACATAGAGCGAAGTTTGCCGATCATTTGAGTGAGACTATGTTCATTCATTCATTCATTCATTCATAAAATATAATTTGTCTGTTCCAATTTTTTAAACTATTAATGCGAAGGAATAAACTGGTAAAAATTCAAAAAAAGCATTCACATGTCCATCCATCCAGTCCATGTTAACTCGAGTTACGTAATTCTAGTTCTACCCGAGTTATGTGGATTTAATCGAGTTTAATCGAGGTTAAATCGAGTATTGTTTTTTCCGAGTTGGCACATCGCTCCTTTTTATAACCTGACAAAATTGTATTCTTACATCGAAAGTGGATGGGCATTTATAAAGCGTAACGGATAGATCATCATCACAAACGAACGTACGAACGAACCTTCATTATGAATGGAAACATTACAGCAAGAACGGGCCGTGAATCACCACGCGGGCCCAGTGCGGATTGGTGGTTGTTAACGGTTGCTAATGCAGCCGGGACCGACGGGTTTACGTGCCTTCCAAAGCACGGAGGAACTCAAGATGATAAGTTTTTGGTCACCCATCAGATGACGAGCATTTATTTATTATTAATCATATTTTAATGAACATAAGTATGTTATTACGTATTTAGTTGTTAATAATGAATTTTCACACAATATGTGAAACTGCTTACTTTTAATTCATGCCATCTCCCCCACACATCATTTTTCTCTGAATTACCTACTCAAGTTTCGACTAAAACCCATTCAAAATGAAACCCTATAATTTATCATAATAAATAAATAAATAAATGTTTCCCACACTCACACCAATTATCTAGCCCCAAGAAAAGCTTCCTTAAGAAACTTGTTATAAGGTTAACTAGACAACGGAAAAACATACTTAATATACTTAAATACATACTTATTATACATAGGAAACACCCAGACCCGAAACAATTTAGAAAAACAGGTATTTCTAAATTGATCCGACCGGGGATCGAACCCGGGACCTCAGAGATGGCGACACCATGAAAACCGGTCGACCAAGCCACTCGACCAAGGAGGTCGTCAAATAATATGTAAAATTGCTTACTCCCTATTTCCTGTCGTCACACACATCACTGTTCTCTGAACTACCAAAGTTTCGACTAAAACCACCCAGTCAGAAGGGAAATTTATCTGGGGTTACGAAATTTTACAAGAAATACTATACTTTTAACAATACAGCACGTGCATCTAAAGGTATAGTCAGCACTAATTAATCGAAGCAACATCACAGTCATAAATACCTTAGAATTAAGGAAAAAATAACCTTACTGTCATATAACTAAAGTATCGTTTTCATAAGCACCTGTGAACATTTTTGATTTAAGCAAATATAGACACTAAACTTCACGTAATATGACTTATTTCAAAGCAGTGAAGATGTTCTTAATCATTTAGCATGCTTTGATCGAACATGACGATGACTGTACCATGGGAACGATCGTAGGACGAATTCACAAACAGCTGATTAAAAAAAAATCTTTATACCAGTCAGCTGATTTATAAAGGTATTCAGACCTACCTACTTTCATCTCAATCTATTGTTGGATCAGCTGACTCAATGTAAGCATTGTCATTTATTCTCTGTACAGGTATAAAACCTTTTTGCATAACTGAAAAAGTTTGTGCAACCAAACGTTGACAAGAAAATTTGAGTCTTATTGGAAGAACTTAAGGTCGCTTTGCGTATGCGGAACGAACGTCCATTTTGCATTCGTACTTTTTAGACGAAATGCTCACGATGGAAAAAAAAATAAACAGGTACCAATCTATTTGTATCACAGCTGATTCATCAGCTGTTTTTGTATTCAATTTTAATGTTTTCTTCAATTATGCACCTAACGCTATATAAAATAAAGGTTACCAAACTATTTTCTTACTGCAAATTAATTTTAGAAGCTTCAACTTTGGTAGTTGGTACCTTTAGAATACTTGGTATGGATGATTTTGATTTTGGTAAATTTTTCAAAAGCTTTAGAAAACCACAAACTCTTTGTGTTTATTCAAGGCAAATGTACTGATTTATAGTTAAAGAGAAGGTCTTTTAACAAATTTAAATGAATACATAAGAATACACAAAGAGTTTTGGAAAATTACCAATTAGAAATTTTAATAGTCTTTTGCTTTTTAATTTTGTTTTTTTTGTCCCAGATTTAAATACCTATATGCAACGAGGAAGTGTCTTATCTGTTAATTGTCGGAACTCAACATGCTGTTGACAGTGATGTTATGACGATGATAATGATGATGATGATGATGAATCTAGATAAGGTGGTGGTGGCTAGCCAGAATCTATCAGTAAGACCACATTACCTTAACCACTTCAGAAGCCAGAAGTCTTCACAACACGTCAGAAGTTTTGAACTGTCTCTGGGTCTGAGGCTGGTGGGCCACATCTGACCACATCAGAGGTCCCTGGTTCGATTCTCCATTAGGTGTATGTTTGGTTGATGATAGGGCTTGTTTTAGGTTGTTGTTATAACAATATACAAATAATAGTGAGTAAAGGTGGACTTATCCTTAAAATAAATCTTTACATGCCATCTTAAAGAGCTTGATGTATAAGTACTTGTATTATTATGTATTTTGCGGAATGGGAGCAATTAAAAAGGGGAGCAAGCAGCAAAACTTTAAAGTAAAAATTATACAATACTTACCTGATTTTACGAAAAAAAAAGTAAGCGAAAAAATTAGAGGTGGGTGAGAATACGAACATGGAAAAATACCGAATAATTACCGAATAATCGGCGCATCTCTAGAAAAAAATCATAATAATATAAAGTAAAGTAAAAATAAATAGCCTATAACCGTCCCACTGCTGGGCAAAGGCTTCCATCATTGAAATCAAGTTATCACTACAATTGATGGGTAATGGCTTAATCACCACTCTTGCCAGATGCGGGTCGAGTTGGTGATAACAAACCCCGGCTATGTATTGAAAAAGCCGAAACACACATTACCCAACCTGGGAATTGAACCTGGGACCTTCGGTTATCCGGCCCAGCACTATGGCACTCGCCCACCGAAGCGTTAATAATAATATATCTATATAAAATGAACTTAAACTTACATGGTGCTTAATGTGTCTAAGACTGCAGTGAAATAAGTTATGGAAACATGTCTTCAACGTTTATTTTTAACGTTATTATCAACAAATTCTCTTTGGTTCTTCTCTATGACGACCTCCGTGGTCGAGTGGTTAGCGCGCCGGGTCTGGCGTCGCGCCATCTCTGAGGTCCCGGGTTCAATTCGGTCGGGTCAATTTAGAGAAACTGTTTTTCTGAATTGATTTTAAGTCTGGGTGTTTTTCTGTGTTTATGTATATTTATCCGTTATCTAGTTTAACCATATTAACGAGTTACAATAGAAGCTTATCTTGGGCTAGATAAATGGTGTGAGCACGCGTAAACAAAATTTTTTTATTTATTTTTATTTTGGTGCCTAGTTTTAAGTTGATGGTACACATACGTCAGACCAGGTAGGCTACTCTTGACGCAAACTCAATCTCAATACAATTCCAATGCGATTAATATGTATCGATATTGGGATAAGTTTCGCAATTTCGGAACGCCCCATCTCGATAATAATTTGTTCACTCAATTTCCTAGCAATTTAATTCCAATGTAGCGCTATTATCGCTTTTAAGAGTGCCATTTGATTTTTTTAGATTTGGGATTGGAATTGTATTGAGATTGAGTTTGCGTCAAGAGTAGCCTACCTGCAGACTACCACAAACTAAGACAGTTTCCTCAGTTGAATTTGAACTTTATGTAAATGAAATACAGTAGAACATTTACTGAAGTTTGTCTGTTTTGTATAGGTTGATGTGCAAAAGTCTGTACAATGATAGATCTCACATCAAATAGATTTTTTAAACCGAAGTAGGTTTTACTTATTTTTTTTTATTTACGGATAAGCACAGTGCTTTGATCTCACCTATGTAAAGTGATGATAAGGCCTAGAATGGAAGTGTACTTCACCTGGGAACCTCAACTAGTGAGGCACTGGCTATCTTATCTCTAGCTGCTGGAACACAACAACGCTACAAACATTGATGTTATGGCGACATATTTAGATGAGATGGTGGTAGCTAGCCAGGCGGACTAACAAGGCCTATACCAATCAAACCGAGTACACAAACATGTACCCCCCACTGGGGAATCGAAACCCGGGACCTCTGGGTCTAAGCCGGTGGTCTTAGCCACTAGACTACAGAGGCGGTAAACATCTTTAAGTTTGTTTCACAAACAAATATTTGTAAGTAATTTGTTTATGAAACAGTTACTATTCATTACTAACTAAACTACTACAAAAGTATTTAAAAGACAATCATAAAAACACAAATGTTGAAAAAAAATTCCACGAGCAGGATTTGAACCTGCACCCTTCTGACATTCCGGGTCAGGTGCTTTTCCAATTGAGCTATCGTGGTTCTAACCAGCCCGCCGAAATTATTCAACACTTTTTACTTTGAAGGCCAAAGGCGCCCATTCGATGTCAACAACTACCGTCACTAACATCCGATCATAATATTTTTACAAATATTAAAGATCAGTTAAGAAGTAAGCAAGCTATTTATAAATGTTCAAATATTTTTTAACACAAATTTTGTTGCGAACAATTACAAAAACACAAATGTTGAAAAAATGTCAGAAGGGTGCAGGTTCAAATCCTGCTCGTGGAAATTTTTTCAACATTTGTGTTTTTGTAATTGGTCGCAACAAAATTTGCTTTAAAAAAAATATTTGAACAGACAATCATAAATTAATAATTATAAATAGAATAAAGGGAACACCAAACATCCTTCTCTCCCCTAATTATTGCTGTATCTGGCAGGGTGCAAATTGATTCTGATATTATTTTCAGATCCTTGAATTTACAGACAGAAATTAGATTGAATTGAATAAATCATAAATAAACAATAAAAATTATTTGACACCATAGTCTGGTCTGCTCTTCAGCATAGGCCTTAAAGTCCTCAGCTCATAGCTATTTGGGTCCATATAAAACCTGCTATTAATTTGAAGACATCAGCCCACCATCTCATGGGTACCACTCTGTGCCTCTTTGTGACCATTGTCTAGATCTAGAGCAGGGATTCCCAAAGTGGTTGATACCAACCCCTTGGAGTCAACTTCGGTTAACCAGGGGTCGTCATAAACGATAACTGATTTTGAGGGTCGACAAGGTCTAATAATCTACTCCAATTAATTAACACAACTTCTTATTAGAAAAGAAACTGTATAAGTTGTGTTAAGTGTACCAACTTGTTATAAGAATGTCTAATACTTTTGTAGGAAAGTATAAGTATAAGTTTACCAAACCACAAATTTTTTAAATTGATAAGTAGGTACATATTTTGTATCAATAAGAAAAAAATTTGATATAGAATTTTTGAAGTAATTTAGCTATGGGGGTACTGAGGTATCAGTTTGTCATTTTGGAAAAGGGGTCTCTGGTCCAAAACAGTTTGGGAATCCTTGGTCTAGTCTCTCTTGAAGTTCACAAGTTCACTTACGTTTCAAGTTGTCACATATGTTGCATACAAAAGAAATTAGGTAATAAAACCCTGGTGTAAATATTTTTACCGGTAGAGCAATCCACAACACATACAAGTTTTTATAACCTAAAGAGTTTATGCTCTTCAATTGTAAGTTTGCAAAGAAATAAAATATATTTATTTGTAATGACAAGTTGTAAGACTGAAATTGAGATTCCACAGCACACTCTTTTAACATTTTTAACCGATACGAAAATTCTACATTATGTACGTTAAAATAATATTGTTGGAAATAGACTTGTATGTCTGCCTACCTGCCTAGTAATAAACTATCATATTGTCGCTAAACAAATTGTAAATAATAATGATCCAAACTCAGTAGTAAAATAAGTAGATAGGTAGGTATCAATAATTTTGAAATAGCTACAGCTCTCTTATCCAGGAATTTCAATAAAATCAGGCATTAAAAATAAAAAATATCAAAATCCATAGAGGCAAATAAACTTAACCATACCAAAGAGGTTAGCTTTATTGAAGGTTAGAAAAAAGAGGTTGTAGGTTTCTTATTCTTATTAGAACCTTATTAGACAAAAAAGTGTTAACAGTATTTAGCATCACTTACCAGGCATAGCACTACCGGTCTGCCCCATAGTACCAAATTCCTCTTCACTAACTTCTATTAACGATTGTTAATTGTTTTGTAAACACAGTTAACCTTATTACTAGTTCATATACGACTCACGTTAGTAAAAGACACTTGAACTATGAACCCGCGATGTCATGTTTACAGTAATTATTTAAATTAAATGGTTCATATAATACCATGTTACTTTAGCACAAATTCTTGTAAGAATCTTTCGAGTTATTCACTATTTAATAGTTTGACAAAGCACTTCCGATTGTTATTATTATTGCACAAGTTCAGTTCTACATATTACGGATCTAGATTATATTTTAATTGAAATGTTTTTGCAACATTTTTATTGAGACACGGATTCTTCCTTCCTTCCTCCTATCACAATTTTTTGACATAAACTCATTGTTTCATGTCAATTGTCAACTGTCTGTCTGTGCATTCTGCTCTGCAGTTCTTGTTTCGCAATCCTATTAAATTATCAATTATGTTGATCCAATAAACAATTTTGTAATTAAAATTAACAGATAAAAAATATATGTATGCTTCTTGAATTAAATGTATCATTTCATCGACATTCTATCCATATGGGACAATAGGATGAAATTAAAAACTAAAAGTGTGTGTACCTTTACTTTATGCAGCTTTACATGAAATGAAACGTTGTAAAAAAGTTGCCGGTAGTAAAAAAATATGTGAATTTTATCTTTCATAATATTTTGTTATATGAGGTATCGTATAAAATGAATAAATCAATAAAAATATCTTTAATAGTTTTCAAATGAATTATCAAATAAGTCTGTAATTAAAAACTCTCAGTCATAATGAATCGCCGATCGCCGCCGTTAAATTAGCTTCATGTAAAAACGTATGAGTGAAACGGGCTACATGAGGCATTAGCGGAGCCAAAGCAACGGCAACGGAGCAATGAAGCAAACGAAGATAAATGGTAAACATTAGTAATTTATGAAAGTGCAGAAAGTAATTTTGGACAATGATTTCAAGAAAAAGCTTATGACAGATTAATTCTGAAGTATACCGGGTCATGGCAACATTTAATTTAAAAACAAAAATTTAAAAGCTAACGGGCATTGTTGACAAGTTGACAAACATCAACATTTGTTTCTGCATATGAAATCATAATTATTTCAATGAAATGTCTTCAAATATTAATATGAGTGAAAAGAAAAAGGCTTTGATAGCTTACAAGCAAAAAATATTGGCAGACCTGAAGTATTACGATGCCAGAATTGAGGAAATTAGTTCTAATCGGAGCAAGGCGACCTTTTTCGAAGACACCGACAGGTAAGTACTTACTTTATAAATCATTTTAATTGTTAGTTGTTATTGTTAGTGTTCCTTGTTATTTGGTCCTCGATTCTTAGTTGGTAAAACCACGGTAAAGATAAAAAACGAAAACCTTTATTTTTAAAAAATAAGAAAAATTATTCAAGCTCTAAACTGCTCTACTTTTCAACAAATTAATAATTCAACAAGAATAACTATGTATCATTATCATCATCATTTCAGCCCGTAAGCACCCACTGCTGAGAAAAAGCTTCCCCTTTGACACGCCAAACAAACTAATCTAGTAAATTATAGATGCATGTTTCATAATTCAAGAGTTTAACTTCAATGTTGACTCTAAATGTAATGAGAGATTTTAATAAGTTAATTACCAACCTGTGTTTAACGTGACCTACGTTCCATATTTTCAATACTAGTACACAATTTCTAGTGTTTGTGATCTCACATTGGCTCGTGTGGTGATTAAGCCATTACCCATCTATTGTAATGATGACTTGATATAGGCTATTTACTTTTAATTTTTGTAACATGATTAATTCAATAATTCTATATACTTAGTTAAAAGAAATTGTAATTTAAATGTACTTTTATACATTCAACACAATGTATATTGTTTGGAATAAATGAATTGTATTGTATTGTACACTATTTCATTTTTTGACTGACCGAATCTTCACATTTGATTACTGTGTATCTATTTTAGTTTTTTATTTGTCTTTAATAAAAAATTCCTAGTAATTTTTTCAGTATAAGCTCAATACTCACACATAAACTAGTATGCTGGTGAAAAGAAAAAAAATGCTAAAATGCCACAATTGAATTGCCCAAATGCCCTTTGATGAACCTATGACCTCATAGATTGTGGTGCAATTGTTTTAATTCTCACATAATATTTTCTTTACATACTCCTTTAATCCATCATCATCCTGCTGTGAATACAGACACAATAGAATTTAATTATTTAGGGCACTGATCGGTGCTCGTTGCAAATGAGTGGTTCATAACCTAGGAGAATACCAATGAAATGATGAGATATGTATCTAACACACTATGAATTATAAATTTTTTTTTCTGTAAATCTTCCTAATAATAAATGTAAAAAATCACTCTTCCACCATTAGTAACTGCATTTCATACTTCCTCTGTGTACTTTTTCAGCTCGGACTCTGAGCCAGAGTTCCCTCTCAACCTAGACTTGAGTCCTTCAGCAGCCGAGCTGAAGCTTCAGCAGACAGCCCTCAGGATCTGCTTGCAAGCCACACAGGAGTTGACTAATCTCCAGGTGTTACAATCAGAGATTAATGTGCTGGTAGATGATCCTGTTTTCGAAGGGTAACTATGCATTAATACAACCGTCTTATTGAAAGTAACCATTATTACTAAAGATAGTAAAGTTTAGTAAAAAAGAGGTGGATTTATTACTTTAAATAATGGTTATATTTTGTTTCATTTATCATTTATTTTCTGATGTCCTCTAGAGAGCCCCCAGTGCTGGAGCCGGGCTTATGGCGCGAGGTGACGGCGGAATGTCGCGTAGACTTAGTCCCTTTCTCCATCAGCTTCTGCGTACATCAGCCGGTGAGTAGACTATCAGATTCTTATGTTACATAAGTTCTAGTTTTAACCGCCTCATAAAATAATGAGTACATAGAAGGTAAGTGTTCGCGCCAGAAACACGCCGGCTCATTCGCTTGTTCACCCAATCACTCATTCAACTAAAAGATTCGCCGCACAAGCCGACGGCGAAAGCAGTCTGGCTCGACCGGCCCGCCCGTGTCGTCGTTCAGCACAAGTCGAGTTCCGATCCGCTCAGCTCTCCGCTCAACCTTCGTAGCCTACTTAAGCGCTTTGGTAGTGCATCCGGCTCGAAGGACCAAAATATATCGGCTGCCTAGTGCAGGCAAATAGTGATATGATTGCGCCCAAGCTCGCTGGTCAGCACATTACGTAGTTACTAAATGTCCCTAAGGGACTATGGTTCGGTGCGTTACATGAAATCAACATAAAATCAAAAAATTTGCTGCTCTATCGCGTAGTTGGTGAACAATACCTTACTGTGCGAACTACGAAAACGCCTTAGGACGGAGTAAGTTCATATGCGGAGGCAGTAGAAGGCAGGCCCGATTAACCATCGGTGCCTTGACAGGGCACTATGCCACAAAACAAATGCTCCACAGAATGCATCTATCAACAAATAGCTTGTGTAGGGCATGTGGGGAGGAAACGGAGTCAATGCAGCATCTACCGCGTGACTGCCACTCCCTGGCTAGGAAAAGAATAGGACTCCTGGGGTCGGCCTATCCGAAACCGTAGGACTTCAGGCTCTTCGCTCTTAAGGACGTTGCCAAGCTTATGGCATCTATCTTTACAGAGGATGAAGAGTGAAAGGATGGGTTTGCACAAAAGATCCCGATGGGTCGAAGTGTTGCTGCGAAAGGAAAACCTCACCAGGCCCCGCTAAGATAAGATAAGATAAGACCTACACCAAACTGGTCGAAGAAGTCTTGAGATGATGATGATGATGATGCTTAAGGCGAAGGGTATGCACACTAGCGCCACCAATTGATAATTTGACAATTACTAACGGACCGAATCTTTTTTTAAACATTGCAAACCGTCCGATAACAGGAAAGCATCCGTAGTATTTATTTAATAATTGTGCACTACTTTTTGTTGCGTGGTTTATTCACAAAACGGGCTGTCGCATTTATTCACAAACAATGGCCACTTTTGGTGTTAGCGAATGAATACAAAAACAAACCTAAAAGTAGTGCACAATTATTAAATAATAGATGTTTGCCTAGTGTCGGAAGGTCCGCAATGTTTGAAAAAAAATCCAGTTTAGCAGTTATCAAATTAAATCCATTAGCGGCGCTAGTGTGCCTTACTCTTCACCTTAACAAATACATGTAGGTAATTATGTCTCAGTAACAACACATACAAGATCTAAATCGGATACACTTTGGATCTTTTCATCTTTTCATTTTTACCTCACCTTTGTTGTTGACACGTTGTATATCCGTAATCAATTGCTGGTCGTTTGTCTTGCTAAAACTCGAGAATGGCTGGACCAATTTGGCTAATTTTGATTTTAAAATATTTGTGAAAATTCAGGGAAGGTTTAAACAGTGAGAAACATAAATAATAAGTAACGGAAAATACTGAAAACGACAATTTAATTTTCCAATACAAATTGATTTGTTTGTTTTGTTGTCATGGAAACTGTCAAAGCGGTACGAAGTCCGCCGGGTCAGCTACTCATAAACAAATTATCTTTATCTTTATCTTTGTTCTGCCAATCCAGGCGCGGTCCTTCGCCCCCCGTCGCTATCGGGGGCTCCAAGTAACAGCGGTAAAGGCGGCTCACGCAGCTGAATTGGTGAAGTCCATACTGCCATCGCTGAGGCGCCCCGGAGACGCTGTCCAGGTACTAAGGCAGTGGCACAACACACAAACTCGATGTTCAACACCTGTTTTTTTCGCCAAAAAATAATATTGAAGTATTATTATTATACCAAAAATAATTAGTAACTTTCGCAAAAGGCAGTCAGTGACCAAACATTTTTCATCTCGAACTCCTTCGTGCTTCGCAGGCACGCAAAGCCGTTGGTCCCGGCTGCATTAGCAGTCGTTAACAACCGCACCGCACTGGGCCCGCGTGGTGGTTTATGGCCCGTTCTCCCTATCCATCCATAGGGAAGGCTCGTGCCCCAGCAGTGGGGACATCAAATTAGCTGGAGAGAGTCCAAAGTACCAGGCTAGCAGGAGTCACAAAGAGGTAGGTACGCTTGGAGTGAGAGGCCGTGAGGTGGTTGAAGTACCAGGCTATCATGAGTTATAAGGAGTTCTTCACTGGGTCCGCGTGGTGGTTTATGGTCCGTTCTCCCTATCCATCCATAGGGAAGGCTCGTGCCCCAGCAGTGGGGTCATCAAATTAGCTGGAGAGAGTCCAAAGTACCAGGCTAGCAGGAGTCACAAGGAGGTAGGTACGCCTGGAGTGAGCTTGGGGTGAGACCGTGAGTTGGTTGAAGTACCAGGCTAGCATGAGTTTATAAGGAGTTCTTCACTGGGTCCGCGTGGTGGTTTATGGTCCGTTCTCCCTATCCATCCATAGGGAAGGCTCGTGCCCCAGCAGTGGGGACATTAAATTGGCTGGAGAGAGTCCAAAGTACCAGGCTAGCATGAGTCACAAGGAGGTAGGTACGCCTGGAGTGAGCTACACACTTGGGGTGAGGCCGTGAGCTGGTTGAAGTACCAGGCTAGCATGAGATATAAGGAGTTCTTCACTGGGTCCGCGTGGTGGTTTATGGCCCGTTCTCCATATCCATCCATAGGGAAAGCTCGTGCCCCAGCAGTGGGGACATGGTGATAATAATAATACTTCATGTTAAACTTAGAAGAGTAGAGAGAGTTAAACTTAGGAGACTTTTTTTTTGTTAGCATAGCCATATTTTTTTTAAAGTGCTAATTGCTGCTCTGAAGCTAGATTAAATATTTCTAAAATACAGTGAAAAAAATTAAATGCCTACCCGACCCAGCCAGGAATCGAACCTGGGTCTTCCGCAATCCGGGCGGCTGCACTGACCATTATGCTACCGGGAAAGCTGACGTAAGCACTGAATTTTTACACTTCTTTTTTTGAGTGCTTTTAGCGGCACAGTGCCATCTATCCAACGGTTATTGCAACCGATGGCTATGCAGATTCATCTTTACAGATGAATATTTATCGATAACTGTGTTTACATATCTCTTGCTCTGTAAGTAGTCACTTACTTCCCTGAATGCCGGGGTGTATGGATATCATTACAGCATAGGTTTCAAAACCTACCATGTAATGTTAACATTACAGCATAGGTTTTGGAATTTGAAAAAAGAACTGTCATACTCAGAAGAATATTTTTAAAAGTTATTTTTTTTTCTCGGTATCGATTATTTACTCGAATCGGAATCGAGACAATTTATATTAGAATTTATGAAGATTTTATTTTAAAAATCGAACTATTTGTTTCGCAGTCACATCGTATGTTAGTTGAAATCGCTTTAAAAATCAAACTGGCCAGCACGATTTGACGCGCTTGCGTGCCATAAAATCGTGAAGAGTAAAAAAGGCAGTCGACTAGATAAGCGCGAAAGTAAATTTTTTTCGTGTTTTGGAGTTCTTTCTCAAAAGTTTTGAAAAATGTCAAGTGACGAAGACATGGATCTAACCCCCGATTTTATAAAAGAACAAGCAAAAACAGTTTTAGAAAATCTATTACCGCCGAACTCGAAAGAAAGATATGTAAAGGCATTCGACGAATTTATGAAGTGGCGGTCAGAAAAAAAAGTTAAATCTCTTTCTGAAAGTGTTTTTATATCATATTTTAATGAATTATCTAAGAAGCTACAACCTTCCAGTTTATGGTGCTTTTATTCCATGCTAAAAGCTACAATGATGACAAAACATGACGTGAATTTGAAAGATTTTTCTAAACTTACTGCTTTCTTGAAAAGGCAGTCTGACGGCTTTAAAAGCAAGAAATCGAAGGTATTTACTGCAGAAGAAGTACAAAAATTCTTAAATGAAGCTCCGGATGAAATTTATTTAGCAATAAAGGTACGTATTTACTTGCCCTTTTTAATAAGTTACCAAAATATTTCATAAAAATATTATGCGGATTTGGTGCATATAATACAACTTATGTTTTTTTTTACAGGTTGTTCTAATTTTTGGGATATCGGGTGCCTGCAGAACCGTGGAAATGACAAACTTGACAATAGAAAATGTAGAAAAACATAACAAATTACTACTCATAAAACTGCCTAACACGAAAACTAAAATTGACCGGTCATTTGTTGTGCATGAAGAATTTGCAAATTATGTTGAAAATTTTCAAGCTCTTCGGCCTGAAAACATGGATACATATAGTTTTTTTCTTAATTACAGTAAAGGAAAATGCCACAGACAAGTAATAGGAAAAAACAAATTTGCAGGCATGCCAAAGCAAATAGCCACATATTTAAAACTGAGTAACGTAGAGTTATACACCGGGCATAGCTTTCGCAGAACATCAGCGACTCTATTGGCTGATTCTGGCGCCAACCTCACTCTGTTAAAAAGGCACGGCGGCTGGAAGTCCAGCAAAGTGGCCGAAGGTTATATCGAAGATTCGGTGGAAAACAAAAGCAAAATTACTTCTAAAATAACAGAAAATATAAACTTGAAATCGCCACGTCAAAGCACATCATCTGAGCCATTTTTTACTGAAGAAAATTGTACCAGTCAACTGCCGCCATTTACGATGCAAGAACCTCAAGTCACTCAAACTCAAGTCTTATCATCACAAACTCATACTCAAACTGTAAATATTCCTAAAAAGAACTTGACCATATCTTTTACAGATTGTTCTAATTTTACTATTAATTTTAATTAAATACACATGTTTCTCTTTAATAAATGTTCATAGAAACCTGCTTTCTTGTTTTTTTCTTACCTCACAATCAATATGTAAAGCAGAGTGTTTATCTCGGGTGTAAGCATCAATTGCATACTCGGGCTCGTATGCAATTGATGTCATACAGCCCTTGGTTAACAATCTACTATTACTTGATTATTTTGCTGTAAGATTCCCGATTAAAAATAAAATGTACTTAAATAAATTAAAAAATTAATTATCGGCCATGCAGTTGAAAATTACAGCTGGAAAGTAGGTGATCTTTATTTAGTTGGTGGTCTAAAGTCGAGAATCCGTTGCTGCTTTTCAAAATCAAAAAATCAAATCCAAATTTCGTTTTTTTTACTTTCTAGTTACTGTTGCAGTAGTCTTTTTAGGGTTCCGTACTCAAAGGGTAAAACGGGACCCTGTTACTAAGACTCCGCCGTCTGTCCGTCTGCCAGTCTGTCTGTCCGTCTGTCTGTCATCAGGCTGTATCTCATGAACCGTGATAGTTAGACAGGTGAAATTTTCATAGATGATGTATTTCTGTTGCCGCTATAACATCAAATACTAAAAAAACAATAAAATAAATATTTAAGGGGCTCCCATACAACAAACGTGATGTTTTTTTTGCTCGTTTTTGCTCGATATTGATAACGGCAGCAGGTAGACGCCTGAAATATTCACACAATATTGAGTTATAATTTCACTTTAAAAACAAATAATTAAATTAAAATAAAACAAATATTCAGGGGGGGCTCCCATACAACAAATGTGTTTTTTTTTGTGCTGGTTTTTGCTCGATATTGATAACGGCAACAAGTAGACGCTTTAAATATTCACAGAATTTATTCACTTTAAAAATAAATAATTAAATTAAAACAAAATTAATATTTAAGGGGGGGGGGGGGGGCTCCCATACAACAACAATTTTTTTGTCGGTCTTGATAACGATAACAGGTAGAAACTTGAAATATTTTTACGGAACCCTTCGTGCGGGAGTCCGACTCGCACTTGACCGGTTTTTTAAACCATGTATGTCATGGTTGTATCAGGAGACTACGCTCTTCCATATTAAGTGAACATTTTAATAATTTATTTTCAAAATACCTATGTATTTATGGAATATTATGTGGTGTACACGCACACTCCCACAGATATACAATACAACGCACCTTTGTTTATTATAAAAAAATAAGTTTGTGGACTCATGAAAATAAAACAAATTATATTTTTATAATAATAATTTATCACCTACTTAGCAGCTTTCCCGCGACTTTTTCCACGTCGATTTCGAGTTTAAAGCAGCCAAAAATTGTATCTATCTATTTCGTTTAACCTATCTCGTATCTATAGATTTAATATTTTTGGCAGAAAAAAAAATTTTTTTTGCATCTAAAAATTTATTTTATTATTAAAATAAAATATAACATGGTATATAACATTTTCACAGTGAAATATTTTTTAAATTGGATCAATAGTTTTATAGATAAGCTCCGACAAACAAACAAACGTTACTTACCTCTTTATTAATAGTATAATATATAATATTATTTATTATTCGTAGGTGTTGAAGAGTTACTCCGCCGCCCACAGATCCCGTCGCACTACGCTAGCGAGACTCGCCGACAAATATGCCTCAAAACTGTACATGGAACCCAGGGTGAGTGTATACCATACAATATCACCACTACCGCGACTCGAACCTAGCAACTACACATATAGAGCCACGGGTGAGTGTGTAACATACAATATCAACACGACCAGGACTCGAATCTAGCAACTGCTCAAGGAGCCACGGGTGAGTGTATACCATTCAATATCACTACAACCGGGATTCGAAGTGGAACATCATTTCCCAGCCAGGTGCCTCACGAACAGGCTATCATGGTTATATCCTATTTGTGAGAATTAATTCAACTTCTACTGACATTGAATAATAATATAAACATCATCAGCTCATTTTATGTCCCAACTGCTGGGGCACGAGCCTATGGATGGATAGGGAGAACGGACCATAAACCACCACGCGGACCAGTGGCGGCGCAGTGGTGAACGCGCCCGGTCTGCGAGTGATGAGGTTAAGCAACTTTCGCAAAGGCCGGTCATTGGATGGGTGACCAAAAATTTATCATCTCGAGCTCCTCTGTGATCCGGAAGGCACGTTAAGCCGGTGGTCCCGGCTACATTACCAGTCCTCCAACCCGCACTGGGCCCGCGTGGTGGCTTATGGCCCGTTCTCCCTATCCATCCATAGGGAAGGCTCGTGCCCCAGCAGTGGGTACATAAATGAGCTGATGATGATGATGATGATGGTGATTTTGCCCATCAATTGTAGCGATGACTTGATTTCAATGATGGAGGCCTTTGCCCAGCAGTGGGACAGTTTAAAGGGAATTTATTTACTTATTATTTTTGTATTTTATTAAGTTTTTACTGTAAAAAAGAGCCTGCGAAGGCTTGTTTTAAATAAACGATTCGCTTTGATTTGAAATAACAAAGAAATTATTGTATGATTCCAGGCGGACGGTGGCTACCTGCTGAAGTGCGCGAACCTGTTGGAAGTGTCGTGGATGCTAGAGAACAAATGGTCATCCATCGCGCCCTTCCACCATCGCATGAAGTTCGACTTAGAGTATATGGGTCAGTATTATTCAGCTACTCCTCTCTCATCTAAATGAAATGAAAAATTGAAATGAAATAAAAAAATATTTATTTAGTGTCACACCTGACCTGGGGGCCGACCGCCTAACTCTCTCGCTTTCGATCGCTTTAAAGGCAAGGCGGGGAGGAGGCGTCATCTTGTCATTTCGAAAGGAAAATGAAAGCAATAACGAAAGCTATAGGCTATAGCTTTCTATATTATTCGATAGTATATTTCGATATTATATTAGAAGGCTAGGCGAGGGCCTCGCCTTCAAAGCGATTGAAAGCGAGAGAGTTAGGCGGTTGGGGGGCAGATACTTACATGATACATGAAATAAAATAAAAATAAAATATAATTAAAAAATGCAAAGTGACACAAAAAAGGTTTCCACTCAGCATTTGTCAGAACACCAAAGGTGTCCCGACGCTGATCTTCCGTGGAAACATCTCTCTCTCCCCTCTCCTTTTTCTTCTATATATAATCTCTTCTATCTCGCATCTCATATGCGATCTCGTCTCTCCTATCTCATGTATCCTCTCCTATACTATATCTACTTCTTATCGTACATCCCCCCCCCCTCTCTCTG
This sequence comes from Eudonia mercurella, assembly GCA_963082485.1. Taxonomy (NCBI): domain Eukaryota; kingdom Metazoa; phylum Arthropoda; class Insecta; order Lepidoptera; family Crambidae; genus Eudonia; species Eudonia mercurella. The sequence goes on along the minus strand of OY720049.1, from coordinate 9,832,661 downwards.
CCACTGTGTTCTACCGGATAGGACCATCGGTCTTAAACCTAGAGGTCCTCGGTTTGATTCTTTCTGTTTGGTTGGTGGTAGGGCTTGTTTGTTCGCCTGGCTAGCTACCACCATCTTATCTAAATATGTCGTCATAACATCAATGTTTGTAGCGTTATTGTTAAAATATGTACAATAAAACTATTTTTAAAATAATTTCATAATTTCTCTTGCAGACGAGTCCTACATCAAAATAATAACGCAAGCGCATCGACAACTATCCGATCCGTCCTTAGAAACGGACGAACGCACCTTCCTCCTGTCCAAAATAATATCCACATGTCTGGAAGCTCAAGGACCAACCCAAGAGCTATACGAAAGCATGTCTTCCGACCCGGAAACGGAACATTCGCTCAGGAAGCGACGCACAACCCTAGACGAGGAGCCGGAAGTGCCAGCTGTCAAAAAGAACAGAGACAGAGAAGTCATGGCGCCACCGAAATCTTTGCCGAAGAAAGCGAAGTCGAAAGGCAAAGAGAATATGGTTGATAATCGTAAAGCTAAGAGATCTGGTGAAGATGATGTTAGTTATGTGAAGAGATTGAAGATTAGTAACGCTGGAGTTAAAGAACCTGGTGATTATTTGGGTGGTGCTAGTAATAATGATGATTTAAGTGTAGATAAAGATAAAGTTGGTAAAGTTAGCAGTGTTGCTAATGATAACAATATTGAAGTTGTTAAAGAAAATGATGTTGTTAATAAAAATACTAAACCTACGCCTAAAATTAATAAAGTTGGTAAAGAAGATGTTGCTAGTAATGATAAAGATAATGATACTGTAAGAGATATGAATAAGAACAGTAAAACTATTCCTAAAACGAATAAAGTTAGTAAAGCAGATGTTGCCACAGAGAAAAGTAATGTTGCTAAAAATGTTGAAGATACTGCTAAAGTTGTTAATACAAACACTAAACCCGTTCCTAATAAAGATAAAATAGGTAAAACTAAAAATGTAGCTACAGAGCAAAATGAAGATGTTAACAAAATAAATACAAAATCCATTTCTAATAAAGATAAACTTGGTAAAGCTAAAAATGTAGCTACAGAGCAAAATGAAGAAGCTGTTACCGAAATAAATACTGCAAAAATATTAAATGAAAATACAAAATCCACTTCTAATAAAGATAAACTTGGTAAAGCTAGAAATGTTGCTACAGATAAAAACGCTAAAGTTATTAAAGAAATAGTTACAGCTAAGGATGTTAATGAAAATACAAAACCTGTTTCTAATAAGGATATAGTAAGTAAAGCTGCTACAGCCAAAGTTATTAAAGGAAAAGGTACGGCTAAAAACTCAAATAAAAATACCAAAGCCAATCCTAAAACCGACAAAGTTAGTAAAGCCAGCAATATTGCTACAGATAAAAACATTGAATCTAAGAATCCTAAAGATAGCGACACTGCTAAAGATTTACTTGAAAATACTAAACTTGCATCTAAAACGGATAAAGGTGGAAAGTTAGACAATGTTGCTACTGAGAAAAATAATAAAGCTGTTACAGAGAGTGATTCTGCTAAAGATTTAAATGAAAATACTAAAGCCAAACCTAATAAAGACACAAATAACGAAGAAAACAAAGTTGCTGATGAAAAAAATTCCCTACAAAAACAAGATAACGCGAAGAGTGCAGAGAAGAAAGTTAATAAAGAAATAACAAAGTCAGATAAATCAAAGACAACGAAAGCGTCTGTTACTACCAAACCTAACATTAAAAAATTGGAATCTGCAAAAAATTCAGAACAAAAGCAATTGAAACACAAATTAACTAGTAAAAATATTGAAAAAGCTAATACTATTCAAAATAAAGACTTCGAGAAAGAAAAAACAGTCAAAGGAATGATATCTAAAAACACAAACGCACCAGTGAATACAAATAAAATATCTAAAGATATAATGAAACCTTCAGCTAGTACTAGTAAACAAAACGCAAACATTGAGCAAAGTAAAAAAAACTACCAACCTCAAGCAAAACGCAAAAGAATAGCTTTTTTTTCAGGATTAATGAAGAAACCGTCACCGAAAATGTAGTTTTAAAATGTTTATTTTGTTCAATTTTGACAATCTTTTCGTTTTAATTTATATTTAAGCGTTTATCGAAATGTCTGTCTGTAATTAAATATTGTAATTTTATATTTTTGTAATGAAATCAAAACAAAAGAATGTGTTTAATACTAAATTTTGTCTTTTTATTTGCAAACTCGTACTAAAAGAGAAATATGATTTAAAATACATCAAATAAGGAGGTATAAAAAATAAAAAAATGTCATCAATATATTAAACCACCCCAACACAAGTATTACATTACTCTCTGGGGTTGTCCTACTACATATGTATTTTATTGGGAAATTTTAAGTATTTTTTTTAATAAAAATATTCAATGTCATTTTCTTATTGATATTATTGTACATAGTCACTTATATCAAATTTCTATCGGAAACATTCAAAAAGTGCACTGTTTAACTGAAATTAATTTTATTAAATTAAAATACTCATAATTAAGTATTATTATGGTGATATAAAATTTTACGTAAATTTGGTTGTGAACAAATTACAATTTTAAAAAGTGTTTAAAAAATATCCACTCTGACTTACATAAGTAAGAGTAGAGATAGTGTTCATAAATGTCGGCGGGTTGGAGACAACCACGATAGCATAGTTGGTAGTCCACCAGAACCGGCAAGTCATGGGGTACGGGTTCGAATCCCGATCGTGGAAAATCTTTCAACACTTTTCAAAAAAATATATGCGTAAGTTTGAAAAAAAATGCCACGATAGCATAGTCGGTAGTGCACAGGTGCACCCGGCATGTTATGGGGTGCGGATTCGAATCCTGCTCGTGGATTTTTTTTTCAGTTGTAATTTGTTCGCAACAATATTTGCGTAAAATTATATGAAAATAATTATGTATGCGTAAGTGCCATTATTGATTTGCTACAGATAGTTACAATGCCAATAAAATACTAAAAAAATACTTTAGCAAGTGAACACATTAGGTTTGAAACTACAGAATTATATACAATTTTAAATGCGGGGTATAAAATATTTATTCTAAATTAATACAACTATTTCTTATTGTTTTCTAAAGTTTACGCGAACACTACACATTTAAATGAAACAACTTTTACGGATCTACTCGCGTTTATTTTATTTTACATTATTTACCAAAAGATACTGTAAGCTCTTTCTGCGTAAAAAGGAAACGCACCCGATTAAATTAAATGAGGGTATACAAGCTACTAACTAATTATGAGATGACCAACACCTCAGTCTCCCTGTGACCACGGACCCTGCAAAGGATCCGAAACGTCAGGATAAACATTAAATAATGTAAAATAAAATAAACGCGAGTAGATCCGTAAAAGTTGTTTCATTTAAACAACTATTTCTCTAAAGTTGATAATTTTTGGACTAAATAATTTGGGTTACATTGAAAAAAATTTATTGTTTTATATTAAAATCATACTTACAATAGTAGTAATTATGTGATAAAAAAAGTCTTATTAATATAATTTTAATCTATTGCGTTGTCTAACACATAATGATGTTTAACGCAATCTCCTTAGAATAGGTAGTAGTAGGTACTTAAAGAGTTAGCTTTAGAATACCTACTGCCTAACCTAAGCCTATTATAATAAACTTGAGACTAAAATTTACTAGTTTCTCAGAGCCCAATTCAATGTGGTGTGTTTGTAAACATAGTATTTACAAATCTCTTTGTTAATATCTAGTTTCAGTCAGATTTTTACTGTTTCTTGAGAGAAAGTCGTCATTATAAGTGATTTTAATGTAAAACTAGTTAAATTATACTTAAATCCAGTACAATTGAATTGTCTGGCAGTAAATATTTTCATTAATAGTAAGTAGTAATAAATTTTTTTTTGTTTGTTGATGGCTTGTACGGCTTGTACATTTGCCAAAGTGAGGTAAAAAATTGGGTAACAAAATTTTAGTAATTAATTAGTTAAGAAATTAATTTTATATTACATTTTGTCTACAATGTAATATTGTCAGTTGAGTCCTCTTTGCTTTGTTTTTCTTTAGAGCATAAAGTTCGCCCTTTTTTTTTTTTTAAATAAGTAAAGAAATGTTTACTTTTAAACATTCTACATACAATACTTTTTATTTTTAAGTCCTAACTGCTGCATAATTATAAATATTTAATTCTACATCCAATATTTTGTTTCTAAAAGCAGATAATGTTATTTTTGATAGACCCAACATCACTTTCAAACTAGATCTGACTTAGTCCAAGATTATTCATAACAGGTAAGGAGTTTGCGTTTAAATGACAAGCCGATATACACATTCCATTTTTACTAAAAAATATATAAAAAAGATGACTTAATGAGGTAATTCCTTAGAAACTAACATTATAATAGAACACACAGTTATATAGTTACATCGAGAGAAAACTTGCTTAATTTTAACTACAAGTATAGGTTATGTAGGTACTTTACTGTTGGATATAAAGTGGTGGTCAAACAAGCCCTACCACCAATTAAGGCGAAGGGTAAGGCACACTAGCGCTACCAATTGATAATTTGACAATTACTAACGGACCGGATCTTTTTTTAAACATTGCGTACCGTCCGACAACAGGAAAGCATCAATAGTATTTATTTAATAATTGTGCACTACTTTTTGTTGCGTGGTTTATTCACAAAACGGGTTATCGCATTTAATCACAAACAATGGCCACTTTTGGTGTTAGCGAATGAATACAAAAACAAACCTAAAAGTATTGCACAATTATTAAATAATAGATGTTTGCCTAGTGTCGGAAGGTCCGCAATGTTTGAAAAGAAATCCAGTTTAGCAGTTATCAAATTAAATCCATTAGCGGCGCTAGTGTGCCTTACCCTTCGCCTTAATGTCGAATACTAACCGACCCACTGGGAATCGAACCCGGAGTCCGGAACAAACAGATATTATTTTTTATCATATTATTAAACAACTGTCTGTGTATTTCTTAATTATGTATAGTTTTTATCTCGATGTTTTAATTAAACTAAAATACACACATGTACAAAAATAATTGGTAAAAATTGACAATATTTATCATCAAAAAAATCTACTGTAATATTAACCTTACAATACTATTTTTGAACACTAAAATTGTGACCATTAATATATGTACGTGACCATACATTTAAAATGGGGCCCGGAACGGATAGTTCTTGTGTGTGTCTCCCATACTGCAAATAAAAAAAAACACATTCATTAGTAAAGAAAACGAAAGTAAGAGGCTTCTTGGCGGGAAAGTGAAGAGTCATGTCTACGGTTTTGTTTTATTTTCTAAAATGTGTGTTATGTCGAATATTAATGTGAAATAATGGTGGATTATTAACCGTTAAGTGTTCGTGAGTGTGCATGAGTGTTGGCAAATGAAACAAAATAATGCAACATCACTTTTCAAATTCTCTCAAGAAGTCCGCCCGAGGACTTAGTAAAGCCCCACATCTTTACTGAGATACTCGAAGGGTTGGGGGGTATATTATTTCTCACTTCTCATTTCTATTATCATTGATCATCATCATACAAGATGGACATATTGTTTATTTATACGTGTTACTAGTAAGAAAAATTACTTTGACACTGGCTAAATGTGCTAATCGCACGAAGCCATCAACTAAAAGAAAAAAATAATATTTTATTTTATTGTACCGGGTGCCTAGTGTGAGTTTTGTTTACCATCCGTATTCATTCAATTACGTTTACGAAAACGAAAATTAGTATGGCATTGAAGCAGCGCCTCCTGGCGGCATACGAGAACAGTTACAATTTTGCCATACAAATTCTCGTTTTCGATAACGCATCAGCTTTGTAGCCAGCATAGTTTGCGACACGCCTTATGGAAAGCGGCCACCCATTTGATTGGCATGTAGAAATTATAATACGAATATAGGTACCTATTAGTTTTTACATGCATCCTAAGTTGTGGTTCCTTAGCAAAGGTATATGATTAATAATAATAAGTATTTATTTCAGAATTCAATTTAATTTAATGTTAAATACAAGGAAAAAATGATTAAGAATTTACATAAAATTTTTACTAAATGCCTAACTACTTATAGGTAATATTGTTTTCTAAAGTTTACGCGAACACTACACGTTGAAATGAAACAACTTTTACTGACCAGACTCCCTGTGACCACGGACCTTGCAAAGGGTTCGTAACGTCAAGATAAACATTAACCCCTTTATTCATATTTAGTTAAATATTGTTTTGTCATCGTCACACAAACGTCATTTTGAATTTGAGAAAAAGAGACAAAACAATGATTAACTAAATTGTGCTTAAATAGTGTTTTATGAATATGGGGATGATTATGAATATATACTACTCAAAACAAAATAAGGGCCACGAGGTATTTTGTCTGTACCATGAAAATAATAAAACCAATATTAATTTTTTTGTCTCCATAACGAAAACTAATGTTGTTTTTACCGTGTAGACCAATAAATTTATTCCAATAATAATGATTAAAAAGTTTATTTGCTTTTGAAAGAAAAAACACATTTAAGGTTAAAAATAAAAACAATGTAAAGTTACTGAAAACAAAAGAAAATACTCCATGCTCATCTTTTAGTAACGGGTATGCCCCCCTCGTTTCGTTACGCACTCCTGAAGCCTGGAGTGCATGCTCTCAATCAAATGCCTGACATTTTCCATTGGAATCTCTTCCCAGGCTCTTTTAACAGCGTTGATGAGTTGCTGTTGGTTGTGGATTTCCTGATCACCGTCTCTAACTCTTCGTTTCAACTGATCCCACATGTGCTCTATTGGATTTAAGTCCGGACTGTTCGCCGGCCACGGCAAGACTTGAATTTGAGACGCTTCCAGTACAAACCGAGTCGCTTGAGCCGTGTGTGCACGAGCATTGTCTTGCATCAAGATGAATCCAGGACCCGCTCGCTGGGCAAATGGGATCACATGTGGTCTGACGACTTCCTCAATATACCGCTGAGCAGTAACAGTACCCTCATTTAAAATAGCGAGCTCAGTTTTGCCGTGTAAGCTTATCCCGCCCCAAATCATTACATTTGGACCACCAAAACGATCGACTTCATGGATGCAGGCTTCTGAAAATCTCTCGCCGCGTCTTCTCCATACTCTAATACGCCGATCGTCGTTAAAAAATTTAACTTTGCATTCGTCTGTGAAGAGCACCATGCCCCATTGGTTTATGTCCCAGTCCAAATGTTGACGGGAAAATCTTAAACGATTTGCACGATGATTTCTGGTTAATGGAATACGGACAAGTCGCCTTCTTGATGCCTGCTGGTCTTCATGCAATCGATTACGAATAGTTTGGTCACTGACACGAGTACCCGTTGTGAGCCGTAAACGATTTTGCAGCTTGCGGGCCGTCGTTGTGCGATCTCGGCGCGCACTTAATCGAATGTAACGATCCTCTTGAGCTGTTGTAATGCGAACTCTGCCCGAACCAGGTCTTCTTCTAACACTGCCGGTCTCTTGGAAACGATTCCATAGATTTTAAATAGCTCTTCGAGAAAATCCCAATTGCAAACCCACAGATCGCTGCGAATGACCTTCTTCAATCATTGTAACGGCTCTGGTTGCTGTCAGCGAGTCCATATGACGCCTGCGTGCTTGTGGCATATTGCAAAAGATGTTTCTGACTCGAGATATCAATGAACTCTGATAATTTCTAATAAACCAAGAAGCTAAGGAAAGCAAAACGTCAAAGAAAATGCAATCAAAATTTTCAAAAATAATTTTAAATCAAATTTTATTTAAAATTGTTGCCAGCATTAGATGAATACTACAATATTAAAAAGTTTAGGTATCAAAGAGTTTGTATACTCAATATTTTACTACTTTCAATATGTAAATGTTTAATAATTTACACCAAAATGAAAAAATACCTCGTGGCCCTTATTTTGTTTTGAGTAGTATATTTATAAAGTACAGTGAAAAATTAAATTAAATATTCAATTCAGCTTCAGTGTAGCAATTAGCACTTAAAAATAAAAAGTAAAATTTAAGATAAACATTAATTAAAAGTAATATGTAAAATAAACGCGAGTAGGTAGACCCGTAAAAGTTGTTTCATTTCAAAATAACTATAAACAACTGAATAATATAAAAGTTGGGCTTGAAAAACATCCCACACAACCCTACTAATAGTAACATCATCATGTTCATCATCAGCTCATTTATGTCCCCACTGCTGGGGTGCCTTCCCTATGGATGGATAGGGAGAACGGGCCATAAACCACCACGCGGGCCCAGTGCGGATTGGTGGTTGTTAACGACTGCTAATGCAGCCGGGACCAACGGCTTTACGTGCCTTCCGAAGCACGGAGGAGCGAGAGATGATACATTTTTAGTCACCCATCCGACCGGCCTTTGCGAAAGTTGCCTAACCTCAGCACTCGCAGACCGGGCGCGTTAACCACTGCGCCATCGAGCTCCTCATAGTAACCTAATAGTAACAGTTTAGGTTCAAAACATCTCACACTACTTAGCTTGCCCCCGATCCAATCCGTGGGGACATAAAATGAGCTGATGATGATGATGATGATGAATGTGATTTGTGTTGTGTCACTAATAAATGTTTTCTATTCTATTCTTTTTTCTTTAAGATCCTTTATCTAGTACTGTAACACATCATTATTATACGCAGTGCAAATAATAAGAAAACATAAGAAACTCTAAACATCTCAATGTGAATATTAGTTCCGGCTGCTGTTACTAGATGGCGCTACTTAACCGCGCTCCTAAATGGCGCTATCGTTTCGTCTTCTCAGATGTATTTATCAGCCTGGTCATGTTCGTAAAATCAATTCACTAGGTTGGAAAATCCATACCGTACCTATTAAGGCGGTGGAAGTCCTGATGCTGTACAACCGTTCAGGCGTAAGCTGAGTTCGGGACTTCGGGGTCTCACCTGTAGTCCTACTTACCTAGTGTACCGCTCGCTTTGTGGCTGAATAAACAGTCGTCTTCACACCCGTTGCCGTCTCATTTTCGTCACACGAACCCTACCTTACTACAGTACTTTATTTATCGAAGGGTACAATATAGAGATGGCGTTAATGGTTGAAAATATTTATTCGTTAAAAGTTAATTGATAAATATTTTTAACTGTTAATTTTAATGGTTGAAAATATCAGTTAATAATTTTATCGAAGTAGTAACTTTAAACACATGTACGTTAAATTGAATAATTATTTTAAAGTGTTACTTTAAAACTATTCAAAGAACTTTCCTTCATACTAATTTTAAACAATAATTATAGACTATATTGTATAATATTATAGATGTGCCTCTCATAGAAAAAAAGATGGGATAGAGAGATGGCGCTCAAAATATATATAATATTTACAAAAAACTAGTTAATTTTTTTGTGTATATTATTATTGTAAGATTGATATAAACATATTAAAAACTTATAAATGAACATAAAATTCAAAAAAATATTAAATTATTTTCGAAGGATCGAACTTAGGCTTTCTCTATTCTATCACTACTACAGCACGATGCGTCGTCGTAGCCGCTAGGCCACCGAGCTTTTAAATGAGATGACAAAAGTTATGGTTATAAGTAAGTTACTAGAAAACAACTAAAAGTAATTTATTAATTTAAAATGCTATCTATACTACCGCCATCTAGTGACATTATATGGATAACTAATTAGTAACTGAGGTTCCTCCTACGGAACATGGCGCTGCCGTAAATTTTAGTTCTTATAAATATTATTCTAAACAAATTTAAATACAGAACTTAACTTGAAAAAAACAAAGAAAAAATAATTAGAAATTAAAAACTAAAGACCTATAAATGATAACGATTTTCTGCAACATGCAATTTTGTCCTCTTCACTACACTTTTCAAAATGACTTCAAATTTCTGTATGACGTCTTGGCATTTTATTAATGTTCAATGAAAACCTAATTACCTACTTACTTAATCAACTAAGAACTGTATAAAATTAATTAACGTCAGCTAACAACATCGATATTGCACTCGAATCGCCACGCAATCCTATCTACACAACGATCAACCACCGACTGCTAAACAATAAAAATATCATATCAAAATATCAGTTAAAAATATTACATGGCGAACGAACGATAAATCGTAATAAATAAAAAGACTTTTATTTCTATAGTGAAAGAACATACAATCGAGTGCATCCAAAATTATTCAATAAATGACAAGTTGAAAAAGAATAAAAAACATATCAAAGAAAAATGTGCTTTAACTAATAATAGTTAGGGGTCAATTTAGATTTGACGTCAACTGATAGCTAATGTCGTGTCTCTGTCGCTCGTCGTTTGTCGGGTGCCTCCGCGGTTCGCTCGACGCCGTTCGCCGCGCGCGACGTTAACTAATATTTTCAACCATTCAACTGATATTGTTAATTTCAATTATTGAATGTTAGTGATATTTTTTTTTATTAGTTTATTTTAATGGTTATTGAATATATTTATCATCTCTAGTACAAAACACCCCATCCAACTTACCCCTTAAACGTAAACGTGCGCTTGTTCTTGTTGAGTGCGGAGAGTGCGTCCACCTGCGAGTCGGTTAGCGAGCAGTTTAGCGCTTGCAGGTTCTCATGCAGGTGAGCGGCTGAGGAAGCCTTTACTATTACCGCCCGGCCTTGGTCTAGTTGGTATCTGGAAAGGATGATATAAATAAATATTTAAAAAGTTGCTTTTATTTGCTGTTACTATTAATGTGAGGTGTTTTGAGCCCCATAACAAAAAATAATTTTATTGCCATAAGAAAAACTTTGATTTACATAATTAGTAAGTATAATAATATACTTTTCACTTCAGTAGCTCAAACATGTAGGTTTTGCTGCCTGAAATCAGTGAGCAAAATGCGATTTTGCTCACTGAGTGAGACAAAGTAACTTTTTAATATTTTTTTTTCAGAAAGCCGCGAATATCTTATTCAGCCTTGGGTTAATCATACAATTCGAAACATTCACACTATATCTCTTTCCCGCTATTAGAAAGAGAGAGAGAGAGACAAAGACCAGCCCTTTCGAAGTTCCAATTTTGAATTCGACCTCAAAGACAAACACGTTCGGAATCTCGTACTAACTAAAGAAATTTTGCAAAGACTTCTTGGCGGGAAAGTGAAGAGTCATGTTTACGGTTTTGTTTTATTTTCGAAAATTTGTGTTATATCGAATATTAATGTGAAATAATGGTGGATTATTAACCGTTAAGTGTTCGTGAGTGTGCATGAGTGTTGGCAAATGAAACAAAACAGTGCAACGTCACTTTTCAAACTCTCTCAAGAAGTCCGCCCGAGGACTTAGTAAAGCCCCATATCTTTACTGAGATACTCGAGGGGTTGGGGGGTATATCATTTCTCACTTCTCATTTTTATTATCATTCATAATCATCATACAGAAAAGAAATATTGTTTATTTATGTATTACTTGTTAGAAAAATTACTTTGACACTGGCTAAATGTGCTAATCGCACAAAGCCAAAAACAAAAAGAAAAAAAAAAATTTTGCAAAAAGATAATTATGTCTTTTAATGTAACTTATTGAATGTTTAACTTATTGTTGTATTTAAATGAAAATAAGTATATACTGCAAATAAAACTGATATTTAACCTGTAAATATTTATTTCTAGTTTCAATAATGTTACGTAATATATTTTATCTACTAAAGTGTTCTCGCTGCTGAAGTGAAAAGTTATGTGTGTTACACGAGAGCAAAGTTTTTTTCATCTCGTGCCATTAAATCCCTCGCCACACTCAGGATTAAGTGAAAATAACTATTTCACTTCAGTAGCTCAAACATGTAGGTTTTGCTGCCTGAAATCAGTGAGCAAAATGCGATTTTGCTCACTGAGTGAGACAAAGTAACTTTTTAAATTTTTTTTTCAGAAAGTCTCGAATTTCTTATTCAGCCTTGGGTTAATCATACAATTCGAAACATTCACACTCTATCTCTTTCCCGCCATTAGAAAGAGAGAGAGAGACAAAGACCAGCCCTTTCGAAGTTCCAATTTTGAATTCGACCTCAAAGACATCGACCTCAAAGACAAACACGTTCGGAATCTCGTACTAACTAAAGAAATTTTGCAAAAAGATAATTGTCTTTTAATGTAATTTATTGAATGTTTAACTTATTGTTGTATTCAAACGAAAATAAGTATATACTGCAAATAAAACTGATATTTAACCTGTAAATATTTATTTCTAGTTTCAATAATGTTACGTAATATATTTTATCTACTAAAGTGTTCTCGCTGCTGAAGTGAAAAGTTATGTGTGTTACACGAGAGCAAAGTTTTTTGCATCTCGTGCCTTTAAATCCCTCGCCACGCTCAGAATTCAACTTTAGAATCACTCGCTACGCTCGTGATTCAATCTTTGAATCCTTCGCTTGCTCAGGATTCAAAATAAGCACTCGCAACAAAAAACGACTTTGCTCTCTTGTTGCACAAATAACTATTTCATCCCCCCATCTCGGAAAGAGTATTTTTGCTCTTCGATATCTAAGTGCAAAAGCCGTTTTTATCCGCTAGAGGATAAAGTAAATTGAATTTAGAACATCGTGTGCACTAAGTTTATGAATTCAAAACATACTTCTACCTCCATGGTGCCGAATGTGCCGAAACCTAACAAAAATATTACACTCAACTTAAGTAACGGTAGCAACGTTACTTTAAATTTTTCTTAATTATGCCTAAGTATTATTAATTTAAAGATTATTCTGTAATACTTACCTATCTTAATGTAGTAGTTAATACCTAAACTGAAATAAAAGTATCTTGTGATTGTAAATGTTTTTTTTTTGCATTTAGTCATTTCCTCGCTGAGGTGGGATGAAAAGTTACGTGTTGCACTCGAGTGCAAAGATTTTTCACCTCGTGCTCTCTTTTGATTCCCTCGCTAACGCTCAGGATTCTAATTTTTGAATCACTTGCTGCGCTCGTGATTCAATTTTAGAATCCTTCGCTTGCTCGGTCATCAAAATTGAGCACGCGGTTAAAAAGCAACTTTGCACTCTTGTATAACAAATAACTATTAAAAAGAGATTTTTTGACTTAAGAAAAATGAGAAAAAAGCCTCATCAGTCTCTTGTCAGCTCTTCTCGGTCGAAGGCTCTCCCAAAATCTGAACTGGCGGTAGATTTAGTTGTTAAGTAAAACTAAATCTTAGTTCATTATTATTTGGTATTTTTATACTCACTTTTGACGACAACAAAATTTTGTAAAGGCATATATTGAAAAAAATATTTGACTTTGACATAGGAAACATTAAAATAATAACACGTTAAAATACAACTAGTGTACCTAATAAGCAGTTGCGCCGGTGTTATATTCAAACCAGCAGCCATAACTTGCACCAAGGGTTCGTCTATCACGGGGTTGTTGAAGCCCTTGTACTCAGCTGGGGTGCCTTTGGACCCCAACACTCCGAAACAGGCGAGCTTAATGCCTCGCTCTTGACAGAAGTTGTCCAGCTTCTGTTGGGACAGGAACGGGTGGCATTCGACCTGTAAGGGAGGTTATTTTTTAATTACGATAGAATACCTACTTATTATTAAAAAAAAAAAACAAATGTTGAAAAAATTTCCACGTGCAGGATTTGAACCTGCACCCTTCTGACATTCCGGGTCAGGTGCTCTTCCAATTGAGCTATCGTGGTTCTAACCAGCCCGCCGAAATTATTCAACACTTATTATTCTTAAATATTTTTATATAATCCATCGGTTGCAAATACCTTTGGATAGATGGCACTAATGTCGCTCTAAAGCATTTCAAAAATCAAAAAGCAGTGACAAAATTCAGCGCTTACGCCAGCCTTCCCGGTAGCATAATGGTCAGTGCAGCCGCCCGGATTGCGGAAGACCCAGGTTCGATTCCTGGCTGGGTCGGGTGGGCGTTTAATTTTTTTCACTGTATTTTTATATAAAAATATTTAATTCAGCTTAAGTGTAGCAATTAACACTTAAAAATAAAAAGTAAAAATTTATTATTCTTATTTTGAAAAAATACAGTAAAGTAAATAGCCTATATACTGTCCCACTGCTGGGCAAAGGCCTCCATCGTTAAAATCAAGTGATCGCGACGAGGCGTTTGAAAAAATTCCACGAGTGGGATTTGAACCAACACCCCATGACATGCCGGGTCAGGTGCACTATCAACTATGCTATCGTGGCTCTATCCAACTCGCCGAAATTAATCAACACTATCTACTCTTTAATAAAACAATATCACAATTATTATTGTGACATTAATTAAACTATAAATCAAATTATATTATATATTATCAAAAATATAATTATATTTATTTTCGTTTTTATTTGTTCCATTAAATTGTTTAAATTGTTTAAACGGTTTGAAATTGTTAATAAGTATAAAACAGAGAATAATTATTAATACAATTTTAAATTTTTTATAAAAGTACTATGAATCCACTTTATATAATATTATAAGTATAGGTATTTATAACTAGTTAAGTAACTACATTTTTTAATCAGCCCTCTGATGCTCTTGCTGTGCCCTTGCAGGGTGTCACATGAATACCTTAATAAATATTTCACCTTATATTGTAATGTGATATGCAATAAATGATTATGATTTTTGAGAGAAACAAGGTGAGATGAAAGCCATGTTACCCTGCAAGATAAATAACTGACCTGGTTGACGGTAGGCTTGACCCTCGCCTTCTCCACGACCCTCAGCAGCTGGTTCGCGTTGAAGTTGCTGAGGCCCGCACTGCGCCCCAGCCCGTGGCGGACTGCGCTCTCGACGCCGAACCACGCGTCTAAATAGTCGTGTGCCGAGTACTGGAGGACGTTGGCTATCTTGGGGAAGGGGTCAGAGCCTTCCTACAGGGAAAGAGAGAGAGATCTTTATTGAAGAGCTGCGTATTAACGAGAAAAAAACGACGGGTTGCACTCTGGGAGTGCCGGCAGAAGTGAAAACTTGAATATTAACGTTGTGCATTTTTGATATTTTGGAATGGTTAGGGAATAATTTTGCACGAATTGCTTTAATTATCAGTATAAAAGTGCTCTCATTTATGTGGTAGAGTACAATATTTATTTATTGGGCTATCGTACACAAACATGACAATTTATATTACTTTAAAAAGTTTTATTAAAAATTTATATTACGCCGCGCCAGCTGTCTACTCTCCATCCGTCTTACGAATTTTCGATCAGGACACGTGACCTGACGCGAGTTTAACATTTTTACCCATTTCAAAAAAAGTGCACAACGCCGCTAAAGAAGTTTTCACTTCAAAAACATAGTTCATTACACATTTTTTAATACCAGGGGATCGATTTTTAAATCCTACTAAAGCTGTGGAGTTTTTTGCTCCTATTCTTCTGTACAGCTAAAAAATATAGACTACCTATATGGTAGGTACAAAAATGTTTGGACGATTCAGAAGCACATTTCATAAGGCGACACACTGAAAAAATACACTAACTTTAATACTTACTAACATTCAAAAAAGGCTGATCCTTACTGGCGCTGTCATAAGGTTGAAAATCGCGCCTGCGACAATTAAGACCGCAAATTAAAAATCCGGCCAAGTGCGAGTCGGACTCGCGCACGAAGGGTTCCGTACTTTATGACGTATTAAAAAAAACTACTTACTAGATCTAGTTCAAACCAATTTTCGGTGGAAGTTTGCATGGTAATGTACATTATGTATTGTTTGTAGGTTTATCATTCTCTTATTTTAGAAGTTACAGGGGGGGGGGGGACGACACTTATTTTACCACTTTGGAAGTCTCTCGCGTAAACTATTCAGTATAGAAAAAAATTATATTAAAAACCTCAATATCATTTTTGAAGACCTATCCATAGATACCCACACGTATGGGTTTGATGAAAAAAAAAATTTTGAGTTTCAGTTCTAAGTATGGGGAACCCCCAAAATTTATTGTTTTTTTTCTATTTTTGTGTGAAAATTAATTAATGCGGTTCACAGAATACATCTACTTACCAAGTTTCAACAGTATAGTTCTTATAGTTTCGGAAAAAAGTGGCTGTGACATACGGACAGACAGACAGACAGACATGACGAATCCATAAGGGTTCCGTTTTTTGCCATTTGGCTACGGAACCCTAAAAATAAAAATAAACTTTAAAAAAATATATTGGTTTTGGTTATTAAAATATGCGGCTACTAAATTACGAATATTGATGTTATCAATATATTTAACTGGTTTCCAAGCATATCAATTAAGTAATTCTGTTGTAATTTGAACAATAGTGTTTTTTTCTGTGGTGTTTTCAAAAATAATTATGGTCGAGTCAAAATTATACAATCGTGTATTTGAGCAAGCAGATTCAAGATAAAGACATGAATTCACCTATATCAACATTTCAGATTCGTGAGTCATATTAGAGCTCGATGGCGCAGTGGTTAACTCGCCCGGTCTGCGAGTGCTGATGTTAAGCAACTTTGGCAAAGGCCGGTCATCGGATAGGTGACCAAAAATTTATCATCTCGAGTTCCTCCGTGCTTCGGAAGGCACGTAAAGCCGTTGGTGCCGGCTGCATTAGCAGTCGTTAACAACCACCAATCCGCACTGGGCCCGCGTGATGGTTTGTGGCCCGTTCTCCCTATTCATCCATAGGGAAGGCTCGTGCCCCAGCAGTGGGGACATAAATGAGCTGATGATGATTGATGATTATAGTCTTAAACTATTCGCCAAAAGTTGGTGCATTTTTTCAGTGTGTCGTCTAACGTGCTCTAATGGCGACTCCCACTTGGTACCCTGAAGGAAAGCTGACCTTGAACGACATCGGGTTGTGTATCAGGTACAGGTCGAAGTACTCCAAACCCATGGTTTCTAGTGACTTCCTGCAGGCCTCCTCAGCTAGATCGGTGCGGTGGAAGGTACTCCACAGCTTGGATATGATGAACAGGTCTTCCCTGAAACGAATTTTATCTGAGTCAGAATTAAAAACATGACTTGGATAGTGGCATTATAGTTCGACACTTTAAGTCCATTAATCGACACATATTTATTCTTATTAATTTTTCAATTTTGCATTCACATGCACAAGCCGCTGGATGCGAGCAGCACAAAACCGATCGTTGTGGAGATCCTTGGGGGAGGCCTTTGTCCAGCAGTGGTTGAAGGCCCTCCAGGGTAGAAATTATGAGACTTACCTAAAGGATTTTTTAGAACAAAAAAAGACATTTTATAGCTTGAAAGAATATGTTATAAAATTTTTTAATTTGTTTACTTCAAGAAATAAGACATAGCCCCACAAAACTATATTAATAGTCTCGGGGACGAGAGTCACGCCGCCGATAATTGTAGCACTTATGAGCTAAGTATAATTATATATAAGCACTTTTCTTAGATGTTCAAAATAATTTTTAACGCAAATTTTTGTTGCGAACAAAAATTTAAAGAAAAACTTTTCTTAAGTTTATTTGTATTTAAAAAAGTTTGACTTTGTCAATGATCGGTTTAAGTGCTACTGAAGGAACTACTAAGATAAGATTAAAGGCAGACTCCTTCTCCATTAGCTGCCCTCGCTTCTTGATTTTTCTTCTGCTCGACATCAGGGTAGTTAGAGTTGCCCTAAACCTAATAGCCGGACAGACCAGCCAGTTTGTCCGGACATTTGGGTAAAAAGGCCGGATACCCTACATTATTGAGGATTTTGTGTAGGTACGACAAAATAATTGTATGTAAAATCAAACTTTTTCGATAATTACCATAAATTTTGTTAAATTCTAATGAAATACAAATAAAATCGAATGACAAATCAGTCTAAGTACTTTATTATTAATCAGAAAAAAAAGTAAAAATATTAAGAGCCCCACACCGTTTATTTTGGCCGGACACGCAATCAAAAAGCCTATTATGTCCGGCTTTATCCGGACGCCTGGCAACGCTAGGTGGAGTAGAGACATTTGTATGTAACATAAAAAAACAACTCACCTCTTGACGGTGCCATCGTCTATCTTCTTCCGGATAGCCTCGCCCACCTGCTTCTCGTTGCCGTATATGTACGCGGTGTCTATGGCTCGGTATCCCAAGTCTATGGCAGCGCAGATCACGTGCACTGTCAACTTTGGGTCTAGCTGTAAACGAGAATGGATGTAACTTCACCTCTTATCTTTAAATTAGTCGGGCCTCATAGATTTCTTCTTTCCTTAGTGACTTTCAACTTTTTGGTTTTTCTTATATACCACCTTTTTCAATTACCTACCGTTTTGTAATCATCATCTCAGCTAAAGTACGTTCACTGCTGAACAAAGGCATTTATTAAGCCAGCGGCTACCCGCGACCTTGACCAGATCGTCGGTCCACTTTGTTGAAGGCCTGCCCACACTGCATCTTTGATTTGTTACTCGAGAACTGTTCTTCCCCAGCAGCTACGAGTGATGTGCCCTATCCATTGTCACTGTAGTTCACTTATTATCATCATCATCAGCTCATTTGATGTCCCCACTGCTGGGGCACGAGCCTTCCCTATAAATGGATAGGGGGAAACAGGTGGGCCCAGTACGAAATGGTGGTTGTTAACGACCGCTAGTGCAGCCGGGGCCAACGTGCTTTCCGAAGCACGGAGAAGCTCGAGATAATACATTTTAGGTCACCCATCTGATAACCGGCCTTTGCGAAATTTGCTTAATCTCGGCACTCGCAGATCGGACTCGTTAACCACTGCGCCTTTGAGCTTACTTCTTACTTACCAGAGCAGTGCCAACAGCTAGCATGGGCATCTCAACGCCATCCGCAAGCGTGATCCGTTTCACATCCTGGGTATGCCCATACTTCAGCTTGGCTGACTCCAACTCAGCCACCTAGAGCGATTTTTAAACAGTTTAGAGTATGTATAACAGATGGCTCAGGAGTGATCCCTGTGGAACACCTGTCTTCCCAAAACTGCTGACACATAGTGTGAATGAGTTCGTGTTTACTGTGTAACAGTTATATCAAGGTGTATATTAAATTAAAAGTAGTTAATGTAAGTGTATCGTTCTTTCGACTTATTCTCCTATTTGTTTAAATAAATAATATTTTTTAACTTATGTAAAAAAGCTTATACTTTAATAAACGGATACTTTAACGTTTCTGAGGTTAAAACCAAAGTTAGTCCTTTAAACTATGTATCCAAATCTTTAGTACCATATTTAGATAGTCCATGGACTATGGACGAAAATTATTTTGTAATAACGTTTTCGTTAGGCCAGGCCCAAGCAGCAAAAACTAGTTGTATAAAAGACCATAGAGCGTTTCGTTAAATTTTTTTTGGTCCAACAAAACAGGGGTGGCCAACTTGGTTGGACCCAAGATCTACTGTTCACTGACGACACCCTGTGCGATCTATCAATTACATGAGTGTTTCTTAGAAATTGCGTTCTTTGTCTGATTCATATGACCCAATTTTTTTTTCACATTTAAGCTTATAAAACATATTTTTACGAAAGATGGTAACCTAAGATACAATGTCTGAAAAAGGCACACTTTTTGATCAAATGGTTTCCGAGATAATTAACTTTAAAATTGTTGGGGCCATATGAATCAGAATCTGTGACATATGAATCAGAATTAGGGATAGAAATGAAATTCTAGTTAGAAAAATCAGTCAATTATTTATTAAAATCACAGTAAATGCACATGATGCTTATCATAACACCTAAATCTAGTCAATCACAGCATGATATGGCACTTGACAATATCAATCATCACAATATTAATTACTTTTTAATGAACGTTGTACGTCTTGTTTCATATAAACTAAACCTAGTTAAAAACCGCATGATATGGCACTTGACAATATCTTATTATCATAAGTATTTTTATTATGAATTATTAGATGTATTTTTATTTTTGTCTTATAAAAGCTTAAATCTAGTCAATCACAGCATGATAATTATAATTATGATACTTGACAATATTAATTATCATTATATTTTTTGTGTAAGTATCTCGTTTCATAAAATCTCTAAAAAAAACTAAAAGTCTACATAAATATTATCAGTACGTTTAAACTTTTAACAATAACCAAAATTATGGCAAAAAGTAAAATTGAATATAGATAAAAAATAAATAAATATTCTTCGTCAATGATATCTTTAAAAATGTTTATCGAGGCTTTCTAAAAAAAAAAATTTCTTCATCGTCAGAATTAGTCTCATTAATAGCACTTTCCTGAGTATGAGGGGTCAATACCCTGGATGAGCAAGGAGAATATATGGTTTCGTCAATTACATCTGGCTGTTTTAGTTTATTAACTGTCAGTCGCGGTTTTTTGAAGGTGAGTATGTCCTCATCGTCGGAATCTCTATCTTTAACAGTATTTTTTTGATAAAGGGTTTCTAATAGAGATCTAGCAAAATTGGGTGTTAAAATTTTTTCATCAATAGATGAAGTTTCTACCCAAAAACTGTCATCTTTAGAAAGATCGAGATCCTGTGTCTCATTTTCTACTTGCCTTTTACCAGCAGATGGTTTGCTTCGTTTGATTAAGGAACTACGAGTAGTTTTCTGTATCACGGGTTTCTTTTTGTTTGCTGGCTTAACGTATCCACTTGACTGTTGATTATCATTTTCTCCGATATTATAAAAACCAATATGTTGGCCATGAGGACATGCAATAGCTTCTTGTAAACAAGTATCGAAGCTGCAACTAAGTTTCCTCATTGCTAAAGTATCTGATTGACTGGCACTCCATACTACTTGATGTATGTTCATGGTACCCCGGAATTCTTTCAAGTGAGATGGTATTAACATATCTTTCTCTAATATTCCTGATTCGTTAATAACTTCTAAAATAACACCTGGACAATGTTCTTTAAGATGCCGGACTAGAGAATCGATATTCGGAATGTCATTTCCTCTGGCAACTATCTGGTCAGCGGTTCTTTTCAAAACACCCCCTACGCCATCGGGAGCCCCTTTCCCGTGACCTGTCTCCGAGTAATTCCAAATCAATACGCGTAAACTCGGGAAATACCAGTGCATTTTTGCCATAATAAAAAACATTTTTCGATTACGGTACTGAGCTGATGGGGAG
Source organism: Eudonia mercurella (assembly GCA_963082485.1). Classification (NCBI taxonomy): domain Eukaryota; kingdom Metazoa; phylum Arthropoda; class Insecta; order Lepidoptera; family Crambidae; genus Eudonia; species Eudonia mercurella. The sequence goes on along the minus strand of OY720049.1, from coordinate 9,811,605 downwards.
TCAGATATAAAGTGAAATGTCGTAACACTTGAAGCTTCACTTTCCAGAAATCGAAGAATTGGCATTAAATGCTCCCAAATTGCGGCTGCATCATGACGCAAACACTCACTTAATGTACAAAATGACTGTTTACATAATTTTCCATTTTTAAGGTAATAAATGACAGAGGTATGTAAAGTGATTTGCTGTCTGGAACTGCCGAAATGGAAAGACTGGATCTCGGATGCATACTTCGTGTTGTAGTTTTCACTGAAGTCACTATGTACAATGCATTCTTCTGTAGTTAAATTTTCTTTTAACTGTTTTATGTGATTATATTGTCCTGTAATATTTCCACAGTGGCGCATGTAAGGTTCTAATAGTTTATGAAACTGTTCAATGATGTTTCTGGGATACGTTACGACTTTTTCTTTAATTGTTTGAAGAGTAGATTTTTCTTGGCTATCTTTGAAGTAAGTTTTTTTTACCTTTTTCCAAGTCCAGTAGTGAGTCTCTTTAGAGTTATCAAATTCCTTAAAAGTTATTTGTTTATTTTTGCACAGTACACAATTTCTGGACAAACAATCAACATTTCTGCTATCGCAACACAAAGATTGTAGGATCTGGGTAGTGGATTTCTCTTCTATAAGATAATTTTTTCGTAAAGCTGTTACCACCAGTTCCATGTTCTCATGAACCTTACTTATGCAAGTGTCTCGAATATTCACGGTTGGTATGCGAATCCAAAATGGTCGAAGCTTACAAAAACTGCTATAGCTTATCTTGTATTGAGAAGTCGCAATGTACTTTTTGTGTAAATTTTTTAAAGAGTCTGTGAGATATCGTTTCTGTTTTTTTATTTTTCCTTTTGATACAAATTCGTTCTTTCCTGGACAAATCCTGCTATTTTCATCTTCTTCTAAAAAAATAATAATGTCTTCTTTAATTTTACTACTAATCGACTCAAGGTGTAATTTCTTATTTTCAGACACGTCTATCTCCTGTATTTTTTGTTCATGTTGGTTGTGTGCATTTTTGAACTTTCTAAATCTCTGCCATCGCTGTAACGTCTTTTTATAGTTCTCATTCATTCTTTTAAGGTTTTGAATTTGTCGGTCTTTGATTCGTAGCTCTGTGTGGTACCTGTATTTAAATTTGCGTAAGAGATGCTTCCAGGGAGATTTCTTCTTCGCAGATATTTTTTGTTGTGCAGTTTGTACACGTTTTGCGTTTTCAAAGCGAGTAGGTATATCAGTTATTGAGGTATTGCTTTGTGGACTGAGTGATCTGGGTGAGTCAGATATGGAACTTGTTGGACTATGTACCTGAAGACATCTTGTTGAATCAGATTTTGGAGATATTGGGGCCCGTATTTTTAAAGAAATCGCTGAATCTGGTTCAGGAGATATTGAGGAACGCATCGTAGATGACCTTGATAAATTGAATACTGTAGTGTTTGTAGAAAGCACTCTGGACTTTCGCGAAACCGATTTATAATTCTTTGGAGAACGCACCCTGAGAGATCTTATCGGGACTGATGCTGGTGTTGGCGGTGAAGGCGATTTTATCGGCCTAGATGGACTTGAGATTTCTTCTGTTCTCTTTGGAGTCAAACTCAAAGGGTCGTTCATGATAATATTTTCATTGCTAACTACATCAATAATTTCTTCTTCTGCCTGTTCTTTTAATTTCTTTTTGTCGTACGATCTTTTTGAGCTTTCTCTACTCTTTTTTCTTTGAATTTTTTGTTCTCTAGGCGTTAAATTGCTAACTGAAATAATCTTACCTTCTCTCTTTCTTTTTAAATAGGATTCTCGCATTTTCACTCGCCATAAAGCATACTTGTCTGGATCTTTCCGTATGTTTTCCATCCTAATACGTTCTGCAATTTTCTTCTTCTCTCTTTTTTCTTCCTTAGATAGTACTGGTGGCATTTTTGTGTACTGTAATATAAAAACGAAGATTACAAATTTATTAATAATTATACTTAAAAATGCCTTTAAATAAATTGTCTGTCTCAATTTTGACAACATGCAGGCATTTGCCACTACAGTAGGTATGTATACAAATAATACACTGTTTGACACATGACTGAAATTTCAATATTATGAAATTTATACCTTATTATTGACCTGACGTTTTAACCAAATTATGTATAATATATATTTCACTACATATAAAAGGTGGGTAAAAATTGTAAGAAAAAAATTCTTGAGCGGGAATTGAACCCACGACTTATCACGTTACGTTGTAACGGTCTTAAAAGTTAATATATTACCCTTTTCGTCTAAGCAGTAGTTTGAGCCTATAAACTACCGCTAAAACTAATAGTTAAGTAAGTAGGTAGTTAGTTTCATTAACCACTCGTTATTTTTTTATTTATGTTATTTAGTTAATTAATATTATTTTTAAACTCTCATTTAAATGAAGTTTTTTTTATTGTTTACCTTTATTTTATTACCTAGACGAACGGAGTTTAATACCAATATATTAGTTTTAATTTCAGGCATAGTCTAATTTTCGAAAATTTAGTCGTCGATAGATATGAAACCCCTTTGACGTTATTAGGACTGCTGCGAAATTTACAGCTACTATTTTGAGACACGTAAATAACATTAGGTTCATACGAAATGACTTGTTACAGGCGTAACGTGCCGCCAATGTAACGTTTCATTAACAATATGTGTGACATTCTGATTAATATGGTATTTTTACCATATGAATCAGACACATATCAATCAGAATTTTACCCATTAACATCGATAAATCATCACACGTATGCAATTAAAGATTGTTATTTATACATAGGTTTCTGTTCCCCAATGGCATTATATTTCCCGCAGATTCAAGTTTGAAAACCATTTACCTTAATTATAAAAACGAACATACTAATCAGAAACACAGGTGTACCAAGGCTATATGAATCAGATATTTACCTTTTTATCTCCGCGACGACACGAACCAGCCACACGTCTCGTCGCGACCACGTCAGCCGAGCCACTGGCTACCGCCAGCGCGGGGAGGGGTCGCCTGATGTTTCGTATTTAGCCGGGTACGTTCGAGTGAAGCGCGTGAATATGAATCAGACTTTTGTGCCGGACACTCACTATTTTTTTATTTATAAATAAACAATCGTAAATATTAGTACCATTTTTTTTTGTGTAAAGAAACAACTAATATTCTTTCGTAATAATTATAATTTACATCAATTTCTCAATATGAAATAATGTTATTGTTACTAATGTTCAAGAAACTGGGTTACGGACACACCATATTAGTCAGAAGAACTACTTTTAAATATTTTTTTGAAATATTTATATAAGTATTATTTAAAAAAATTAACTTGTGCAAGATAGACAATAGTCTAAAGTATGTTATAAAATTAATTGCAGACTGATTTGTCAGTTAGTTACAAAAATAAACCTAAAGACATCGAAAATTTAGGGTTCCAAGAATCACTCACATACTTAATGAAATCTTAAATGAAACAGCATAGTTCAGTAAGAGGGAAAATATAAAACTGAAAACTATTCTAAGTAACTACTTAAACGGATAACTGATGAATTTACAACTTCTCAATTTTTAGAAATCTTTAAAGCAAATTTCGAAGTCTGATACCACTGCCTTAATTTCTGCCGTGTACTTGTGCGTGGTAGTTTGTTTTATGATCCTTGATGTTTACAAATTGTTGAATTTTTTTCTGTTCAATGTCAACTGTCATAGACGCTGTTTGACTTCGATCATCATCAACCCCCTCATCATCATCATCATCTCAGCCAAAAGACGTCCACTGCTGGACAAAGGCCTCCCCCAAGGATCTCCACAACGACCGGTTTTGTGTTGCTCGCATCCAGCGGCTTTCCGCGACGTTCACCAGATCGTCGGTCCACCTTGTTGGAGGCCTGCCCACACTGCACTTTCCGGTACGCGGTTGCCACTCGAGGACTGTTCCGCCCCAGCGGCCATCAGTCCTGCGACTGCCACTTGAGCTTAGCAACTCTTCGGGCTATGTCGGTTACCTTTGTTCTTCTGCGGATCTCCTCATTTCTGATTCGATCTCGCAGAGAAACCCCGAGCATAGCCCTCTCCATTGCTCTTTGAGTGACCTTGAGCCTTCTGATAAGGCCCATAGTGAGCGACCACGTCTCAGTCCCGTATGTCATCACCTGCTATAAAACAACTGAGAGCGTTTCATTTTATTTGACAGTGACACATTTATTCTTCTTCTTTTATTTATGTGCATGTTTTGTGTCAACTGCCGAACACAATTTCGCCAATATCACGTAGGTAGCCAATAAACGGATACAAAATAAAATAATAATATATACATAAAACAAGGACAAACAAATTTGCTTCAGGCTGTTTGAAAAAAGAAAAAGTGTTGAAAAAATTCCCACGAGCGGGATTCGAACCCGCACCCCATGATATGCCGGGTCAGGTGCACTACCAACTATGCTATCGTGGCTCAATCCAGCTCGCCGAAATTAATCAACACTATCTACTCTTACTCTGTAAGCCAAAGGAGCCAACTACGTCTTTCAAATTGTAATTAAATTATATGTAAATAATCATGCTTAAGGCTAGTTATTAAATAAATAAAAAACATCATTTATATCTCCGTTCAGTATCCGACTTTATAACAGTGTCACCATAACAAAACTGTACAACGTTTACCCGGGCTTAAAGCTGGAACTAAACCCAGTACTATATTTAGTCCACGATTAGTAAAATAATGCCTTTGCCTTTGTCTATGGTTCGTCCTTGCTCGGTCACAGTACCTTCGCGCGCAACTCCTCGTCCGGTATCTCGTTCATTGACGGCGCTGGCTCGGACGGCTTCGAGACGCGAGTCCCTGCAGAGCTAGTCGCTATTGACAGCTTCCCCTGTAGACATCCATTAATTTAGATACACATGCATGCACTGTCAAATTTCCTCACTAGACTATGAACTTTATGTGTATGGCTTATGGTTGAATATTTATTGAAGAAATTTAACAGTTGCAGATAGGTTGACGTGCACGCGTCTGTACAAACAGATAGTAAAAACATACAAATTTAAATAAAACACCTTTCTCCTCGTGTTTGTTTTACACATTGACTTATATATTTTTTATCGTGACGATGACGTTGCGAACTTGTGAAAGGTTGCAAATTGAAATAAAAATTTAAAAAAAAAGCAAAAAACCCGCCTGCCTAAAAATAATAACTAAATAGAAAATCAACTGAAAACCGGAACAATATAAAAATTCAATAATTACATAAAGCCAGCGAAATAAATCGAAACAATACCTCCGACTACATGTCATGTATCTATGATGTTGCATAAAATTTCGAAGGACTACCGTATTTAAGAGGAGCTCGATGGCGCAGTGGTTAACGCGCCCGGTCTGCGAGTGCTGAGGTTAAGCAACTTTCGCAAGGGCTGGTCATCGGATGGGTGACTAAAAATTTATCATCTCGAGCTCCTCCGTGCTTCGGAAGGCACGTAAAGCCGTTGGTCCCGGCTGCATTAGCAGTCGTTAACAACCACCGCATCGCACTGGGCCCGCGTGGTGGTTTATGGCCCGTTCTCCCTTTCCATCCATAGGGAAGGCTCGTGCCCCAGCAGTGGGGACATAAAATGAGCTGATGATGATGATGACCGTATTGATATTTTTAATTGTATACAGTAAGTACTTATGTTTGATATTGTTTCGATTTATTTCGCTGGCTTTATGTAATTGTTGAATTTTTACCAACCACGGGTCCAACCCATGTCCGGGGCCTGCCGGAGACGCCCGCGAAGGCATAACCGGCAGGGGGCTCAGGATCCGAACTCCCGTACCCTTGAAAAGACAGCCGGACCCGTAGTTCCAGCTGCCATACCTACCTATCAGGGTCAGTAGATAGGGACATTATAGGGTATATACTGTCCCACCAGCTGTGGGACAACCCAGCTACATACGACTTTAAAGTTTATACTGACACCCCCTATCAACCGTCAGGTTACAAAGTAGGTGTCAGACATAGTATATACATGACAGGTATTATTAAAAATAATTGAATGTTATCACTTTCAGCAGACTATTTTAAAGCGCGCCTTTCTTGGTACGGGGGCAATTTTTGCCGATATTGTAAGATTTATAAAATAAAAACTATTTGTAATACATCTATAATTTTTTTTATTCATTACACCGGGGTTACACGTAAATCACGTACCACGGACGTCATTTTAAAACAAACGCTAAGAAATTTAATGCCGTACAGAGGACGTGATCAGCGTTCTGAGACGATTCCACCCACCCGTACCTAGTACGTGATCGGCTGTTAAAGTGTTAAGGTGGTCAAGGCAGGCGGGTTTAGCCGTTGGTCCCGTTGTTGTCGTAAAACTGACAAAATAAAGTAGAAGCAATTATCGACATTTTTAAACTTTAATCATTAAACATAGGGGTCAACAACAAATACTTTAGCAACAATTTAATATGGACCTGCTTTCTAGTTGTCATCCCGTAAAAAATCAATGAAAATCTATGTTATTTTTTTGCGACGAAAACTGTGTCGATAACTGGGCTTAAAGTGTCGAAGACTGGTGCCAGTACACTATTGTGCTATATTGTTTATGTGGGAAAGCCTTTACCCAGTAGTGGGACTCTTATACGGTGATGATGACAAACTGATTGTCATTGCGAATTACATTTAGTTAACTTTAAATATGCGGTAAAAATACTTACATATATTGTGGCACATATAAAAAGTCGACTCAAAATGATTGAAAACATTTTAAACAATTTTATTTATTATATAATATATTAGAGCTAATACCACGCACCATCAACTAAACACACTACGAATAAAAAAGAGAGAAAATTAAAAAGTTACGTTACTATTAAAAAAAAGAATCTACCCGCCACTTTTTGACGTAACAGAAAAAAGTTCGTTGTCTATGGTCCAGAGGTTTTATGTCCCAGCGCGCAGCCCGCAGCGGCTTTTTAGACCATCACCATAATAATATTGCCACGACTTGACTGCGCGAACAACCATTAATATTAAAACAAAAAAAATATTTCATTTGTTTTTACTAATCGTTTGAACTCACAATATATTAGTGGTCGTTAAATAGCATTGCGCAGTTGCGGTTGTGACGTAAAACTTTAATTTGTCGATAAACTAATCAATTAACTCAAGTGAGTGACAGCTGTCAGCTGGTCGTAAACATTGGCTCCGTATTAAAGTAAAACTAAAAAATACTAAAAGTACATTTCTAATACTTGTAAAGTTTTTTTTTTTGTATGCTTTTCCCGTAAAGTAACGTGTACAAGTGTTATCTCCCATTAACAATGAGATTTAAGTGTATTTTCCATCTAAAATAGACAGTGAACAGTGACTTTGCAGTTTTCGTAAAATAATTGCTTAAACAAACGATAAACAAAAATAATAGTATCTAAACCATACTGTGAATAGTGCAACGTAACACAGTGAAGTGATTATCTTCCTGTCTTGTAAATATAAGTGGAAATAGTGAAACAATAAATCAGCTGGACGGTTTTATTGTATTTGAAATTTTATGAGTTATTTACGATTATAAACCACTGCAGCAATGGTATAGGGTTTCATCTCGCATGTACTGAAGACAACGCCATCTCTCGAGATATCGGTGCACGAACATCACGTTATACGGCTTCTCGTAGTGGCGTCATCGTGCGGAAGTTCTAGTAACCACCTATTACTTCATAAGTAAGCGCGAGCACAAGGAAAATCAATTCTCCACTGCTACTGCATAGTTCGACAATAGAACACAAGATGGCGCTGAAATGCAATAAGTGCAACAAAACCATAACAAACAGATATATTCTTATATGTTTTTCGTGTAAGAGGAGCTTTCATACCAATTGCACTGAAGTTTCTATGCAAAGATTTCACTTAATGACATCTGAAAATAGGAATAACTGGAAATGTAAATGTTGCTGTTCTAACGTCAGAAACATAAATACCAATACACCGGCATCGTCTAGTGCTAATGTCTCCACTCCGCATAGTCATAGCAATGCACGAAAATTTGAGATAAGCATACCAACTAGTAACTCATTTGAGTCACTGTCATCCGAGGGTGACAATGAAGATCAGGTGACATTATTTACAAAACCAAATAGGATCAATAGAAGCTTACCGGAACTAAATCTAGTAAATTATGAAAGACTTAATAATTTAGAACAGAAAGTTGCAAATTTACAGGAAAAATTACAAGCTGCTGAAAATGAAATTGACAACTTACTCTTGGAAAATAGTTCTTTGAAAAAAATTGTGTCTCAATATACAATCAAAATTGATCAGCTGAATCAAATATGCAAATCGGATACGAAGAATGTAACAATCAGAAGTAAAAAACAACTAATAAAAAAAACGAAACTCCTTTTTACTAATCAAGATGAAAGTTTGAGCTCACCTAAAACTACTACTATTAATGATACTCCACCTGCAAGTAAAAGCAATAAACACGAGACGAGCCTCAATCAACTACAAAATAAAATAGTAAATCAGTTGTCGGAACAAATTCAGCAGCAGAAATCTGAAAATCATCTAGGTCAATACAGAAAACCACAAATACATATAATTGGCGATGAACAAGTACGAGGCCTAGCGGCAACCATGATTAAAGGAAGAAGAGGCAAATGGAATGACATCTATGATGTTACTGGATTTGTAAAACCGTTTGCTACATGTAACGAAATTTTATACACCTGTGAAAAACTGTCCAACACTCTTATTTCTGGTGATATTATAGTCTTATCAATAGGATCTAATGATATAAATTCTTATAAATTGTTGTCTACATTAACAAATATTTTTTATATACTAAGAAATTACAAAGTGATACTGCTAAATGTACAATTCAATATTTGCTTAAATAAAAATAAAATAAACAATGAATTTAAATTATTATGTAACAATTACGATCATTGCACATTTATTGATATCAACAAGGACACGAATTATAACACTTCCGAAAATCTGTCACGTTTAGATTTGTTAGGTTTTATGGTAAATAATAAAATTAACTATATAAATTATGAAAAAGAATTTATAAAAAATGGCATAAAAAACATAATAAAATTGCTAACCATTAATAAGTCACTACGTTTGCTCAAGGAGTCTTTACCTAAAAAGGGAACAATCCCCTATTATTTTAAAACTCAATCTAAAAAGACTCTTACTTCTGTTGATTTTCGTCTGGCAGACGATGTCCAAAATGACATAAATATGAGCAGAACCTTTTTTCGTCCCCATGAAGAAAAACTCTGTGACATTACTTCATCAAAATATACAGGGTGTACTCTCTAAGAGGGAAATTATTGAAACCAGCATTGATGACCTATGTAAAATTGTAGGTAATATAAGTATCGTTTGCCTTACAGAAACATTTATCAAACAAGGCTCAGAAGCGAACTTAATGATAAATAACTATAAACTTGCATCATCGTTCTGTCGTAAAAAGGAGCGTAGAGGGGGTTCTTGTATACTACTCCATAAAGGCATTGAATTTGAATCTATTAAAGTTCCCATAAAACCAATACCATACTTATTTGAATATTGCGTAACTAAGCTTCCTAATTTAAAGTTAATTGTAGTATGTATTTATAGAACAAAACCAAGAAACATAACTAATAATGAATGCATCGGAATATTCCTGAATAATTTAGAACAACTATTACATAGTCTAAGTAGGAGATATCCTACCCATAGAATGATAGTATGTGGTGATATGAATATTAATATTTTAAAACATGACAAAAAGTCTAAAGAGTTGACCTCATTACTTGCTAACTTTAATTTCCAACATCACATCTTACAACCCACAAGACAATCATCTTGCTTAGACCTCATTTGTAGTAACATGTCTAACACTCGTTCTAGCATACACTATATGGGATTGTCTGATCACGAAACGGCGCAGACCCTGACTGTTGATGTTGAAATAGACAGCAACAGCTGCAATATACCATCATGGTTTGTAGAAAAAAGATGCTTTTCTAAATGTAATATAAATAAATTTATCGCATGTATGGCATCTCTATCATTTAGTGATGTTTATTTGCAAGAGAATACGGAAATGGCATTTAACATATTCCACGACCATTTAACTCTTTTTTTTAATCTTTGTTTTCCTATTATTCTAGTAAAAAAGATAACTAGACGTGTTAACAACAAATGGATGACTAAAGGCCTTAGGAAATGCTGTATTACTAAAAGACAACTTTATTTGCGATACAGATTTAGTAAAGCATGTAAACGTTTAAATAAAAATCAACACAATTCATATAATAGAATACTAAAAAAAAGTCTCTCACTAGCTCAAAAAATCCACAATTTTAAATATATAAAAAATGCACAAAACCAATGCAAGGCTTCGTGGGAAATAATAAACTCTAATTTTCGCTGTCAGTATCAAGACTTAGAGATTAAGGAAATAAGTCTGGATGATGGTAAAACGTTAAAATGCCCACAGAAGATTGCAGAGTCATTCAACGACTTCTTTATTGGTCTCACAAATACCATGAGTAAGCCTATCGATTACAGTGCTGCGACAAGGACGATGAAAAATAATCCAAAGACCATGTTTTTACGGCCTACCGATCCGGTTGAAGTTATTCGAGTTATTAAATCCCTTCGTAATACGAACTCAACCGGATATGACGGAGTAAATACCAAAATGCTGAAGCTCTGTGCGGAATCTCTAGCACTCCCCCTCTGTCACATAATTAATCTGTCCTTCAATGAAGGACATTTTCCATCTCGTCTTAAGTATTCTATAGTTAAGCCTATACATAAAAAAGGTGACAGAAATGACATTAATAATTATAGACCTATTACTTTAAATTCAATACTATCAAAAATTATAGAGAAGATAGTGTACTCTAGAGTAACTTCATTTATTGGAACGTGCAATATTCTAAGTGATAAACAATTTGGTTTTAGGAAGGAGAGATCTACTGCTTTGGCCTGTTTCTCTCTTATAAAGTGGGTCACGGAAAATTTGGACAGAGGTTTCCGCGTCTTTTCTATATTTTTAGATATGACAAGAGCTTTTGATCTGGTTTGTCATAAAATTTTACTGCAAAAGCTCCAACTCTATGGCATTAGGGGAAAATCTCATGAATGGTTTAGAAGTTTCCTTCAAGGCAGACAGCAGTGTGTGGAAACTATGAAAATAACGAAACGTCAAAAAGATTATTTTTTACAAACATACAAATCATCTTATCGCGAAAACAATTACGGAGTACCTCAGGGAAGTGTACTTGGCCCCTTATTATTTTTATGCTACATAAATAACTTACCCAGTGACATAAAACAAGAGTGTTTGCTATTTGCTGATGATGCTACTGTACTAATTAAAACAAAGGACAAGAATACAATTAATAATAAAATATATGATACAATATCTTCTATTGTTCAATGGTTAGAATTAAATAATTTAAAATTAAACTTATCAAAAACAAAAATTATCGAATTTCAAACTCTTAATAGCACATCGATGCAAGTAAGCGTTAAGTTAAATAATAATCCAATAGAAGTACTCGACGATTTCGCCTTCTTAGGAATCACAGTTGATAAGTACTGTAATTGGAAATCACATGTGGAAAAATTAGTAAACAAAATAAATAGATACGTATATGTAATTTACCGACTGAGACAAGTGGCAACCAAAGAAGCGGCACGCTCATCTTATCATGCGTTCGTTTCATCAAATATAAGATATGGAATTGTACTGTGGGGAAATTCAGTGGAGGTAAACAGAGTTTTTAAAGCGCAGAAAAAGTGCATTAGAGCGTTGTGTGGTGCTAAATTTGATGAAAGCTGTAAACCTTTATTCGTAAAGGAAAACATACTTCCCTTGCCATCTCTGTACTTGTTTGAAATCTGTCTACTCGTTCACAAACACCCAAAATTGTTTTTGAAGCAAAATGAGGTTATACAAAGAACTAGGAGACCTCAACGTGACAACGCTCTGTACATACCTGATCAAAAGCTTAAAGTTCACAGCAGTAACTCTTATTGTATGGCAGTAAGGCTTTATAATAATCTTCCAGATAATCTAAAAAAACTTAATCTGAACGCCTTTAGAAAACATTTGTATAAGTACTTTGTCCAGAAGTGTTATTATTCAGTGTCCGATTTTATTAAGGATAAGTAAATAAATCTAACATAAATATAATTTATTTAATGTATTAATTTATAATGTGATATATTAGAATGTAATTTTGAATAATGAAACTAGGTATATAAATATAATAACTATGTTAGTAATGCTATGGATTAATGAATAATAATGATTTTTATAATAATAGTAACATACCTATGTACACACTCTATAAATACAAATTTGATATATTTAAATGAATTAATTGTACTTATTATAAACTTTGCATGTCTACATGGCAGAATATGTGAAACTATATAAATATGACCAACTTCTTGTAATACCAACCATATTCTTAGCAAATAAAATATTCTATTCTATTCTATTCTATTCTATCACTCGTTGTTAATAACAAAAACTAGACTTGTTCCACGGTAATAATATCTACAGTATCGTAACTCGGCCCTATCTTTAAAATAAATGCCTACAACCGCGCGGTACGTAAACACGCGCTAGGGCTGGGCGTATATTTTCTTTGGCTGGGCTGCCCACCTACAACGGTATTTTAATTACATCTGCCTACTTTGAGTTTCTTTCTATCTAGTTTTGTGAATGTATTTTGTGATTGTGAATATGATCCCCCTTATTCCTAAAAACTATTTAAGCATTATTTCGTTAAATATTGTTTTGTCAACGTCACACAAACGTCAATTTGAATTTGAGAAAAAGAGACAAAACAATGATGATTAACTAAATAAATGAATAAGCGGGTATATTTTTTATTTAAACAAATAAAATACGTTGTGAAAGAAATAGGAAGTGTTCTATAAAAAAAATGTTTTTTAACACGAGCGTACCTACCGTATGTATCATAGACGAACCGCCTACCTAGTTTACTCGTGTATCACTTTATTTATAGTCTTACGTAAGTACCTTCCGGAGTTTCAAGGTAATCTAAAAATGTTAATTCTGTTATTGACGAATTCATGCAACCAAAAACAGCACAATATATTCCACTATTGATCCTCGCCATAACTTATTTTAATCAAAACAATCGCTTACTGTTTAAAAAACAACACGCTCCGCGGCTAGTCACTGCGGCACATTCGCGACTGTTGCATGCCGAGCGCATGCCGAGACCCGAGCGCGTAGGTATAGCTCGCGCTTCGTCCGTTTGTATGAAGTTACACTACTGTTAGATATTATTACCGTGCTTGTTCTGTGGCAGCAGGCGGGTTTTGCCTAAATTTTAGGGTGCAGCACGATGGCGCAGTAATGAACGCGCCCGGCCTGCAACTTTCGCAAAAACCGGTCATCGGATGGGTGACCAAACATTTTTCATCTCGAGCTTCTCCGTGCTTCGGAAGCGCGTGCGTGCATTAGCAGTGGGCCCGCGTGGTGGTTTATGGCCCGTTCTCCCTATCCATCCATAGGGAAGGCTCGTGCCCCAGCAGTGGGAACATAAAATTAGCTGGAGAGAGGGTTCAATGTACCAGGCTAGCAGGAATCACAAGGAGGTAGGTACGCCTGGAGTGATCTACATACTTGAGGTGAGACCGTGAGGTGGTTGAAGTACCAGGCTATCATGAGTTATAAGGAGTTCGCACTGGGCCCGCGTGGTGGTTTATTGCCTTCCTCCCTATCCATAAGGAAAGCTCGTGCCCCAGCAGTGGGGACATCAAATTAGCTGGAGAGAGAGTTCAAAGTACCAGGCTAGCATGAGTCACAAGGAGGTAGGTACGCCTGGAGTGAGCTACATACTTGGGGTGAGGCCGTGAGGTGGTTGAAGTACCAGGCTAGCATGAGTTATAAGGAGTTCCGCACTGGGCCCGCGTGGTGGTTTATGGCCCGTTCTCCCTATCAAATCATCCTCATCACCCTATCAAATGAGCTGATGATGACTAGTGTTCTAGCACACAACACTTTAAGCCTAGTGCTCGACATAATATTCGTCAAAACAGTTTGATTCAGTTTAGGCTATAAAATAGCACTTATGAATGTCACTATGCCATCAGTTCGTAAGTCTACAAAGGGCGGGAGACCTTGTACAGGGTGCCCAGTATGAATTGTGTTTACTATCCGTCTTCATTCGATTACGAAAACGAAAACGCAAACTAGTATGGCATTGAAGCAGCGCCTCCTGGCGTCATACGAGAAGAGTTTAAATTTTGCCATACAAATTCTCGTTTTTTTTAATGTTAAAAGGAGGCAAACGAGCAAGCGGGTCACCTAAGGGAAAGTCATCACCGCCGCTCATGGGGTGTCCAAAACCAAAGTAATCGCAGATGCGTTGCCGGCCTTGAGGAAGGAGTTGGATCTTGAGAAGGGAGTAGGAATTAGGAGGGGGATGGGTGAGAGATGGGCCTCCGGTACTTTCACTCACCGGACGAAACACAACAGCAACGAGTGCCATTGTTTCACGCCGATATTCTGTGAGAGGGTGGTATTACGCCGGGCGGGCGCCCATTTCATGAGTGACACGTGTCACTCATTTAGCACCACCCAGGGGTCACGTGTAAAGTCTCAAGGGTAAACCTACGGACGCGAGTAACTTTAACTTCCAAAAAATTTTCGTTAACGTTAACGATTAACGTTAACGTTGGCGAATGAAAATCGCATTTGGCACCCCGAAAAGAACCGACCAACAAACTCTGCAATTTCTTTTCTTTAAGGAGAACAGCTCACTGTCTCCAAAAAAACAAACTGTATTATATACTCGAAGCTTATAATCTGTTTATTAGTACGGGAATAAATCAATCTATACTAATATTATAAAGAGGAAACCTTTGTATTTTTGTATGTATGTATGTTTGCAACGAATAAACTCAAAAATTACTGGACCGATCAAAAAAAATCTTTCGCCATTAGAATGCTACATTAGCGCTGAGTAACATAGGCTATATTAAATATAACAATAATATGTAAAATACTAAAAACAACAATTTAATTTTCCAATACAAAATGATTTGTTTGTTTTGTTGTCATGGAAACCATTGATATATACTACTCAAAACAAAATAAGGGCCACGAGGTATTTTTTCATTTTGGTGTAAATTATTAAACATTTACATATTGAAAGTAGTAAAATATTGAGTATACAAACTCTTTGATACCTAAACTTTTTAATATTGTAGTATTCATCTAATGCTGGCAACAATTTTAAATAAAATTTGATTTAAAATTATTTTTGAAAATTTTGATTGCATTTTCTTTGACGTTTTGCTTTCCTTAGCTTCTTGGTTTATTAGAAATTATCAGAGTTCATTGATATCTCGAGTCAGAAACATCTTTTGCAATATGCCACAAGCACGCAGGCGTCATATGGACTCGCTGACAGCCACCAGAGCCGTTACAATGATTGAAGAAGGTCATTCGCAGCGATCTGTGGGTTTGCAATTGGGATTTTCTCGAAGAGCTATTCAAAATCTATGGAATCGTTTCCAAGAGACCGGCAGTGTTAGAAGAAGACCTGGTTCGGGCAGAGTTCGCATTACAACAGCTCAAGAGGATCGTTACATTCGATTAAGTGCGCGCCGAGATCGCACAACGACGGCCCGCAAGCTGCAAAATCGTTTACGGCTCACAACGGGTACTCGTGTCAGTGACCAAACTATTCGTAATCGATTGCATGAAGACCAGCAGGCATCAAGAAGGCGAGTTGTCCGTATTCCATTAACCAGAAATCATCGTGCAAATCGTTTAAGATTTTCCCGTCAACATTTGGACTGGGACATAAACCAATGGGGCATGGTGCTCTTCACAGACGAATGCAAAGTTAAATTTTTTAACGACGATCGGCATATCAGAGTATGGAGAAGACGCGGCGAGAGATTTTCAGAAGCCTGCATCCATGAAGTCGATCGTTTTGGTGGTCCAAATGTAATGATTTGGGGCGGGATAAGCTTACACGGCAAAACTGAGCTCGCTATTTTAAATGAGGGTACTGTTACTGCTCAGCGGTATATTGAGGAAGTCGTCAGACCACATGTGATCCCATTTGCCCAGCGAGCGGGTCCTGGATTCATCTTGATGCAAGACAATGCTCGTGCACACACGGCTCAAGCGACTCGGTTTGTACTGGAAGCGTCTCAAATTCAAGTCTTGCCGTGGCCGGCGAACAGTCCGGACTTAAATCCAATAAAGCAAATGTGGGATCAGTTGAAACGAAGAGTTAGAGACGGTGATCAGGAAATCCACAACCAACAGCAACTCATCAACGCTGTTAAAAGAGCCTGGGAAGAGATTCCAATGGAAAATGTCAGGCATTTGATTGAGAGCATGCACTCCAGGCTTTCCAGGCTTCAGGAGTGCGTAACAAAACGAGGGGGGCATACCCGTTACTAAAAGATGAGCATGGAGTATTTTCTTTTGTTTTCAGTAACTTTACATTGTTTTTATTTTTAACCTTAAATGTGTTTTTTCTTTCAAAAGCAAATAAACTTTTTAATCATTATTATTGGAATAAATTTATTGGTCTACACGGTAAAAACAACATTAGTTTTCGTTATGGAGACAAAAAAATTAATATTGGTTTTATTATTTTCATGGTACAGACAAAATACCTCGTGGCCCTTATTTTGTTTTGAGTAGTATATATATATTTAACTCAATGATGGAAATTGTCAAAGCGGTACGAAGTCTGTCGGGTCAGCTAAAATAAATTAGTTTAACAATATTATCCATTCTGCGTATAATTTGGATAATAACAACATATAACAATGTATCATTAATTAATTGTTCTTTATCAGTTGTCACTTCTGTCAAATAATATTGACGCCAAACAACGCATGCAAAAATGGGTAGCAACTGTGATATCAGGGTATTATAAGAACACTTATGTGTTTTGTAATCATTTGTTTGATTACCGAATATAACATAAAATATCAATTTAAAATTAAATAATGCTCTATTAAAGGTGCTTTGACTAGTGATCTCAAACTGCTGGACTGTTTTTTTAAAAATAATTTAAACAGATTAACATTATTACAAAGGTAACGAATATATTAATAACGAGTACTTTACTCGCGACTTCGTGGATTTAAAATTTTGAAAAGAAACTCTTTAAAAAAATATATGGCATAGGTTACGTGCAAGGAGTGTAGCATTCTATCAATGAAAGATTTTTTAGAATTGAACCAACAGTTTCAGAGATAACCCTCTTCAAACAAACTTAGAATAAATGCGTTTATTGATTTAACTATGTACTTTAAATAGTAATTATTTGTAATACTTTATTGTGTACTTGAAATACGAGTAATGTTTACATATGAAAGTACTCGACTTTGCACCAAGTGCGACAAATTGCACCCGTATGGGGTGTTACCATATAACGCTTGTGTACGAAGAAGCGATATAGGGGCTCTCAATTAAAAGTTAATTTTTAATTTACCTCGCACGAAACAAAGGCGATCAACGACCAAGTTATCCCGTAGTCTTCAATTGTCTCTGCTTCCAATCTTTGTTCGATAAAAAATGAAAACAATATTCTCGAATTTGAATTCCGAATACTTTCAATATTTTTTATTTTAGGTATATATTCACCGTGCAGTTTTTACTCTGTGAGTTTTTAATTTTAGCCTATGGTTCTAATTCTTATTAAAACCTTCTTGAACACTCAAAACTTCAACACCACAATTTTATCACGCGTTATTTACTTATAATTTACTTGTTTCAAAATTTTTACTTTCTAACTTCAAACACGCTGTTACTTTCTCTGTAGTCGAAACCAAACTGTTTTATTTTTTAAAGGGCTCGTCTAACGGTGATCTAGGTTCCGTGACTAAGCCATTCCACAAAATAAGGAGACTGCAGAATGTAAGCTTCATGAGGTAGTTGCACCATGTTGTAAGTAAGTAAGTAAGTAAGTAATTATTTATTCAGTGCCTTCAATACATTAACATTACAGTAGGTTTCTTATATCTAAGGTATCATCATCATCATCAGCTCATTTGATGTCCCCACTGCTGGGGCACGAGCCTTCCCTATGGATGGATAGGGAGAACGGGCCATAAACCACCACGCGGGCCCAGTGCGGATTGGTGGTTGTTAACGACTGCTAATGCAGCCGGGACCAACGGCTTTACGTGCCTTCCGAAGCACGGAGGAGCTCGAGATGATAAACTTTTGGTCACCCATCCGATGACCGGCCTTTGCGAAAGTTGCTTAACCTCAGCACTCGCAGACCGGGCGCGTTAATCACTGCGCCATCGAGCTCCTCAATCTAAGGTATAATGAGAAACAACAGAAATAGCTGACCAGCTCAGCTCATATTTGTAGCCACAACGCTGATTTTCAGCTGGACTCTTAAAAAAATAAAAAAAAACAAAAACAAAATATCTGTTGTTGTGACAAACTCTTGTTGCTGTTCTTACTGTGTTTACGTGTTTGCTGTTGTTAGACAGGAACCAGTGTTTTTCAGGGAGCTAGAGAACATTTTTTCCTTTAATCATTATAAATAGGTGCCAGCATCTGATTTTAGTCTTTAGCATATCAATGAAAATCTATGTTATTTTTGTCGACGAACAGCTGCGCTCGGACTGGTCTGAGATGGTCCAAGATTCCGTGTTCGTGAGACTATGCGTGCGTTTCTCTAGCGCGGTATCTATTATTAAGCCAGGGTGCCTACTGTGAGTTTTGTTTACTATCCGTATTCATTCGATTACGTTTACGAAAACGACAATTAGTATGGCATTGAAGCAGCGCCTCCTGGCGACATACGGGCGGAGTTAAAATTTTGATATAAAATTTCTCGTTTTCGTTAACGTAATCGATTGGCGAACGAAACTCGCACTTGGCACCCTGCTTCTGCAGGGTCTCTGTATTTTATGTCGCAATAGTCCGTGTGACAAGGACTGGAGGAGGAGAGGCTGAGTGGCGGGCGCGCAGGCCTTTATATTATTGGACTGGCGCTGTCTACGTTAAATACAGAAACTACAGTGCAATCAGCGAATCTAGCGCCATCTATGAATAAATCTATGAGACACGAATTAGTGAAACATTTGTGCAGATTGCATTCATAGTTAAGTCTTGTCTGTGCCAGACGACGCTAAAAAATTCAAAAATTCAAAATTCAAAATCATTTATTCAGTTTAGGCTACAAGTAGCTCTTGTGAATGTCAATATGCCATCGGTTCGTAAGTCTACTCTAGGCGGGAGATCTTATACTGAGAAGAACCGGCAAGAAACTCAGCAAGTGTCAAGCACTAAATATACAACAGTCCGAGAGCCAGCTATTGGGAGATTCCGTGTCTGGTGGGTTACTCTTGGAACACAATTGCAATAATCAATATCCAATCCCAAATCTAAAAAATTCAAATGGCACTCTTAAAAGCGATAATAGCGCTACATTGCAATTAAATTGCGTGGAAATTGAGTGAACTAATTATTATCGAGATGGGGCGTTCCGAAATTGCGAAACTTATCCCAATATCGATACATATTAATCGCATTGGAATTGTATTGAGATTGAGTTTGCGTTCAAGAGTAGCCTGCCTGATAGGTTGTCTATGTCTGCGTTGCTCGACCCCGTTAGCACGAAGCTTATCTTCTGCAGTCTCCTTGTTTTGTGGCTCGGCCAAACGACGTTATCGCGGCAATGCAATATAATAGGAAGTGATTTATCTATGGTATTCGTGATGCGACCGATTATCGGATGTTTGGCCAATTTTTGGCGCGCAAGTAGATTGCTTTTAGTTGTTATCTGTGCTTGTAGGTTTTAATTAACTATGACAGTTTTTTGTTGAATACAACGAGCAAAGAGTGCTTGAACTTCTTGGTGGGAAATTGAAGAGTCATGTCTGCGGTTTTGTTCTATTTTCTAAAATTTGTGTAATGTCGAATATTAATATGAAATAATGGTGGATTATTAACCGTTAGAAGTTCGTGAGTGTGAAAATAAATACTTTATTGATTAGTCAACTATAACATATCCAAAAACAAGAGCAACAGTAGTAAGACATAAAAAGATTAAATCTTTGTTAAAAATGCTGAATATTCGCGAGGTATCGCTTTAAACGGCCACCAGATTATAACCTTTTTTATAATTAACTTTGTTCAAAGTAAGTAAATTTTCCCGCCCTGTGTAGACTTACGAACCGATGGCATAGTGACATTCAAAGAGCTGCTTGTAGCCTAAACTAAATAAAAAAAAATTTAAATTTGAATTTTTTGGTGTTGCAATAAATATAATATTATCACTTTAAAAGGGACCAAAAATCGTATTTCAAGAAACTCACCTCAAAAAGAGCAATTTTCTCCAGCACCGACTTCTTCCGCGGTCTCTCCTTCGCATTGATCACCTCTCTCTTTTCCACATTCAGCTTCTCACTCGAGTTCATTCCAACTATCATTGCATGCACTTTCCCGCGTACCGCATCACCCAAATCTACAACATACAATAATTCAATCTAAAACATGGGTCTTACAAATAAATAAAGAATAAGGTCCGAATAGTTATTCCCTATATGTGCAAACCACACGAAGCCATTAAAAAAAATAGTTATTCCGTGTTTTGTCTCTTACTCTAATTTGAAATGACGTTTACATGACAGCAACAAAACACGGGATAACTATTTGAAGGGAGTTTCACCCGAGTTCTTCCCGTAATAACACGAGTTGTGAGACTCCATTTTAATTTCTATCTACCATACAATTGTACCCTTACCACTTATAATAAAAAATACTTGTAATTGGCTAAATGCTACACGTGAAGCCATTAATTAAGATAATTAATTAATTAACTATTTGATAAAATGTTCAAATAATTTTTTTAACGCAAATTTTGTTGCGAACAAATTACAAAAACACAAATGTTGAAAAAATTATCACGAGCAGGATTTGAACCTGCACCCTTCTGACCAGTATGTCAGAAGGGTCAGGGAGCTATCGTGGTTTTTTACTTTGAAAGCCAAAGGCGCCCAATGTCAACAACTACCGTCACTAACAATAATAATAATAAATAAAAATCTTTACTGCAGTAAAATACATGTTTTTACATTAAGTTGTTTTGGAGGTCTTCTTTTTGGTATGGAAATACCTGTAACAAAAAACCTCACTCTTCCATAGCCAGTATTTTTACTTAAATAACTAACATCCGTAAAGATATACTATTTGATGCTTATTCTTTGTTTATTTGTAAGGCACTAAACGTAGAAATAAAATCACTTGACAGTTTTTTTTTACATGTTGTGATTGTCCTTTATATTATGTGTTTTTATTTGTAATGGAAAGTGTCCTTTTATGATAAGGTATTTTCCAATATTTTTGATGCTGTAAGGGAGAAAAGCTCAGCCCCCTGACTATGAGCTCTTAGCAGTATTATTGCAGTTGTGGAAAAAATTCGCCGCTACATGCGTCTCCTTTTCACAACTGCAATAATACTGCTGTAAGAGCTCGTGGTTACCGCTCTGGACACTTGCTGAGTTTCTTGACGGTTTTTCTCAGTACAATATCTCCCGCCCAGAGTAGACTTACGAACCGATGGCATAATGACGTTCATAAGAGCTATTTGTAGCCTAAACTGAATAATTGATTTTGAATTTTGCTAAAATGTTTCCCTATTGACTAACAAAGTAGTTACGTACCCAATTCTGCTGTTGATTTTGCTTTCTTCAAATTGGCATCATCAGCTATCGACGTCAACCTCCTCAATCTAACATCGATGCTTGGGATTTCGATTTCCTCCTTTCTACTTTTATAAGCTTTAACTGCGTCTGCTTTAGGTTCATTTTTGTATGACTTAACATCGTCAGAGGTTTCTTGCTGCGCCTTATAACCTATCACTGTTTCTAGTTTAGGTTCATTTTTGTATGACTTTACATTATCAAAAGTTTCTACTTGTCTAGTTTTATAACCTTTATTTGCATCGTAGTTAGGTTCATTTTTGTATGATTTTACATTGTCAGAGGTTTCTTCCTGTCTAATTTCATAACCTTTATTAGCATTGAATTTAGGTTCAGTTTTGTAAGACTGTACGTTGTCAGAGACCTGTGTGTTTGTATAGCTTTTAATTGCTTCTTCTTTATTTTCAATTTTGTTAGACTTTAAATTGTCAGGGGCTCCTTCCCGTCTAGTCTTAAAAAATTTAACTGCATCTTCTTTAGGATCTATTTTGTAAGACTCAACATTGTCATAGTTTTCTTCTTGTCTAGTTTTGTAATCTTCAATTGTAGATACGATCTTGTACGATTGTAGATTGTCATTGTTTTTGAATGCTTTACTATCATTGTCTTTCGTTTCAACTCTCTGTTTTTCCGTATCATAATTGACGTAAACAACATCTTCATTGCTACTTAGAATCCTAATTTGGTTACGATTAGGTTCAAAATCAATTGGCACAACTTCGATAGTGTTAAGTGGTTGTGCATATTCAATTTTGTATGCATCTGCCGGCTGGAGCTCTCTTTCTTCTGTGTAATCTATAACATTGCCATGTCTATCGTTTATTACATATGGTGCAATTTCGTTGTTAGTGTCTTTTAATACATTTTCATTTTCAGTTACTTGATCTTGGTTTATGACAATTTCTGCAGCGCTGGAAGCTATATTAACAATTTCAATTGACATAGTTTTAATTTCTCTAGTAGTGACGTTATTATTATATTCATTAGGCATTTTATTATATGCGTTATTTCTATCTGGGTTAAGGTCTTTTTCATTTTGAGTTGTTTTTAGAACTTCACTCACAATATTAGGCTTCATGTCGTTTGTTTTCTCATAAGATTTGACTTCTTTGTAAGTAGAAGTGGGTTTGAGTTTTGGTATTTTGTTATCACGTGGTTTTGATGCAACAATAGGGTCGGGACGCTAAAAATAAATAATACATTAAAAAAAACTGAGTTATTAAAAATGTTCCTAGTTGTATAAATAGAGAATAAATTTCTAGAAAAAGTAAAACATATAATCAAGCAATAAAACGGCTAATGTTTATTTGATAAATTAAGCTTTAATATTCTTAACTGATTCTTGATTTTGTCAATAAAAACTTTAAATGGGATTTTGTTAAGTAAATAGTAGATAGATAGTGATTGATTAAACATAAGTTAATAGAAAGTGATTTACAAAAAAAATGATGGAACATTAATTTTAAATAATAGATCTCCATTTCCAAGCAATTCATGTAAAAAAATTTGTTCTGCATTTAGTTTCGACAGGTCCTTAAAAGTATCACTACAGAATACCATAGATTAATAAACCAGAAATATTATCCCGATTTTTAATAATTAGGTTATTTAACAGAAAAACACAACTAAAATTCTTTACATACCTCAAACATAGCAATTCTTGACAAGACAGATTTAGTTTTAGGTAATTCTTTGGTCACAACAACTTTATTTTCTTCTTTCGGCTCTCTGGATCCAAGTCTTCTCATAATTCTACTTACTTTTCCTTTAATTACAGGGATATCATCATCCGAAGGTAAATCATTAATAACTTTTGGTTCTAAACTTATTTCTTCAGTTACAAGTTCTTCTTTAACTTCGACTGTATTAGTTCCTAAACTATTATGATTATTCAATTCATCGACAATTGGACTATCAGGAACGACACTGGAATCTTCTTTGACACTGTACTGAACTATGTATTCAGACTCTTGAAACAGATTTTGTCTTACATAATGGATCTCTTCAGCAGTAGCCTTTTTATTGTCTTGAGCAGTTTTAACTTCGAATACGCATTCCGTCGTTGGTAACAGTTCAACAGTCTCATTGTATATTGGCGCTTTATCTTCGAAAATTTCTATAGTGCCGTATGAAACATTGTCAATTAAATCGGAGTCTTCAATCTTTGCAACATCTATTATATCTAAACTATTGCTTGGGGTATTTTCTTCTTCATTAGGTGATACAAATGTATTTACAAAGTTGACGTCATCTTTTAATTCTATTGGTGGTTCAAAAGATGTTTCTATAACTTCTTCTTGAGACACACTGTCATTACTTTTAAACGATTTCCTCTTGGGTACACCAATCCTTGTTGGTTTTCTAAACTTAGGCTTCGATTCCTCATTAGAATACTTATTTGTTACATCTTTGACTTTAACTCTATCAGCTGAAGCTTTATTATCGCTTGCAGTTTTCTGCAAAGCTTTCGGCACTTCAATATCATGTTCGCTTTTGCGTTTGAAGGTTGGTATTCTGGAGTGTTTTGTTTTATCTACAGCAGTGGTTATGTTGTTCTCGTCATAGGCATGTATTATTTCATCAAATATATGTTCTACGTTCCCAGGGTCCTCTACTTTAGCGTTCAGTAAGCTGACGTCTAATTCAACGGGACTTGTGACCACTTCGTCGTAGATTTTGTCGAATTCATCGTCCAAAGGTGTTGGTTCTTGATCTTTATGCGTTTTCTCTTGTGTTGGTAGCTTGGTTTGCAACTTTGGTATTGAAGAGCGGCGTTGGTAGGGGGTTGTCTGAAAAACGTTGTGGTTTAGATCTAATTAGGTACATAGAGATTCAGATACATATTCTCTTTTATCGTCTAATTTTTGAGGAGAGGACGTCGATGACATTGCTAATCTTTTTTAGTGTTTTGTTTGGTTTAGTTTATTGGAACGCGATCTCTATTATCACCGGAGACGGGCGTTGGTGCTGCGACACAGTTTTTCACAACTAACCGCAGTTAATACTGCGGTTAGTTGTGAACCGCAGTATTAACGAACAACACGGTATGTAAAATTTTTGTTGTTCCAAATATTTTTTTATTATTATTATTTTTATTATTTATTATCAGTGATCGGAATAGGTAGAGCTATTTTGGTTCATTGACCGCAAACGTATATGTTAATATAGATATACCCCGGGATTTCGACTACAATACCGGGATTTTAAAAACAAAAAATAAATGAATGAAGGTAACAGAAAAATGTAATAGATCATGTAACGGATTCCACTGGTGATTGTTTCGGAAATGTCGCGTACTTCACTGTGGTTTCATCCTTATACCTCATTGTAAGCATCGCGCGATGTGTGGCTTCGTAAGAATTGTCAAGCTTTTAGTTAAGTAACTTCCAACTCAAATGAAATCCCGGGATTAATTTTGAAACTGCGGGACGTAGGGCATGTCCATATTATTACATCGTATTACATTTCGTATAAAAGTACCAAAAATAGCTCTACCTATTCCGATCTCTGTTTATTATACACGACTTTAAAGTTTATACTGACACCCCCCACCAATTGTCAGGTCGTGACAGTAAGGGGAAGTACTTGGTCTTTATCTAGTCTGATGGTGTTTGACGACTGACCAAGGTGGCAGCTCACTTTACCTGGACTCATTAGCCACTGAGGAACTGGCTATTTATCAACTGTCGGAACACAACAATGCGACTGACATCGATGTTGTGGTGACATCTACACTAATATTATAAAGAGGAAACCTTTGTATTTTTGTATGTATGTATGTTTGCAACGAATAAACTCAAAAACTACTGGACCGATTTAAAAAATTCTTTCACCATTATAGTGTTACATTAGCGCTGAGTAACATAGGCTATATAAAAAAAAATATACTGAAAACGACAATTAAATTTTCCAATACAAAATGATTCGTTTGTTTTGTTGTCATGTGAAACCATTGATATTTAACTCGATGATGGAAACTGTCAAAGCGGTACGAAGTCCGCCGGGTCAGCTAGTGATTAAATAAAATAGTTGTAGCTCGCCAGGTAGACTTAAATGGTTTTAAGTCCGCCTGGCTTGCTGCAACTAGTAGGGCTGGAGTCCTACTGTTAATCATACCCAGTTTCTCTTAATTCTTGGTATTAATTAGCTATGCAATTAAGAGCGTTTCCGCCGCACACTAGCGCCAATGAAAAAAAACCATATCTAGTAATTAGAGATAAAAAAGTCGGTTTACTGACGATAGTTGAACGTGACAACGTCTTAAGAAGGTGTCGGGGGGTGTTGGGGGTGTCGGGGGTTGTTGGGGGTACGTACCGCGGTGGCGATGCCGGCCACGGGCTTGCACAGCAGCAGCAGCAGCCCGTCGAACAGGTAGGCGGGAGGAGTTGGTGGTGTCGGGAAGTGTTGGGGGTGTCGGGGGGTGTTGGGGGTAAGTACCGCGGTGGCGATGCCGGACACGGGCTTGCACAGCAGCACGGCTAAATTTCTACTCAGCCGATTGTGCTTCTTTGTCGCTCGTTCCGCGCTCTCGCTTGCACTTCAAGCCTTACATGGAACGCCTCAGAGCGAGGTAAAGCCGAACTTTTTCGTGCGTGCAGCCGGCTCTATCGAATTATAAGACGTTGTCACGTCAAAAATCCAATTATGCTCAACAAACTATTCGAATAAAGTAATTTAGCATTTTTATGTCACCTAATGAACATCTGACATGTTATGGTTTAGTTAAATACGCAATTTATCGCAATTTGAATCGCAATTTACCCCATTATCCGTTTCGGTAGACTCCCTCCTTTCCCTCTTCACCCTGCTAGCGGCCTGTCTGAATCGCAGCTTCGGGATTCTCGTCCGTCTCTTGTCATCACCTTCGCTAGCCTGGTCACCCATCCCTCTGATCGGCTGCGGCTCGTGCAGCACGTCGCTATGTATCTCCGGATATACGGGTGGTTTTATTGTGTGGAATACGCCATTCCTGATTTCCTGTAAAAAGGAAAGTGTGAATATTATTTAGGACTATTTATCATTGAACTACAGCGACCCACGGAAAGTTAGGGACTTTATGGTGAGCTCGTAAAACACTCGATCCGATCGGAACCCCTCGGAGAATCTAGTAAGGCAAGTCTAGTCTAGTATATGCTGCCACAATAAGAGCCCATGGTAAGTGGCAAATACCGGTTTTTTCAGAAAACAGTTCTACTAAACTTTCTCTATTACCGGTTCTTAAGTTCCGTGGTACCGTTATCAATCTACCGGTACTTTGCATAAATCGGTTCTTAAAAACTTAACATTACATTACATACAGCTATTTATAGTCTAGCCAAACTCGATAAAGAATAAAAAATAAAGAATAAATGAAAATCATCACAAATTTGGGCAAAAATAATTACTTGATAACAAAATTTTACATAAAATATATTGTAAGACTTATCATTCTCACAACACATCTCACTAAAATCAGTCACTCAACGTCGGTAAAAACGTTATAACACGAAGATCGTAAAAAAAACGTTTAATATTTTCACTTGATAACCCTATTAAACAAATGTCATTACTAAAATTGAGGTATTCTAAACAATTCCGTTATTAAACTAGCATTCCAAAAGATGACACTAGTATCCATATGGGGTCGAATATCTTACTACCTCTGAAATCTGCAGCGTAAACAGTGCATTTGCAATGCAAAACAAACATTCATGAACAAATTGAATTGACGTTAAAGAAAATTGGATTGTGACAGCACTTGATTAATTTATGTAATAAATAAATTATTGAATCTTCAAGTGCAGTTTTTTAATTATTTCAAAGTTGCTAATATATTCACTCAAATAGGTTAAAACTAAGCTATGATTGAACTATGGTTGTTAGTTTTTAAATTATTCATACAATATTTAATAAAAGTACATCTTTTACGTAAAATCTTTCCTTGTCATTGTTGTCAATACATGCCTGTCACTGGTTGCTTGGCAACGCTTTGTTGGTAAACATTCTTTATGGAATTTGGCTATAGTATAGTATAGACGACTGCATATCAGAGTATCCAAAACTGACAATTTTTTTCAATGAATTTTCAACCTTATGTCATGGGCATAAAGTTTAATATCTATTGAGGTTTTATAGTTTGTGGTATCTCATGTGCAGGCGTGTACATGATACAGGTATTATACAAGTATAATGAGGGTTCTAATACTGATACCAATACTTTGCGTCTCGCGGTTTGGTCTATACGCTGTTAGTCGGTCTGTCCGTTACAAAATATAAAAAAAAAACTAAATTCAAAGTGCCAAAGAATAAGGTCCGATAGTTATTCCGTGTTTTGTCTCTTTTACTCTCATGTGAAATGATGTTTGCATGACAGGAAAAAACCCCGAAATAACTATTCGCAGCTAATTCTTTATTTATTTGTAAGGCAGTCAATGTTTTAAATAGTTCAATCTACAATTAATGAGCTCTAATGAATGTCGCTACGCCATTAGTTCGTAAGTCTAGAAAGCGGGAAACAATGAAGAACCGGAAAAATACTCAGAAAGGGCATTTTTTTTCCCTTTACAGCAAGAGACTGTTTTATAATATGCCGGTTTTGAATTTGCCTTTAATTGGTTCAACAATTTTATACTGGCTTTTTTGACGATTCTACTAAGGAACTAAGTAACTAAATCAGATCATCCTTGCCTCGGTGGTTGAATAGCAAGACGTTCAGTCCGTACTCGTAGATCCAACATTTAGAATTTAGAACTTTTGGGTACCTACTTTTTGGCACTGTGTGTTTTGGTCAATTCAAAATTGGTTTGTAACTATTTCAAATCAGTTACGTTCCGTTTTTTTGCTTACAGGGCGGTCAATAGGGAATTAAGTAACATTTTTATATTAAAGTATCTCTTGAAATGAAAGTCATTGCATAGAAAACCATAAGAATTTATTGTAAATATTGTAAATACAATTACTTAGTACTTTTTATATTCACGCTTCTCTATGGTTGTGACGACCTTTTTTCCCGCCAAAGTTCGCTTTGTGACCAAATGCTTGAAGCCGGTCGCCACATCCTCTGTGACAGAGACTTTTTGCAACTTTATATCCTCTTTGGTGTAACTTACTTCGTTTTTGGTAACTGTCAACACCGGCGTGAGAGTGTAGTCGTCGGGAGTCTCGATCTTATTGCCATCGTTGACGGTTTTCTTTGTAATGGCAAGCTCGGACGCTTCGACGCTCTCTCGCAACCTTTGCTCGCCTAGTACTTTCGATGTGACGTTTTCCGGTTCTTGGTAGTCGAAGTGGTACTTTGTTTCCGGTTCCGCCATGTTGGTACTGAAACAGTCGAAGTATTAGCATTTATTCATCATCATCTCAGCCAAAAGACTTGTTTTATTCGATGGTTATTTTTTTTTAACTACGTTATACACACATTTTTATTATTATTTCAGTTTCAGTTAAAATCATGCTCTAATCACATAACAGTACGATTCAGTTTTCCTAAAGTGATTTATGGGGTATATCTGTTAAAACAATTAAGGATATTATTCATTTTATTGCACCGTATCTCGCTGAAATTTTTAATAACTGTGTCGATAAAGGAATCTTTCCTGACCTTATGAAGTTTATTCAAATCAGGAAACAAAGAAGACCCCAGTAACTATCGGCCCATTTCAATATTACCGGCGCTAAGTAAAATCTATGAAAAAATTATACTCGAACAGTTGATGACATATTTTAACACAAACAACCTTTTACATAGTAAGCAATATGGCTTTACTAAGGGTCGTTCTACTACTGATGCAGGTGTTGCTCTAATAAAACATATATTTGATGCCTGGGAGATGTCTCAAAACGCTCTTGGAGTTTTTTGCGACTTATCCAAGGCTTTCGATTGCGTTGAGCACCGGACTCTGGTGATGAAGCTACATTATTACGGTCTTAAAGATTTTGCTCTAAAATTAATACAGTCATATCTTTGCTCTAGAACACAAACTGTCGATATAAATGGTACTAAATCATCTGGTTCTAATGTAAAAATGGGAGTTCCACAAGGGTCGATTCTTGGTCCTTTTCTATTCTTGATTTATGTTAATGACTTGCCATTCTTTGTAGAGAACTTCTGTGAAATCGTATTGTTTGCAGATGATACTTCACTCATTTTTAATGTAACTAGGTGTAGGACTAATTATGAAAATGTAAATAAAGCTCTTTCGGAGGTACTCCGTTGGTTTACTATTAATAATTTACAGCTTAACGCTAAGAAAACAAAATGTATTAAATTTATATTACCAAATGTCAGAAATGAACCAATTGATATTAGAATAAACGGTGATCAATTAGAATTGGTGGATTCTACAGTCTTTTTAGGCATAACCCTTGACTCAAAACTTCAATGGAATCCTCATATATCGAAATTGGCCGGTAAACTCAGTTCTGCTGCTTATGCCATTAGAAAAATTAGGCAGTTAACAGACGTTGAAACTGCTAGAACAGTTTATTTTAGTTATTTTCATAGTGTCATGTCGTATGGCGTCCTACTGTGGGGAACAGCGGCTGATATTGAGACTATATTTATTCTACAGAAACGAGCAATAAGAACAATCTATAAACTAGGATCACGAACTTCCTTAAGAAATCTTTTTAGGGAGATTGGTGTCCTGACAGTTGCATCTCAGTATATTTATAATTGTATAGTTTTTGTACGTTGCAATATCAACTCCTTTACTAAACATGGTGACGTACACAATTTCAATACTAGAAATAAGACAAAACTTGTAATGCCACTGTTCAGGTTACAAAAGGTTCTTGGTTCTTTCTTGGGGCAAGGTATACACTATTACAATAAAATACCAAGTACTGTACTAGATTTACCTTTGGATAAGTTTAAAAAACATGTGAAATCTTTATTACTCATAAAAGGTTATTATACAGTCAAAGAATATTTAGATGATAAAACAGCCTGGTTATAATAAAAACAACATTATACTCTAGAATCATCATAATAAAATTAATTTATATAATTTGTATACTGATATGATAGCCTTTATCAACAGTGTCCTACAGATAACAAACAGCGTTGCGTTAAATAGATCACTAAGTTTTTTTTTTATTTAGAGTATCTTGAGTGTGTCATGCTCTCTTTACTGTCTCTACGGTGGTGGCGTGTGCGTCGGGTCGTTACGTTCCCTAAAATATGGTTGAGCGAAGCGATGGCTGATTCATATGTCATACTCGTGAACGGGTGCCGCCTGTGGAGGCTGGTCTGCTCACGCTTACTTATCTTATTTTTAGTATTTTTCACTATAATTTGACTTTGTTTTTCTTAAACAATTTTTGACTTCTACGATAGTACTGTAGTGGTACTGTATGACATTGTGGAAATTGTAACTTTTACCTGATGTAAATTTGTTAGCGTAGATTTTTTATTTTGTGTTTATTTTTTTTTTACATGTTGTGGTTGTCTTCTATATTTTTGTGTTTATTGTAATGGAAAGTGTCCTGCTATGATAGGGCATTTTCCAATATTTTTGACGCTGTAAGGGAGAAAAGAGCTGGACACTTGCTGAGTTTCTTGCCGGTTCTTCTCAGTACAAGATCTCCCGCCCAGAGTAGACTTACGAACCGATGGCATAGTGACATTCATAAGAGCTACTTGTAGCCTAAACTGAATAAATGATTTTGAATTTTGAATTGAATTTTGAATTTTGAATTTTAAAGGAAAATATGCCATCGAACACATAAGTGTTGCATCAATCAAAAAAATATTCTTTGTTCTTACTTTTAAAAAGTTTGTTCGTTTTTTGTTGCTTTTAAAACAATTCTTAAGGGGGTGCAGCGCGGAATTTCGAAAATTTACGTGTTTTTAAGTCACTGGTGCTAGGCGCTGAATAGGTCTTATACATTAAAAAGGTATTAGGTGTCGAACACTGGCGCCACTCATTAAAATTTTACGGGAGGACAGAGAGGAAGCGTGTGGTCGTGAATCAAATTGTCGCTAAACATTTTATATTAAGGCTGCACGGATTGTATCCTAATCAATGAAAAATAAAAAAGTTAGAATGTGAGTTTGGATTGGCATTGACAGATTTCGGGCGCTCCTCTTCCATTTTTGAAATTTTTGAAAAATGTATGAATCAATGTTTATTTAATTTAATGTATTTTCTATTTCGTACTCCTTCTCTATATAAACTATAAGTGTGCGAAATTTCATACTTCTCCGTCCGCGCAATTTGCTTAAAAAGGGATCCAAAGATTTCGCTTCACGTATTAATATATAGATTAAAGGAAAAAAATTTCGGTATCTGATTTTTGTCGAACACTATTGCCACTAGTCTATTTGATTGTCTGTGCCCTGAAGCATAGAAAAGTTTAATTAATATACATCATCATCATCTCAACCAAAAGACGTCCACTGCTGGACAAAGGCCTCCCCCAAGGCTCAAAACGCATATAAAGACTGTAAATTCTAAACATGTGTCATTTGCGTCTGACTCACTCTCAGAATAATATTTAGTTATATTTCTGAGGACTCACTATACCTAGTGTATTTACTTATATATTATGTCGGTGAGGAGGTATGAAAATATAATTTATTTAGATTTTCTGCAACTCGTCCGAAATGGACCGTAAGCATATGGGCCGAGTTGACGAATTACTGTTTTCTAGTTTCTCCGAGGCTTTCGCATCAGCCTTCATTTTCAAGAGAAAGAAAAAGAAGGCAAAGAAACGTTCAAGTACTCAGTATAATTAGAGTTTTTTATTTAAACTATGGTCACTTGCATTAGAGTAATTATTACCGGAATTCTTACTTTGTTTAATAAATGTGAGGAGCTCGATAGCAGAGGCGCAGTGGTTAACGCGCCCAGTCTGCGATAGCTGAGGTTAAGCAACTTTCGCAAAGGCCGGTCATCGGATGGGTGACCAAAAATTTATCATCTCGAGCTCCTCCGTGCTTCGGAAGACACGTAAAGCCGTTGGTCCCGGCTGCATTAGCAGTCGTTAACAACCACCGCACCGCACTGGGCCCGCGTGGTGGTTTATGGCCCGTTCTCCCTATCCATCCATAGGGAAGGCTCGTGCCCCAGCAGTGGGGACATAAATGAGCTGATGGTGATTGTTCTGAGGACTCACTATACCTAGTGTATTTACTTATATATTATGTCGGTGAGGAGGTAGGAAAATATAATTTATTTTGATTTTCTGCAACTCGTCCCAAATGGGCCGTAAGCATATGGGTCGAGTTGACTAAGTTTCCTAATTTCTGCGAGGCTTTCGCATCAGCCTTCAGTTTCAAGAGAAAGAAAAAGGCAAAGAAACGTTCAAATTCTCAGTACATTTAGAGTTTATTATTTAAGCTATGGTCACTTGCATTAGAGTAATTATTACCGGAATTCTTACTATTTTTATTAAATGTGAGTATCCGATATTTCGGCACAGTTGCATACGCCATGATCAAGGAATTAATGTGATTGTGTGATGTGTAATTCCGTGATCATGGCACATGCAACTGTGCCGAAATATCGAATAATCATAAATAAATAATATAAAATAAACTTTCCTACACTCACACCAATTATCTAGCCCAAGAGAAGCTTCGTTATTAAACAAATAAACATGGTAAAAATCACGTTAATAATTACTCAATTAGAGAAATATCAAATTTGAATTCGACGCAAAGAAAATTTTAAATGTCATCAGCAATTATTATCAAGCATTCAATATTATTAATATAGTCACTTACGCGTTATCTGCTTCCCAAATGAACTTCAGTAAGCGACTGTGGCCGATATCCATAGATACATTCTATCGATCAGATAAAAGATATGCCATTTAATTCTTTGCTGGGTAAAAGTGGATGCATTTTTGATATGCTAAAAAAGAATAGAAATTATTCGGAGGCACATACATTTTTAGGGGTCCGTCCGTCCGTCCGTCCGTCCGTCTGTCTGTCTGTCTGTCTGTCTGTCTGTCTGTCTGTCTGTCTGTCTGTCTGTCTGTCTGTCTGTCTGTCTGTCTAAAAATTACTAAATTAAAATAAAACAAACAAACGTGATTATTTTACAATTTTTTTTCTTGGTTTTAGTAACGATAACAGGTAGAAACTTAAAATATTTTTATAGATAATGGTACGGAACCCTTCGTGCGCGAGTCCGACTCGCACTTGGCCGGTTTTTTGTTTTATTTATTTTGTCAATATAAAATATTTGTTAATAAGTACATAATATTTTTATAAACACTCAACACAAGGTTATTCTGATGTAAATTCGCTGCGAATGGCTGCGATTGTAAGTGCATTTTTCTAAATAAAACCTTTTTAACCTTTAAACCTTTTTTTAATGATATTAATGTTAATGTTTTTAAGTAGCATAGTATCTTTCAATAATTGGCTTATAGTCAAGTAAAGTTTGTTTCTGTATTTTCTATATTTTTTCTTTATTTATGCTGTTGAAACATTGTTAAAATAAAAAATGAAAAGCGGCCAAGTGCGAGTCGGATTCGCCCATGAAGAGTTCCGTAGCCGCAAGTAACATAATATAAAAGTTCTTGTAGTTCGTTGTATTTAAGAAATTAAATGTTTTTTTATATATTTGAGTTGATTGAATGAAAGGTAAATTGCGGTTTACGATTTATGACGTATTAAAAAAAAACTACTTACTAGATTTTGTTCAAACCAATTTTCGGTGGAAGTTTGCATGGTAATGTACATCATATATTTTTTTTAGTTTTATCATTCTCTTATTTTAGAAATTACAGGGGGGGCACACATTTTACCACTTTGGAAGTGTGTCTCGCGCAAACTATTCAGTTTAGAAAAAAATTATATTAGAAACCTCAATATAATTTTTGAAGACCTATCCATAGATACTCCACACGTATGGGTTTGATGAAAAAATATTTTGAGTTTCAGTTCTAAGTATGGGGAACCACCAAAATTTATTGTTTTTTTTCTATTTTTGTGTGAAAATCTTAATGCGGTTCACAGAATACATTTACTTACCAAGTTTCAACAGTATAGTTCTTATAGTTTCGGAAAAAAGTGGCTGTGACATACGGACGGACAGACAGACAGACAGACATGACGAATCCATAAGGGTTCCGTCTTTTGCCATCTGGCTACGGAACCCTAAAAAGAAAAAACCGACTTCAATAAAGGGGGGAGGTTTTGAAGTCGTCCATAAATTCCTATACTAATATAGGTAAGTGGACAGAAACCGTGATCGACTTTTCGTCCTCGTTAAAAGGGGGGATTTCAGTCTAGGGTAAAGTTTTATTCACTATTCGTATTCATTCGATTACGTTAACGAAAACAAAAAATTATAGGTATGGCAAAATTTTAACTCTTCTCGTTTGTCGCCAGGGGGCGCTGCGCCAATGTCATACTAATTAATAGTTATTCAAACATACCAATAGTTATCTATACTAATATTATAAAGCTGAAGAGTTTGTTTGTTTGTTTGTTTGTTTGTTTGTTTGTTTGTTTGTTTGTTTGTTTGTTTGTTTGAACGCACTAATCTCAGGAACTACTGGTTCGAATTGAAAAGTTCTTTTTGTGTTAAATAGTCCATTTATTGAGGAAGGCTATAGGCTATATTACATCACGCTATGACTAATAGGAGTGGAACAGTTGCTAATTAACGCGGGTGAAACCGCAGGGCACAGCTAGTTATAGGGGAAGGTGGGGCACAGTGTAACTAAAAAGATATAAACACTCATTGTAATCAAATTATTTATTATATGGCACTTTTAAAGTCTCTCAATATAATTTCAGTCCTTAGTCTTTCATTTGGAATCTAAATATCACGTTATTTAACCTTACAAACTATCTGAATAATCATTTTAAAAAAAACATTCTTTTGTCACATTGAACCCCAGGGTAGGGGCTCATTGTAACATACCCTGGGGTACTATATAACAGTACTGCAAAATTTGTGTAGAAAAACATTTATAATCTTAAAGATAACATAGAAATTCTAAAAAATCAACAAAAATTATCAAAATAAGGAATTATCAAAATTAACATAGAAATTCTAAAAAATCAACAAACATTTTTCAAATAAGAAATGATTCAAATAAACAATAAGTATTTCAAATTTAACATAGAAATTCTAAATATCAACAAATTAAAAAAAGGAACAAAGAATATTATTAAATTTCTTACAAAATGCTTTATTCTAAATTTTTTTTTTTTAATTTTATGAGGATGTAATTTACATTATTTCTTTTTTTTCCACCGCTTTTCTTAAGCTTTTTTCTACCTGTGCTACGGCCTTTCTCATATCCTCTTCATTGTGGAATCCTATATCAGTCTTCCTCTTCCGGTTTCGCACCATTTTTTCTTGAAGCCTACTATAAAAACAAAAAGATATTACAAAAGGGGCACACTATAACATGTTACACTGTACCCGTTACACTGTACCCCATGGTATCAAAGTTTAATAACAAACATGCTCAAAATTTATAAGTTATAATTTCAGCCAAAATATCTAGTATTAAAACGAGTCATAATATAGCGGTACAATATAAAATAAACTTACTCACCAAAGCTGCAATAATGTAGGTTAAAACACAAATATACTCTAGCTATTTTAAAATTTCAAAATACAGAAAAAATAATAGTCGTTTATTTTGACGTACCCAGAGACAACTGCCAAAAATGATAACTGGCCTAAGGTGGCGACATGTGTGTTTGACAATTCAGTTCAGAAACGCTAGTAAAATATTAGAAAGCCACACAGTAATAGCCACTGTTATACTGTGCCCCTTGTTACACTGAGCCCCACCTTCCCCTACATATAAGTTGGTTAAATGCTCTAAGATATATAAGTTGGTAAAGCTCTAAGACATATAATGACTTGTCCTGACTGATTCATCATCGCCGAGCCGAAACCGCTTCATTCGAAATTTAGACGGTAGGTTAATTAACCTAGTGACGTAACCAGCCACTAAGAAAGGATTTTACGGAAATCATATCCTAAGGGGGTCAAATAGGGGGTGGAAGTTTGTATGAAAGTCCGTCAGTTTTGAAGTAAAATACATGAAAATTGGTATTTGGCTTTTTGAAGAGAAATAAAGAAAGACATGTCTCAGGAATTTTGTTTATTTTCCTTTAAATGAGTAAAAAGGGAAAACTATTTAAAAGTGTATGCATGATTATGCTCGTGATTGTATGCTTATGTTTGTTTATGGTTAAATGGTACTTTTTCTATTATTTGTCTTTGTGGATAACGGTGTTGATTGTCCGATTATTTACCTGTTATTTTATTCACTTTGTAATATATATTGGTCAATTGTTTGTTGTCCCAAATAAAAGAAAAAAAATAAAAAAAATGGGAAGAAAGTATTTTGGGGAAATCGTTATTTTTAAAGTAATAATTATAAAAATGAATAATTTAATTGATCTATAGATATTTCATATTTTTAATGAATATAGAATATTCATAAAGAATGACGTGTTTTGGCATTTTGGCGAAAAACACATGGAAGATATTCGAAAGAAATACTTAGAATCGATAACAGTAGAACACGTTCCAACAGTTTTTAAAATTTTTGTCTGTATGTCTGTTTTTTTTGCCCCCCATCACGTAAAAATAGCTGAACAGATTTGGATGAAACTTTGCGCATAGACAGACCATGACCCGGACTAGGATATAGGATACTTTTTATCTTGGTAACAGGTTCCTGTGAGATAGTCTTCGCAAACGAAGTCGCAGGCGACAACTAGTGTATTATAATCTTGATGATTTTTTTTCAGTTATAACATAAAAGAAACATAGATTATCTTACTATTATATGATTTTATAGTGTTCAGTGTCAGTAACCTACTCCCACGTTATGCAAGGGTTGTACTGAAAATCAGCGCGACGGATAATCCGTAGCTCATGCTGAGTGCAGACCCTGTTTGGTGACACTGTGTATGCAGCAACGTATGCATACACAATGTAGTTTTATTTTGATTTTTAAAACAATTTATATTCTTTTTGTTAATTTTTTGTTTGGACTTCTTGGTGGGAAAGTGAAGATTCGTGTCCGCGGTTTTGTTTTATTTTCAAAATTTGTGTTATGTCGAATATTTTCACATTAATATGTGAAATAATGGTGGATTATAACCGTTAAGTGTTCGTGAGCACAGAACACAGACTTTCTGGTGTATTTGGCTTACAGAGTAAGAGTAGATAGTTGATTAATTTCGGCGAGTTGGATTGAGCCACGATAGCATAGTTGGTAGTGCACATGACCCGGCATGTCATGGGGTGCGGGTTCGATCCCGCTCGTGGAATTTTCAACACTTTATCTTTTTTCAAATTGTAATTTGTTCGCAACAATATTTGCGTAAAATTATATGTGATAATCTATTGAGGTGACAATTTGTGGTAGGTAATCTGATGTGCTGGCGTGTGTACATACTTACAACACTTACGAACTATATATAAATAAATTAAAACTATGTACCTATCGCCTCCACTGAGGGATTAGGTAAATAAATAGGTATCTAACATTATCTTTACGATAAATAAGCACTTTGAATACGATATAATCTAAGCTATAGATATTTTTGTATCAACATCAGCCTTTAAACATTCCAGTAAGGTAGTGTCAAGCCGCACCAGTTATCGACTGGATCCAGTGATCGACATGTGTTTCCTTTCATTATTAAAAATAGGGGGTTTTTAAATTTTTCTTTTTAATTTTTTTTTTAATTTTTCCTTTAATTATTAAAATTATTAAAAAATAACAACAACCACTTGCTTCTTAGCTGTAATTAAGTGTACATTCTATGTTGCTTTATGGCGACGAAAGCAGGTGTTGAACACTGGGTAAGTGTGTCGAACACTGTTGCAACAACGACGCTTACAATAAAATAAATGAATACAAAGTATTGGTGTACTCACTCAATTTTAAGTTCCTTTGCAAATCACTTTTGAAATCACCTTAAAAACTTTCTGACATACACTTTATGCACTATAGTTTGTTAAAAGTATTTGATGGACTCACCTTAAAAAGACAAAAATGTTAATTTAAAAAAAAGAAAACAATTACCTACCAAAAAGTATTTATACCAAACATTAAAAACTTTTCTTTAGTCATTGAAAATAGATCGTCTTAATAAAATATATTGTTTATGGTTGCTCCAAAGATATGTCGAAATGCTTCAAGTATTTAACATTGTTAAAACACAAACTATTTTTAACGTAAATAACACTAGTTTCAAATTAATAATTTCAATAATAACCTTGCCGTTTATTGCACAGATGACAAACTAAAAAGGTATTACCCAGAACTGAATATAATCTATCTGTGTTGAAGATACCATTGATAATTATTGATTAAACGCGATACTGCTGTAGGTGGCGAATAGTTCTGCTTATGGAATTATTGATAACATAGAAATACGGGTTTTTGATAACAAAAACATATTAAAAACTACGGTTGTTTACAGGGTGTTCGGCGCATGGTTGGACAAACGAAAACAGCGAAGTGGTGGGGTCATATACTATGTACTCACGCCCAAAAAGTTTGACATTTGTCCACGATTCAAACGTTCACACGTGTCTCGATAAATTCCTCAACTCTTGGTACTATTTCCATCTCGATTCTTTCAAAATCCTCGGAGCTATGGCCAAAAATACGTCTCAGGCGATTTGCATTTGATAACCATTTTCAATGGTAAAACGATAACGACACATCGCTAATCCCGGGTGAAGTATGCCTTCGGCCTTATCATCACTTAACATTAGGTGACATGAAGGCCAAGTCACAGACTGAGTAATTGTGTCAGGCTTACCCATAAGGACTTTTATAAAAAGGTTCCTTTAGGGAGCACTAATAATCATTTTTATTTCTATCTACAATACCATTAAGTATTGAGTAAATGATATTGTTATCTCCATCTCCGACATGCCTGCCCATCAATGGGCGTGGGCGTGGGCTAGTCATTGAAATGCGCCGCGTAACCCACAGCCGGGTGGATTCCAATTTGGCGCGCCTCTCCGTCAAGGCAGACGCCTGTTGAACGCTTACAGCGGGCTTACATGGCGCCTACATATTTACCCAATATTTTTTATATTTTTTTATATTAAAAGGAGGCAAACGAGCAGGCGGGTCACCTGATGGAAAGTAATCGCCGCCGCCCATGGACAACCGCAAAACCAAAGTAATCGCAGATGCGTTGCCGGCCTTGAAGAAGGAATTGGATCTTAGGAATTGGGAGGGGTAGGGGTGAGAGATGGGCCTCCGGTACTTTCATTCACCAGACGAAACACAACAGCAACGAGTGCATTGTTTCACGCCGATATTCTGTGAGAGGGTGGTATTACGCCGGGCGAGCCGGCCCATTTCGTGCTGCAACGCAGCGTGGCTCTACCACACAGACATTAAATAATTACATAATTATTACAAATTAAATAATAATTAGAGTTAGTAGCCGCGGTCCGTGCTCAGTGGTGATGACGTGCATTTGGAGAGGCCTATGTCCAGCAGTGGACGTGTGTAGGCTGATGATGATGATGATGATGAAACTGTAAAGGATAACATCACCAGAGTGCCTAGTGTGAGTTTTGTTTACTATCCGTATTCATTCGATTACGTTTACGTAAACGAAAATTAGTATAACATTGAAGCAGCGCCTCCTGGAGTCCTGGCGACATACGAAAAGAGATAAAATTTTGCGTTACAAATTCTCGTTTTCGTTAACGTGATTGAAGGTCAAAAATAACTTACACTAAGCCCCCACTGCTCATTTTTATGTCATCAATGCTGGGGCACGAGCTTTCCCTATGGATGGATAGGGAGAACGGGCCATAAACCACCACGCGGGCCTAGTGCAGTGCCGTGGTTATTAACGATTGCTAATGCAGCCAGGACCGACGGCTTCACGTGCCTTCCGAAGCACGGAGGAGCTCAAGATGATGATTTTTATGCTTACATATCCGATAATTGGCTTTTCTTCTTAACCTTACAAATGATTATAAATCAACCTGGCAAATTACGTTGCGAACAAACTACAATTTGTAAAAGTGTTGCTTTTATCCACGAGCGAAATTCCAACCCGCACCCCATGACACGCCGGGTCAGGAGCACTACCAACTATGCTATCGTGGCTATATCCAACTTGCCGAAATTAATCAACACTATCTACTCATACTCTGTAAGCCAAAGGAGCCCTATGCAATGTCGACAACTACGTCATCAACATCCGACCTTAATATTTTACAAATATTAAAGATCATTTCAGAAATTTCTGAAATTTTCAGATTTTTCAGATTTTTTCAACACTTTGTCTTTTTGTAAATTATTAAAGACCAATTAAGAATTAGGCAAGCTATATTTATAATTATAGTTAAGTGTAAAATATAC
Source organism: Eudonia mercurella (assembly GCA_963082485.1). Taxonomy (NCBI): domain Eukaryota; kingdom Metazoa; phylum Arthropoda; class Insecta; order Lepidoptera; family Crambidae; genus Eudonia; species Eudonia mercurella. The sequence continues at coordinate 9,770,572 of OY720049.1, read as the reverse complement.
ATTTTTACGCAAATTTTGTTGCGACACAAACTTTTTTAAACATTTCATTTTCTACTAAACTACATATTAAATGAAAAGGTATTTGCTGAAGAATGGCGGCATGTGAGCCTGTCCGCGGTATGTGCCGCGTTCATCCTGACTTCGTGACCTCCTGCCCTGTGGAGGAAGATCGCCAACGGCGCAGACGCGACAGATACTTTCTAATAAGTAGTTTATTTAGAATTATGGGTAGGTAGGTATATAGAGGAGCTCGATGGCGCAGTGGTTAGACGCCCGGTCTGCGAGTGGTGACGTTAAGCAACTTTCGCAAAGTCATCAGATGGGTGACCAAAAATTTATCATCTCAAGCTCATAAAAGGTGATATAAGGTGATATAGCCCTATCATAAAAGGACACTTTCCATCACAAATGAAAACACAAAATATAAAGGACAATCACAACATGTAAAAAAACACAAAAGAGATAAAATAAATAAATAAAATATTTAAGTTTGTAAAAACATCATTTACCAGTTTAATTGTTTTACAATATCGTACAGTACTTACTAGTAAAAATCAAAACCTCTCTTAGAAAAAAACAAAGTTGAAACTATAGTTAATAATAATAAAAATAAGACAAGTATGCAAGAGCAGACCAGCCTCCACAGGCGGCACCCGTTCACGAGTATGACATATGAATCAGCCATCGCTTCGCTCAACCATATTTTAGGGAATGTAACGACCCGACGCACATGCCACCACCGCAGAGACAATAAAGAGAGCATGACACACCCAAGCTACTCTAAATCAAAACTAATATGAGAAGTAGACAAAATCAACGCTTCGTAGTCCCCTGATTCCTCCTCCAAAACTGGACCGATACAATTAATTTTTTCATTAAAAATTAAAGGACGGCTTTGGCTGTGTCCCTATGTTTTGCTTTTTTTATATACCAGCGGTTTTTCTATACTATACCTACATAGTATACCTACTGTAGTATGTGTCTAGGCAAAGGGGTTCGAGTAATTTTGTATGGAGGGGTGGGTTTTTTTTATTTTATTAATTCATTACAGACATAAAATATACTTCAACAAAAAAATAAACGCAAAGTCGGAAACCTCATAGATTGTGAAAAATTGCTCATATAAAATACGAAAATATATGAAAAAAAAAAACTATTTGAAATAACTTGTCAAGACATAAAAAAAATACTATGACATTTCCCAGTCTTGGGCAGTTTTTGAGATATCGACTCTTGTTTGCTTTCCGTATACCTGTTTATGTGTAAATGTGGAATTGGGATTTCAGTATATTTTCATTCAGTTTTTTAGGGCATTAAGATAGATAGAAAAGAACAAAGGAGCAGTTTATGTTACAAGAGCAACATACATACTGAATATATTTTTTTAAATAAAGAAATAGCTCAAAATCTGCCTATGATAAACTTACTCTGTTTAATAATTTTTTGCTTATTGGGATAATATCTTTAACATGAAATATTTTTTTTTAAACGACATCGCCAAAAAAAACCCCAAATTACTCATACCCCTTTATCGCTGGGCTATGGCCCTTTTGCTCTGCTACAGCACACACATACTGTATTTATGTACTTTCCTATTTTATTGTGTGCAGTAGGTATTATCTAATTATTTTATTTTGTTTATATATATATATATATTGTTTTTTGTTTATGCAACGTGTAAGAAAAAGGTGTGGTAAAAATTAAAAGATCCAAAGTAAATCTGATCTAGCTCTTGTATGCAGAGTTACTAAGACATAATTATCAATGTTCAAATAATTTTTTCATCCCCCATCTCGGAAAGAGTATTTTTGCTCTTCGATATCTGAGTGCAAAAGCCGTTTTTATCCGCTAGAGGATAAAGTAAATTGAATTTAGAACATCGTGTGCACTAAGTTTGTGAATTCAAAACATCATTAAACCTATTTACTTTTACCTCCATGGTGCCGAATTTATCAGTACACAAGTCACCAACCAATATTACAGTACCTACCTAACAAAAATATTACACTCAACTTAAGGGGGTGCAGCGCGGAATTTGAAAATTTACGTGTTTTTAAGTCACTGGTGCTAGGCGCTGAATAGGTCTTATACATTAAAAGCTAGTATAGGTTAGCTTGATCCTTTCACAAGGTCATGGTTGTCTTGGAATTTGAAACAAATACCCAGAAACTGTATAAACAATACGTAAAATAATGATATCTAAAAACTTATTTCTTCAGAAACTTTGTGAATATAGCACAAATGAAACTATGATCCGACATCAAAATGTTTGTATTGATATTCCGCAGGTCACTGTTGTCTTATTTTTTAATAAAAAAACATGAATATGAAAATATTAAGACTTCTTATTTTTTACCCAAACGCCTATGATTTTACGAAAGTAAACATTGCTCTAATTAAAGCACCAGCCTACTCTGTACAGATATTAGTGTGCGTGCGTATTCGTAGTCGTGCGCCGTTGTCACACCACTGCCACGCGTCTGCGCCGCTCGCTCGCTATCATAAAGAAACTTGAAACTCGCAGTTTTGCGTCCGCGCTGCACCCCCTTAAGTAACTGTAGCAACATTACTTTAAATTTTTCTTAATTATACCTAAGTATTATTTGTTATAATTTAAAGATTATTCTGTAATACTTACCTATCGTAATGTAGTAGTTAATACCTAAACTGAAATAAAAATATCTTGTGATTGTAAATGTTTTTTTTTTGCATTTAGTTATTTCCTCGCTGAGGTGGGATGAAAAGTTACGTGTTGCACTCCAGTGCAAAGATTTTTCACCTTGTGCTCTTTTGATTCCCTCGCTAACGCTCAGGATTCTAATTTATGAATCACTCGCTGCGCTCGTGATTTAATTTTAGAATCCTGCGCTTGCTCGGTCATCAAAATTGAGCACACGGTTAAAAAGCAACTTTGCACTCTTGTATAACAAATAACTATTAACGCAAATTTTGTTGCAAACAAATTATAATAACACAAATGTTGAAAAAATTTCCACGAGCAGGATTTGAACCTGCACCCTTCTGACATTCCATTGACATTGACATTGACATTGACATTGACATTGGAAGAGCACCTGACCCGTATGTCAGAAGGGTGCAGGTTCAAATCCTGCTCGTGGAATTTTTTTTCAACATTTGTGTTATCATAATTATCAACTTTAACTGGTTATGCTTGCTTATGCGCGCCCATATTTAATTTACAAATGCATGACAAATTAAAGGAAATAATTATGTCTTAGTAACAACACATACAAGATCTACCTTTCTGTTACCTACACGTTGTATATCTATCTTATGTTTTTACTTTATGGTGGTGTGTGTGTGTAACGAAGTACCAAATAAACTTTTTATCTATCTATCTATCTAAAACCTCTATTCCAGCACGGAGCCTCTCAGAGTCACCGCTTTCGTAGGCACATTACAACGCAGTCAACTCCCACATCACTTGCCACCCCCCGTGACCCCCCAACACCCCCCACGTCTCAATTATCGCCCCCCAATAGCGGACGAGTCCATTTTATTCGCCCCACCACCCTTATTGGATGTCTTACACCAGCTATGCGTGGAATATTGAGGAGTTCTCGAGATATTCACAGCGGAATGGGGAAGAAATGAAAATAGGAAAAACGCTTTTCTTATTTTATTTTTACGAGTAACGCTTTGGTAGTGTAGAGGCAAAGAGCTCGGCGTTTTATCCGAAGTTCCCGGCTTCAGTTCCTAGGTCGGGCAGTTTCAGATTTACCAACCCGCGTTGGCAAGCGTGGTGATTACGCTAATACCCATCAATTGTAGCGATGTCTTGATTTCATGGTTGCCCAGCAGTGGGGTAGTATAAAGACTTTTTACTTTACTTCAGTAACTATACCAGTGTTAGACATAGTAGTAAATAATTTGTAATTCCATTTAAGTCTGTATTAATTATTGCTAAAGAGTAAACTCAGTTGTGACCACTTTTTATATTGATTAATTATTAAGGGGGTGCAGCGCGGAATTTCGAAAATTTACGTGTTTTTAAGTCACTGGTGCTAGGCGCTGAATAGGTCATATACATTAAAAGGACTAGTGTAGGTTAGCTTGATCCTTTCACAAGGGCATGGTTGTCTTGGAATTTGAAACAAATACCCAGAACCTGCATTAACAATACGTAAAAGTAATGATATATAAAACTTATTTCTTCAGAAACTTTGTAAATATAGCACAAATGAAACAATGATCCGACATCAAAATGTTTGTATTGATATTCCGCAGGGCACTGTTGTCTTATTTTTCAATTAAAAAATATGAATATGAAAATATTAAGACTTTTATAATTTTTTACCCAAACGCCTATGATTTTACGAAAGTAAACATTGCTCTAATTAAATCACCAGCCTACTCTGTACAGATATTAGTGTGCGTGCGTATTCGTAGTCGTGCGCCGTTGTCACACCACTGCCTGCCACGCGCCGCTCGCTCGCTATCATAAAGAAACTTGAAACTCGCAGTTTTGCGTCCGCGCTGCACCCCCTTAAGAATGATACTTTAAAGTTTGATAAGCCACCTGCACTATAATACAATACAAATTGACCCCGGGACTTTTGGGTCTAGGATATCGATGCGTCTGTAAAGGCTAGGACGTCGGGTTGACCGTGTCGTGCCCCCCATCCCCCCGTGACGTCACGCGCGCCTTCCGACTCTTATTAAATACCGCGCGAGCGTCCCATACCGAGCGACACTGTAGGTAGGGTGGCCACAAACCCATAGGGGAAAGGGGTAGATTTTTCAATGTGTTTGTTTGTGATGTTGAGCAAATGCCTGAGTGGCTAGGGCGAGTTTTGTTCACCATCCGAATAAACTCGCTTCCTGATGATTTTTCATCATTACCATTTCAGCCCGACAGCACCCACTGTTATGTAAAAGCTTTCCTCTTTTTTCGTTTTTTTCTTTGTCAATGGCTATGCTGGTAAGTTTTTTTTCGAATGATTATTCGACATAACACAATTTTTGAAAAATAAAACAATACCGCAGATATGACTCTTCACTATTCCACCAAGAAGTCCAAGCTTCATCCACTGTCGTTAGGCATCCTCTGTGTTTCCAGCCACAACGACGATATCGTCTGACAACCCGTGGTCTGCCTCAATCGAAGTCGCTAGCTAGACTGTACAATAAACGCAAAAGCGAAATATGAACTGGAATTGTAAATAGGTGGACTCGTGGACCTTAACACAATAAGTGCACTAATAAGCTACAAAAAGTCTAAACTCTGAACTTATACTATACTAATAATAATATTATAAAGAGGAAACCTTTGTATTTTTGTATGTATGTATGTTTATGTATGTATTATTTAGTTAATCGTTGTTTTGTCTCTTGTGATGTTGACAAAACAATATTTAACTAAATAATGCTTAAATAGTTTTTATGAATAAGGGGGTAAGTGTTTATTATATGGTCTTAAATAATTATAAAATATAGTGAAAAAATTAAATGCCTACTCAACCAATAATATAATAATAATTTAATTCAGCGTTACTGCAGCAATTAGCACTTAAAAATAAAAAACCAAAATTTATTTGGTCTTCCTATTTTTATGCGTAGGTGGAGACGTATTGTTAACATAAATAACTTATATCACTGTTTTATACACTAGATTATTTTGCTGTAAGACAAATGAATATGAATAAATAAAATAAATAATGAGTCTATAAAAGTATAAATTGTTATCTTGGTAATAAAGTTTCTCCTGGGAAATCGTTACAGCGTCAATTGAAAAGAGCTAAACTTTTGGTTAAAAGTCTCAAAATAACCTCCTACATGTATGGTGTCCCTACAAACGTGATTGAATTAAAACCATCTAACAGTCATTCTCAACCTTACCTACCTCAAAATAAGTGCGACAATCCCTTACCAAAGCATTTTCATTCGTTATGAATAAAGTATGCCTCACTTTTACAACGTAGTATTCATCTTAAGGGTAAAGGAATAAGGTTGATTGTCGCGTGCCATTCGAAGTTGACTTCTCAGATCGAATTTCCATCGAACAATAAGGAAGAGGCATGGAAAGGACTTAATTGTGGTGTAAATAGGTTACTGGTCTGCACCAGTCATGTGATCTATCTTCATCTATATAATACTTTAATAATATATTATAAAGAGGAAAGCTTTGTATTTTTGTATGTATACAGGTCGACTTTTTTATCACCATCCAAACCTTCTGAGATGACTCCCGTGATACAAACGAACAACTCTTTCTATTGGACCAACTCCCTAACCCGAAAATAAAAATCAGCTGTTCCATACATTTTGGTCGAATGAATATTGATGTTTTGTATGGAACAGCTTTGGATGGTGATAAAAAAGTCGACCTGTATAATACTTTAATAATAATATTATAAAGAGGAAACCTTTGTATTTTCGTATGTATGTATGTGTATGTTTGCAACGAATAAACTCAAAAACTACTGGACCGATTTAAACAATTCTTTCACCATTAGAATGCTATATTAGCGCTGAGTAACATAGGCTATATTAAAAAAAATATATATAATTATAAAATACTAAAAACGACAATTTAATTTTCCAATACATACAATTTTCTTTATGTCCAATACAAAATTATTTGTTTTGTTGTCATGGAAACCATTGATATATATTTAACTCAATGATGGAAATGTCAAAGCGGTACGAAGTCCGCCGGGTCAGCTGGTAGATAATAAATTTTAAAGTTAAAAATACAATTTTTGTTACAGAGAAGGCTTGTCATGAGCGAAGCAGTATCATTGGATAAGGATTAGAAGTATTAGGAGCTCGATGGCGCAGTGGTTAACGCGCCCGGTCTGCGAGTGCTGAGGTTAAGCAACTTTCGCAAAGGCCGGTCATCGGATGGGTGACCAAAAATTTTTCATCTTGAGCTCGAATGCGACAGATGTCGGCCGCATTAAAGACAAACAATACGTGTGTGTCAAATACATCTATGCGTGTGTAATGTTGTTTTTGTTGTTTTAATGTATTTTCTATGCATAATTAAAAAATATATTATTCGGATAACCTTCTCGATATAAACTATAAGTGTGCGAAATTTCATACTCCTCCGTCCGCGCAATTTTCGTAAAAACGGGTACAAAGTTTTTGCTTCACGTATTAATATATAGATAAATAATTAATTTAATTCATTAATTATTATTGATTATTGTAAATATATAAACTAATTTCTAATAACAATATGCCCGATATGACCAACCAACTAAAAAAAAATTCAGCACCAATTGCTTGATGGTGCTAAAAGAAGTAAAAGCTGCTGGTGGAGCTGGTATTAGTGTCTCGGCACTGTCCTAGTGGTTGTGGCTGAAAATCAGCGTTTTGCTCCGGGGCCAATTTATTGCACACACTCATGGCACATAAAGTAGGCTTTGGTATCTTAGAAAAACATTGTTTGCTATTTTTTTTCCCTTAGTTGATAGCTTCGTGCGATTAGCACATTTAGCCAGTGTCAAAGTAATTTTTCTTACACCTAATACATAAATAAACAATATTTCTTTCCTGTATGATGATGATGAATGATGAAATGAGAAGAAGAAAGAGAAAAGAGAAATGAGAAGAGAAGAAGAAAAGATTAGGGCTTTACTAAGTCCTCGGGTGGACTTCTTGAGAGAATTTGAAAATGGACGTTGCACTTTTTTTTTTATTTGCTAACACTCATGCACACTCACGAACACCTAACGGTAAATCATCCACCATTATTACACATTAATATTCGACATAACACAAATTTTAGAAAATAAAACAAAACCGCAGACATGACTCTTCACTTTCCCGCCAAGAAGTCCTTGTTTGCTTTTGTCCATTGTATTATTGTTTTATTTGTGTGTGTGAGAGTCTCTGTGGTTTTTGAAATAAATGTTTATCTATCTATTAAATAAATATTAGATATCATCACATACAATACATTGTTACCTAGACCCGACATAATATCGAAAAGTTTGTTTTCGACATGGAATCAACCGCCTCTGTGGTCTAGTGGTGAAGACCACCGGTTTAGACCCAGAGGTCCCGGGTTCGATTCCCAGCGGGGGGTACATGTTTGTGCTCGGTTTGGTTGGTGGTAGAACTTGTTTGTCCGCCTGGCTAGCTACCACCATCTTATCTAAATATGTCGCCATAACATTAATGTTTGTAACATTGTTGTGTTCCGGCAGCTAGAGATAAGATAGCCAGTGCCTCACTAGTTGAGGATCCCGGGTGAAGTGCGCTTCCATCATTGGCCTTATCATTACTTAAGATCAGGTGAGATCAAGGCACTGTGCTTACCCGTAAATATAAAAAAATAAAAAATAAATCGAACCTGGGACCTCAGAGTTAGCGCCGCGCAAAGTCCGGCGTGCAAGCCACGCGGCTTCGGAGGTCGTTAAATCTAAAATGTTTAAATAATTTTAACGCAAATTTTGTTGCGAAACAAATTACAAAGACACAAATGTTGAAAAAATTTCCACGAGCAGGATTTGAACCTGCACCCTTCTGACATACCGGGTCAGGTGCTCCTCCAATTGAGCTATCGTGGTTCTAACCAGCCCGCCGAAATTGAATGGGCGCCTTTGGCTTTCAAAGTAAAAAGTAAATAGTGTTGAATAATTTCGGCGGGCTGGTTAGAACCACGATAGCTCAATTGGAGGAGCACCTGACCCGGTATGTCAGAAGGGTGCAGGTTCAAATCCTGCAGGTGGAATTTTTTTCAACATTTGTGTTTTCATTAAATCTATCTAACTGTCTATCATTTATATCATCTAATTTAGCATACTTCCGACTCCACCTAGCCGTTTCATGAAATGGCGGATCCCACACCCCAACAGCATTCATAGACAACAAAACGTCGAGTTCTGTTCCATATTCGATGCAGTTTCGGATCGGGCTCTCCGCCGTTGCCTAGCAACGCCCGGGATCCGTGACGGACCCGCTATTGGTCTAATTTCGTCTATGGCTTCTAGTTCGATAGAGCTGGGACACAACGGATATTGGTGCGTTTGGGGGTTAAAGTTACTCGCGTCCGTAGGTTTACCCTTGAGCCCTACACGTGACCCCTGGGTGGTGCTAAATGAGCGACACTGTCTGAGTGGTAGAGCCACGCTGCGTTGCAGCACGAAATGGGCCGGCTCGCCCGGCGTAATACTACCCTCTCACAGAATATCGGCGTGAAACAATGGCACTCGTTGCTGTTGTTTTGTCCGGTGAGTGGAAGTACCGGAGGCTCATCTCTCACCACTCCCCCCTCCCAATTTCTGCTCCCTCCTCAAGATCCAACTCCTTCCTCAAGGCCGGCAACGCATCTGCGATTACTTTGGTTTTGCTTTCCATCAGATGACCTGCTTGCACGTTTGCCTCTTTTTTAATATAACAAAACCTCTTTTTAAGAAACTTTTTTTCTAGGCTGCCGTGCTTCAATCAATTATCTACTACAAAGGATAAAGAACAAAAAAGCATCTCGAAAGTGGTCCTGTTCGCTCTTACCTATACATTTAAATTTAGAATAACAAAATCTGACTAAACATTGGATAGCATTAACAACTTCAGCTTAATATGAACCTTAACTCTTAAAAATAAAGTTTAAATTAAGGTTGCAAAATATAATATTTGCACTTAATATTTACTGACATCGCCACAAACGTCATTGTGGCTACGTGGGCGTGGCCCCAAAGTCGCGTAACGTTTTTCAAGCGCTCATCGGGAATCTAGTACCTACATTATTGATGAAAGCTTCTGTGGCCAAGTGGCTAAGCGCTCGACCTGATAACAGTAAACTCAAAAAATTTATACTTAATATTATAAAGCTGAAGAGTTTGTGTGTTTGTTTGTTTGAACGCGCTAATCTCAGGAACTACTGGTTCGATTTGAATTTTTTTTTTGTGTCGACTAGTCCATTTATTGAGTCCATTTATTTTTAACTGAATGGCTTCCAGCCCTTAGTTACGATGACGTTGAAGACATTTTGGTTAGAGTGACTTGATAGAGTTGAAACTTATTGTTTTTCACACAGACACTATATAAAGCAGTAGGTTTTGGATAAAATTTTCTGTGTGTGTTCAACTGGATTTGAGAATGGTTTAGATTTACAATTGGACTCGGTAGGTGGCGCTGCTTTAGGGGTCCATCATGGGATACGGGTGTTCTTAAGGCGGACGAACGATTTGTTTCTTTTGTTGTCATGGAAACTGTCAACGTTTTGTTTGTTTTGTTGTAATGGAAACTGTCAAAGCGGTACGAAGTCCGCCGGTCAGCTGTGTGTATGTTATTGAACTCCTTTTAAACGGCTGGACCGATTTGGATGAAATTTTCTGTGTGTGTTCATATGGATTCGAGAATGGTTTAGATTTACAATAAATTGGACCCGGTAGGTGGCACTGCTATAGGGGTCCATCATGGGATACAGGTGTTAACGAATGATTTATTTGTTTTGTTGTCACGGAAACGTTAACTGTCAAAGCGGTACGAATTCCGCCGGTCAGCTAGTTTTCTATAAACATTCATTCACCATAATAAAGTTTTAGGCAGGTATACCTTTGTTAACCGAAAACGCTGTCTTCCATCACTATTCTGTTGCTATAACCTGAAAGTTCTTATGTATAGAGTTGAAATGCTTCCGTTTGTTCGAACCCTGGATATCATTACGGAATGTCACGGGCAGTTAATTTTAACGATCCACGTTATAACTTTGATTGATAGATAAAGTTTGTGACACCACACTTATATAGCATCTATACAATTCGGTGTCCTATACATTATTTATTTAAATATTTAAATAAATAAATAAATAAAGCAAAAGAAGAAATACAAGACATCAGTGGCGAAGGGTGGAAATCTAAAGAAGGGAAGCCGCACTAATAAAAATGTGCAATCCAAAAACCTAGCACCAAAAACCTGGCACCAAAAACCTGGCACCAAAAACCTAGCATCAAAAACCTAGCACCAAAAACCTAGCACCAAAAACCTGGCACCAAAAACCTAGCACCAAAAACCTGGCACCAAAAACCTAGTACCAAAAACCTAGCACCAAAAACCTGGCACCAAAAACCTAGCACCAAAAACCTGGCACCAAAAACCTAGCACCAAAAAACTGGCACCAAAAACCTAGCACCAAAAAACTGGCACCAAAAACCTAGCACCAAAAACCTGGCACCAAAAACCTAGCACCAAAAACCTAGCACCAAAAACCTGGCTCCAAAAACCACGTCAGTCAAAATAAAAGTTTTACTTTTTTACTTTTACAAAGACTCATCCATTAACACATTGTGTGTTAAATGGATGAATGAATATAACTCAGGTGCAGGTTCAAATCCCGCTCGTGGAAATTTTTTCAACATTTGTGTTTTTGTAATTTGTTCGCAACAAAATTTGCGTTAAAAAATTATTTGAACATTTTATAAATAGCTTGCTTACTTCTTAACTGATCTTTAATATTTGTAAAAATATTATGATCGGATGTTAGTGACGGTAGTTGTTGACTTTGAATGAGCGCCTTTGGCTTTCAAAGTAAAAAGTGTTGAATAATTTCGGCGGGCTGGTTAGAACCACGATAGCTCAATTGGAAGAGCACCTGACCCGGTATGTCAGAAGGGTGCAGGTTCAAATCCTGCTCGTGAAAATTTTTTCAAGATTCGTGTTTTTGTAATTTGTTCGCAACAAAATTTGCGTTAAAAAATTGTTTGATCATTTTAATATCTATACTAATATTATAAAAAGCTGTCCTGTTATCGGACGGTACGCAATGTTTAAAAAAAGATCCGGTCCGTTAGTTATTGTCAAATTATCAATTGGTGGCGCTAGTGTGCCTTACCCTTCGCCTTAAATAATCTTTAAATAGGGATTTCCTAAGCATCGCTCGAAGACTTTAAAGAGTAAAGAAATACGCCATATCAAATTCTACTACATTATGCTTTGGAATCTTCCGTCTCCCTCGCTCGTTGGGCTGACCGATGCCTCTCGCTCTAACACTTAAGAGACCCTTAAGGATGATGGAATGGACAGAGATGGGGGTGGAGACGACTTTGGTACTGTTTTTTTAAGGTTCGTAAGATTAAAAAAAAAGTTGAACTATAGCCTTTGAAAACGAAAACTTTTACAAAATAAATAATAAATAAATAAAATAGTTTAGTCCCAATAATGAGACATCCCCAGAGAGTAATGTAGATACTTGTGTTGGGGTGCCTCGCTCTTAACCTAACGTAGTGCCAATAACAATATTGGGCCAGTTTTTACATTTGAATTATATTTTATGAGCCTAAAGTACTAAAGTGCTTATTAGTTACGTGTGCGTGTCTGTGTGCGAGTGTGTGTGTGCGTGTGTACCTTTAAACAAAATTTAGTCCTGGAAGTTGTACTCGTACTATTGAGTAGAAATATTCAATAAAAAGCGAATATATCTTTTTTTAACTACGAAAAAACTTCTGTAATTCCTCTTTTCTCAAATTGGCATTAAGTCCTCGCGCGCCATATGTACGCACGGTCGTACGTAAGGTGGCCCGCTAATTATACCTACAGCGCGGGACGGGTTAAAATACTATTTAATTTTAACTAATTATTTCTTGGAGATGGAACGACTCCTTGCCACTCTGTAGCCAGTGACGTCTGTACAGCGGTCTGCACTCACCGCTAATCACCCGGCACATATAATATGCCACGATGTACCACTAACATACATGCCCACTTTAACCGCCTCTGTGGTATAGTGGTTAAGACCATCAGTACTAGACCTAGAGGTGCAGGGTTCGATTCCTAACGGATCGTGGTCCGGTTTAAAAGGTACCAGTCCCCCTTGACAAGTGGCAATACGCTAATAGAAAAGAAATCGAATAGATTTATTATTGTATGGGATTGATATTGATAAGTCAACGATACGTATAAATGACTTTAACTCGACCTTCGCTCGACGCCTAGTAAACTACTCCGGACGACTTTACCGGCTTTTCAATGATAAGTACAAAATTCTTAACATGAATAAAAATATTCTTAAAACAACTCTAAAAGTTAAATATTTATATAAAATACAGTGAAAAAATTAAACGCCCACCCGACCCAGCCAGGAATCAAACCTGGGTCTTCCGCAATCCGGGCGGCTGCACTGACCATTATGCTACCGGGAAGGCTGACGTAAGCGCTGAATTTTGTCACTGCTTTTTGATTTTTGAAATGCTTTAGAGCGACATTAGTGCCATCTATCCAAAGGTATTTGCAACCGATGGAAAGGAATAAATTAAAACCGCTTGATTACCTTGCAACGGAACAACTTCTGACACCTATCCAATAAAATAAGAAATCTTAAAATATTCATAAAATGTACCTATCGGTAATTATCTTAAATTACATTTCTCTTGTGAAGCAAGTAAGAGAAAAAGAGAGAAGAGAAGAAACTTTGTACCCCTTTTTAAGAAAATTGCGCGGACGGAGGAATATGAAATTTCGCACACTTATAGTTTATATAGAGAAGAATTGCAGAATATTAATTTTTTTTTAAATTATGCATGAAAAATACATTAAATCAATAAAACAAACATTACACACAATACCATGTATTTGACACACACGCATAATACTCTTTTCAAAAATTTTAAAAATGGAAGAGGGGCGGCCGATATCTGTCAATGCCAATCCAAACTCACATTCTATCTTTTTTAATTTTTCATTGCTTAGGATACAATCCGTGCAGCCTTAATAAAATTACGGTCGAATTTCGACCACTAGGTGACCACTAGTATTATTTTGTATGTTGATTGTGGTGTGAAGTAAAAGTTACTTACTTAAAAAAACTTACTTACTTTTGACCGCCACTGTGGACTAGTGGTTAGACCATCGGTCTCAAACCCAGAGGTCCTGTGTTCGATTCCCAGCAAGGGGTACATTTTAGTGAACTCGGTTTGGTTGGTGGTATGGTTTTAAGCTCACCTGGCAGCTACCTACTACCATCTTATCTAAAAATGTCGCCATAACATCAATGTTTGTAGCATTGTTGTTCCGGCAGCTAGAGATAAGATAGCCAGTGCCTCAGTAGTTGAGGATCCCGGGTGAAGTACGCCTCCACCTTCGGCCTTATCATCACTTATCATCAGGTGAAAGTTTGGCTTTTATTACGAATAAACACAAGCCGTGAATCCCACGTGAGCAAAACCGCGAACAAAAGCTAGTTGAAGATATTTTGACAGGGTAGTCTGATGTGTACTTCTCAGTGTGTGCTAGTCTGATGTGTGCTGCTGTCTATACTAATATTATAAAGAGGAAACCTTTGTATTTTTGTATATATGTATGTTTGCAACGAATAAACTCAAAAACTACTGGACCGATTTAAAAAATTCTTTCACCATTAGAATGCTACATTAGCGCTGAGTAACATAGGCTATATTAAAAAAAAATAAAAAAGAAATGCGATAAGGTAACTCCGACTGTAGTATGCCGCTATCTGGGGGCACGGCCGTGCCCCCACCAAGTCGAGCAAAAAAGCGTCACGGCCGTACCATCCTTTTCTCGAAGCAATTCAGACCATTTTCGACCCCCTGTAACTTCGTTGTGGATAAAACTAGAAGACTGAAATTTTCAGTAACCATGCAGGCATTGTAAAGACACGTATATTTCAAATTTCATTCAATTTGAACCAGTATTTTAAGAATTATAACGGGTCAAATTTCTTAATTTTGTCACTCACTGACTGACTCACCGATCATCAAAATTCTAAGGCATTTCTAGCAGACCTAGAAGCTTCAAATTTGGAATATAAGTAGTGTTTGGTGTATGAATCAAGGAAAAACTAAAATATTTTGCAATTTCGGTCCAGTTTTCTAGATACACCAACTGCATAAATAGCTTTGTAATCCCATATAAATGTATAGGATTACAAAGTTACATGTGCAGTTAATGAATCCACTGATTCATGTATAATATAATGGAATAATAGGTTCAGTTAAATTTTTCAATATTGACTTTATTCGTAACGATGTTTTATTTTATTTATTTTACGGCAATTATTATTATTGCGTGCGAAGCCGCGGGTTTAAGCTAGTCCCATATAAATATAGGCGCATGGTAGTGCCCCTGCCAAATCGAAAGGAAAAAAGTAGAACTGTCTCTACAAAATACAAAAAGAAATGAGATCCCATCAAAAACAATACTTGTCAAAAAAAACCAAGTCTCGCAACTCAGTTGTTCTGCGGTAAAAAGTTGTGAGATCCATGTAATACCAAGTCGGTTGTTAATTTATTCAGTCTCTACTTAAGCGACTTTCTGTCTTAATACGTCCAGTCTCTAAGACCACGATCGTGGTCCATAACATTCTTTAATGTTTTTTATAAATATATTGAGACTTGGCCATTGTCATAGAAACTGTCAAAGCGGTACGAAGTCCGCCAGGTCAGCTAGTTTCAAATATAATTTAAAAGCTGGCTGACGTATTGATTGTTCATAATGACATTAGTTTTACAAAAAGTTTTTATTAACAGAATAGTTCTATTGTGGTCCAACCTCGTCGTTTAATTCTATTAAAATACCATTAAACGCGTATTTATTCCATTATAACTTCTAGCTTTGTACACACACATTACATTACCGAACTTTGAAAGTAATCATAATTTATTTGTTTTATAGAAAATTTCTTGGCCGATTCTACTCAGCCATATATCTGGAGGTTCTAAGTTCAATTCCTATGTCGGAAATCGTCTTTAAAATGTTGTTGATTTTACAGTTTAGAGGCTAATTTTTTAAACCTGTTGTAACGAAACAGTTAATAGAATTCTTTGTGGTATCAAACGTCTATATAACTAGGGTTTCAGCAAAGTCCCACACCTTTACTTTAAGCTCAAGAGATTTAGGAGTAACCATATTATTTATGATTGATTAATCATCAGTCATTATCAGAGATCGGAATAGGTAGAGCTATTTTTGGTACTTTTATACGAAATGTAATACGATGTAATAATATGGACATGCCCTACGTCCCGCAGTTTCAAAATTAATCCCGGGATTTCATTTGAGTTGGAAGTTACTTAACTAAAAGCTTGACAATTCTTACGAAGCCACACATCGCGCGATGCTTACAATGAGGTATAAGGATGAAACCACAGTGAAGTACGCGACATTTCCGAAACAATCACCAGTGGAATTCGTTACATGATCTATTACATTTTTCTGTTACCTTCATTCATTTATTTTTTGTTTTTAAAATCCCGGTATTGTAGTCGAAATCCCGGGGTATATCTATATTAACATATACGTTTGCGGTCAATGAACCAAAATAGCTCTACCTATTCCGATCACTGGTCATTATACAACGTGTAACAGGTTAAGCGCACACCCAGAAAGTAGTTTGTTATAAATCGGCTTCTCAATCGATTAAAAATATATAAAATATAGGTAATTTTTATTCCAAAATTATTAAAACTTATTAAAATTAGAGTCACTCCTTCGTTAAATAGTTAAAACAAACGAAAATAAAACGTAAGTCAATGCAATAAGGGGTTTTTTAAAATGCGGTAGGTCGGTAGGCTAAAGCGCTAATATGCCCATACTGTTTGCCCTCCATGAGTATAACTAATAACTTAAATAAACCAATTTAATTAAATAAAAGTAAAATTATTTTGCATGTTTTTTAATTATAATTAAATATTCTAATTGGACTGTCTGAGGATGTGCGTTCATTCTGTGACATGTTGTAGATAGATAGATAAATAATTCTTTATTGCAACAAAACAAAAAATTAAACAAATAAAATATATTGTAATTACTAACGGGATTCTTACCATAATATTTATTATTTTTGAGTACCCAATATTACGGCACAGTTGCATGCGCCATGATAACCATTTTACTTTAACAAACATGGTAATAATCGCGCTTAAAACTATGATAGTTTAATAAAAAAATTAAACTAAAGACAAGGCTGTATGCAAGACTATCCATCATAAGATGAAAACTTAATTGCTACGAAATTCTCGTAGCGACTGTAGCAAGCAACAGCTACAGCTCGTAGCCATTGACTACACGTTTCGTAGTAGCTTGTAGCTGCTACAGAATAGGGTCAATAGTAATTCTGTTAAAATTCATTCGTTCTTAGATATTGTATATCTATTTTATCATATCATCATCATCATCTCGCAGTCGGGTTTTCGGAGAAATCGCAGTACAGCTACGGCTCTTATTGACGTCACAAGCAATATATTGGAGGCTCAGGACGAGGGAATGGGGACTTTACTGGTTCTACTTGACTTCTCTCGTGCCTTTGACACGGTGAACGTTTCGCTCTTATTATCTAAACTAGCCTACTATGGTCTTGATGACCGGGCGCTGAGGTGGTTTGACAGCTATCTGCGTGCTCGTTTTCAATATGTGAAGCTTACAAAGTCCAATGGTTCACAATCTTCTTCCGAATCGTCTGCCGTTAATAGAGGCGTACCACAGGGCTCTATTTTGGGACCTTTACTCTTCATTATCTACAGTGCAGACATAGTACGCTGCATTAAGAACTGTAAATATCACATGTATGCAGACGATCTGCAATTGTACTTGTCGTGTAAGCCTGGAGAAACTGAATTGGCCGTGGAGAGGTTAAATAAAGACCTAGAAAGAATAAGCCGGTGGTCGGAACGTAATTCGTTGATGCTTAATCCAACCAAGTCTAAGTTTTTAGTATTGGGCTCAAAACACCAGGTAGCTAAAATTGGCTCTAGAAGACCACAGATCGCTATGAGGGGTGCGGTTATTTCTTGTGTCTCAGAAGCTCGCAATTTAGGTCTTTTAATGGACTCTGAGCTACGTTTTGAATCCCATATAAAAGAGGTGGCTCGCAATTGTTTTTACCGCTTAAAAACCTTGTACAAAATACGTAAGTTTCTTAGCACTAGTCTCCGCATAAGCTTAACCGAATCACTTGTTCTTTCAAAATTTAATTATGCTGATACCGTATATGGTCCACGGTTACTATCGAGGACCAAAGCTTTGATACAGCGAGTTCAGAATGCTTGTACAAGGTTTTGTTTCAACATTCCTCCTAGAAGCCACATCTCTCCGTATATAAACCGCGCTAATATTTTAAACATGTCTTCCCGCCGGTACATCCATCTAGCCACTCTATTATTTGGCGTTATAAAAAGCCGTAAGCCACCTTATTTGTTGGAAAAGCTCATTTGGTCATCCCGTTCTCGCACTGGTCGCCTTGCCATGCAGGCTCACAAGACAAATGCTTTTCAGGGTAGTTTTAAATATGCCGCTGCTAAGATTTGGAACAATCTTCCCCCACCAATTCGTCATTCACCGTCTCTTTACAGCTTCCGTAAAATTCTAAGAGAAATCACCTTGGAGCAACAACTGAGCGGCATTACAGACTACCTTTTATAGACCCCTGGTTACATCTGAGGCTATCATTATTATATTTTTTATTTTTTATGAGTATCTTTGTATTGTGCATATATTTACATTACCACTTAACTGCGTTTATATATACATTATTTTTATTTTTTATTTTTATATCCACGTCACTACCACATATATCTTGTGTCTTCACTCTATATATACTACACGACGTATTTCTACACAACATATCACCTTCATCTTTGTTATGCTTAGCTCCTCCCTTGTCATGGGTCCAGCAGAATACCAGCGTTGAGGCATCAGCCACAACATTAAGCTGAGCTGATCAGCCCATTCGGCTTTTAGTGTATTTACTTATTTCTGCTTGTTTTTGTTTATTTTGTTGTTGTTACTTGTATATTGAGAAAATGTAACTCTTTATTTTTTTTGTAATTTTAAGTTTATTTTAACTTTTGTGTTATATTTTTTTTTTCATGTCTGTTCTGTGTTGAAAAGCCGAATAAATGTTTTATTATTATTATTATTATTATTATTATTATTATTATCTACTAACCATCTATTAGGTTATTGAAATCCGTGTTTAGTAAAGCCAAATCAAAAATCAAGTAATTTATGCTTTTAATATATTGGAATTAATTGCGGTTTTTTAAAAATTTAAAATATTAAACTTACAAACTGTAAACATTTACCAAAAATTTTGTCACTGAAAAAAAAAAAAATTAAATATTAAAATGTTCAAAATAATTTTTAACTCAAATTTTGTTGCGAACAAATTACAAAAACACAAATGTTGAAAATAATTCCACAAGCAGGATATGAACCTGCACCCTTCTGACATACCGGGTCAGGTGCTCTTCCAATTGAGCTATCGTGGTTCTAACCAGCCCGCCGAAAGTCGCCAGTCTTGCCTACTTCTTAACTGATCTTTAATATTTGTAAAAATATTATGATCGGATGTTAGTGACGGTAGTTGTTGACATTGATGGGGCGCCTTTGGCTTTCAAAGTAAAAAGTGTTGAATAATTTCGGCGGGCTGGCTCAATTGGAAGAGCACCTGACCCGGTATGTCAGAAGGGTGCAGCTTCAAATCCTGCTCGTGGAATTTTTTTCAACATTTGTGTTTTTGTAATTAAATATTAAGTCCGCAAACAATAAATTTTCTATTGTGTCTGGTTTTGAGGCAGTCAACGTGTTAATAATATTCGATTTTTGTTGAAACACCAAAGACAAAGACAAAGTAAAATTTTTCAAAATCAACTTTTTTATTATTAAATAAACTTTAAAAAAGTGCTTTTGAATCGTCCAAACGTTTTTTTACCTACTTCCCATTCAAGACGTGTATTTGTTAGCTGTGGAGAGGAATGGGCGCAAGAAACTCCACAGCTAACTATAAAATTATATGCCATTACCAAATTATACAAGTTTAAAATGACTTAAAAATATTTGAAATTAGAAACCCCTGTTGGAGTGATTGGAGCATTACAAACCCATGCTGTCTTGTCTACTGTGTAATCAGAATCAATAAGCTTTTTTTATAGTAGTTGGACGCGCCACTCCACTATACACAAACCACAGTCCTTATTTTATTATATATATCTACCCTCCCTTTTATTATTTTGGTCTCTTACCTGGCTAAAATACAACCGCCGCTCGCGCCCCCGTCCAGTCGTCCTCGAACAGTCTATCGAGTGTCATTGAAAAATCTTGACATCTACGCGCGCGGAAACTTTGTGTTATTTGGAACAATTAACGTGTTGTGAATGTACTATATTGTGTAGTGCATTTGGTGATACAGCCCTGGTGCAGCGAGGAGAACCTGCCTATAGTATACAGCCAGTAAGCCTTATCTTCCTTTCCCTTATAATAAATCACCATATTTATTTGGTCCTTCTTAACCCGGATCCTTTTCTTCATCAGATACTCACCACGCTTACACTCATAAACACATTCATACGCTTAAAACAGTTTTCAATTTACAAGTCATCGACGCCATCTTACTACAAAACGCATTCCTTTGTCCAATTCGCCATTACGCCCTTATATTAATATTTTAAATCATACGCATACAAATTGTAAATTCAAGTAAATTCAAGTTTCCGTTTTTATAATTCGCAACAAAACAATTAAGATTAGAATACAATATTCATTATTATAATACGTATTTAAAATCCTAAATTCATAGATTTCGTTTAGACAATTATAGAACTTATTTACATACCGCTAACGCCCAATTTAATTTAAACGCTTCGAAGTTTCTCGACTCAACTCAAGTACGAGTAGATAACGCATTTTCTTATTCACAAAGTTATTTCACCTACCGCCATAAAATGCCGCGCGACAGAGACATCGACGATGACCAACCCGAAACGAAATCTATTGAATTAGAAAATAAAATTGCTGTACATGATGCTAAAAGAAATGGTATTTTTGAAATGTTGCAAGATATTTACAATTTATCTACTCAGATCCACAAAGATTCCAAAACAAAAGAATTATTTTTAATCCGTTGTAAATCGATTGAAAAATTACGCAATGATTTTATTAAAACAGTTGAACAGCTAAATTTAGCAATTATGAATTCTTCTAGCAAGTCTAAACCAAATTTTTCAGCTTTAAAATCATTCGATGAACTGTACTGTTACGTAAAATATAAACATGACGAGGTCTTGTCTTCCAGTGCTTCCACCAGCTTGCCACCGGCTGAATCAGCTGTTAATTACGACATCTTGAATAAAAAGTTACCTGCCCTAGAATTAATGTCATTTGACGGTTCACCCAATAAATGGGTAATGTTTTACGAAAATTT
The DNA here is from genome assembly GCA_963082485.1 of Eudonia mercurella. NCBI lineage: Eukaryota > Metazoa > Arthropoda > Insecta > Lepidoptera > Crambidae > Eudonia > Eudonia mercurella. Next base: position 9,749,448 of record OY720049.1, on the reverse strand, counting down.
TAACTCACTGATTCACAGTAATCCAAACTTGTCAAATGCAGAGAAGGTTCAGTACTTAGTGGGCAGACTTCAAGGTCGCGCTATCACTGTGTGTGCCGGTATACCGCCCATAGGAGCTAATTACGATATTCTATGGAACGCTTTAAAAGAAAAATATCAGGATAAAAGAACTCTGGCGACAATATATTTTAATCAAATACTATCTTATAAGGGCAGTCAGTCCGCGTCACAAAATTCCATAGACGCTTTTTTAGAAAATTTCGCCTCAGCTCAAACAGCACTTAGACAACTTAAATTTGACGACTTGGCCGACTTCATGATAACGCATTTAGCCCTTTCCAAACTAGATAAGGACACCGTGTCTTTATTTGAGCAATCGCATAGGGATCAAGACATCCCTACCTTTAATGCATTATTAAAATTCTTAAAAGAACAAAGTAAGTTTTATTTGATACGCTCTTCAGACGTTTATAAACCTTCTACAGTAAATTATAGTAAAACGCAAGCCAGTAGGACACAAACGCAAAATAAAAATTATAAAAATCCAACGCAATCTTATTTCTCAAACGCAATCAATACTAATTATTCTAACGCAAGTAACGCAACGCCGCCACCGCAACGCCTCCCCCCGCATAACACTTCTATTCCCGCATGTCCCTACTGCAATAATAATCACTCTCTATTTAATTGTGAAGGTTTCCTAAATACAAACGTATCCAACCGCAATAACTTTGTACGCCAAAATAATTTATGCATTAATTGCTTGGGTTTCCATCGCGTAAACAATTGTAAGTCGATACACAAGTGTTCTATTTGTCGACGGTCGCATCACACAAAACTACACATGAATTATTCGCCAAGATTCGAACCCGCGTCGTCAAGCGCAAGCGCAACTAACCAACATTCATCCGCAGAAGTGAGCGCGCCACTGTCGCGCGAGAACCGCGTTCAAACTGCGCGTGCTATTAACGACTCAACGCCTTACGCACACGCAATAAAGTCGAGTTCCATTCAGCAGACTCCTGGACCGAGCGATAACATTACGATGACTCTGGTACCTGTGAATGAGAACTATAATATACATTCATCTGTGTTGTTACCTACGGCTACGGTGTTTGCGTACGATAATAATGGCAAGCGACTTAAAATTAGGGCTTTTCTGGATAGCGGTTCGATGAGTCATTTTATCACTCAATCATGTTGCGACCGTTTGAGTTTGGATGTTTTACAAGTGCCCTCCACGGTAAAGGGAATCGGTCTATCGGAGCGCCCCGTCATAATTCAAAATTCAAAATTCAAAATTCAAAATCATTTATTCAGTTTAGGCTACAAGTAGCTCTTATGAATGTCACTATGCCATCGGTTCGTAAGTCTACTCTGGGCGGGAGATCTTGTACTGAGAAGAACCGGCAAGAAACTCAGCAAGTGTCCAGCTCTTTTCTCCCTTACAGCGTCAAAAATATTGGAAAATGCCCTATCATAGCAGGACACTTTCCATTACAATAAACACAAAAATATAGAAGACAACCACATGTAAAAAAAAAAATAAAAAATAAAAATAAACACAATATAAAAAATCTACGCTAACAAATTTACATCAGGTAAAAGTTACAATTTCCACAATGTCATACAGTACCACTACAGTACTATCGTAGAAGTCAAAAATTGTTTAAGAAAAACAAAGTCAAATTATAGTGAAAAATACTAAAAATAAGATAAGTAAGCGTGAGCAGACCAGCCTCCACAGGCGGCACCCGTTCACGAGTATGACATATGAATCAGCCATCGCTTCGCTCAACCATATTTTAGGGAACGTAACGACCCGACGCACACGCCACCACCGTAGAGACAGTAAAGAGAGCATGACACACTCAAGATACTCTAAATAAAAAAAACTTAGTGATCTATTTAACGCAACGCTGTTTGTTATCTGTAGGACACTGTTGATAAAGGCTATCATATCAGTATACAAATTATATAAATTAATTTTATTATGATGATTCTAGAGTATAATGTTGTTTTTATTATAACCAGGCTGTTTTATCATCTAAATATTCTTTGACTGTATAATAACCTTTTATGAGTAATAAAGATTTCACATGTTTTTTAAACTTATCTAAAGGTAAATCTAGTACAGTACTTGGTATTTTATTGTAATAGTGTATACCTTGCCCCAAGAAAGAACCAAGAACCTTTTGTAACCTGAACAGTGGCATTACAAGTTTTGTCTTATTTCTAGTATTGAAATTGTGTACGTCACCATGTTTAGTAAAGGAGTTGATATTGCAACGTACAAAAACTATACAATTATAAATATACTGAGATGCAACTGTCAGGACACCAATCTCCCTAAAAAGATTTCTTAAGGAAGTTCGTGATCCTAGTTTATAGATTGTTCTTATTGCTCGTTTCTGTAGAATAAATATAGTTTCAATATCAGCCGCTGTTCCCCACAGTAGGACGCCATACGACATGACACTATGAAAATAACTAAAATAAACTGTTCTAGCAGTTTCAACGTCTGTTAACTGCCTAATTTTTCTAATGGCATAAGCAGCAGAACTGAGTTTACCGGCCAATTTCGATATATGAGGATTCCATTGAAGTTTTGAGTCAAGGGTTATGCCTAAAAAGACTGTAGAATCCACCAATTCTAATTGATCACCGTTTATTCTAATATCAATTGGTTCATTTCTGACATTTGGTAATATAAATTTAATACATTTTGTTTTCTTAGCGTTAAGCTGTAAATTATTAATAGTAAACCAACGGAGTACCTCCGAAAGAGCTTTATTTACATTTTCATAATTAGTCCTACACCTAGTTACATTAAAAATGAGTGAAGTATCATCTGCAAACAATACGATTTCACAGAAGTTCTCTACAAAGAATGGCAAGTCATTAACATAAATCAAGAATAGAAAAGGACCAAGAATCGACCCTTGTGGAACTCCCATTTTTACATTAGAACCAGATGATTTAGTACCATTTATATCGACAGTTTGTGTTCTAGAGCAAAGATATGACTGTATTAATTTTAGAGCAAAATCTTTAAGACCGTAATAATGTAGCTTCATCACCAGAGTCCGGTGCTCAACGCAATCGAAAGCCTTGGATAAGTCGCAAAAAACTCCAAGAGCGTTTTGAGACTTCTCCCAGGCATCAAATATATGTTTTATTAGAGCAACACCTGCATCAGTAGTAGAACGACCCTTAGTAAAGCCATATTGCTTACTATGTAAAAGGTTGTTTGTGTTAAAATATGTCATCAACTGTTCGAGTATAATTTTTTCATAGATTTTACTTAGCGCCGGTAATATTGAAATGGGCCGATAGTTACTGGGGTCTTCTTTGTTTCCTGATTTGAATAAAGGTATAACTTTACTAAACTTCATAAGGTCAGGAAAGATTCCTTTATCGACACAGTTATTAAAAATTTCAGCGAGATACGGTGCAATAAAATGAATAATATCCTTAATTGTTTTAACAGATATACCCCATAAATCACTCGTGTTTTTCATTCTAAGTGATTTGAATGTTTTAATAATATTAATTGAATCAGTGTATTTAAATTGAAAAGAAAGATTACATTTTGGTACATATTTTTTGAGTAAAGTTTGTGCAACTTCTGGTGATGAATCTAAATTTGACGTTGTTGTTACAGGTATATTTACAAAAAAATCATCAAAAATATTAGCAATTTGTGAGTCTGAATTAACTAAATTGTCATTTACTTTTAAAGTGAAAGTATTATCCCGTGGTTTAAATTTACCTGTTTCACGGTTTATAATGTCCCAAGTGGCTTTAATTTTATTGTTAGACTTTTTAATTTTTTCTTTAATGTAATTAGATTTTGCTACTATGCACACTTTCTTAAACATTTTCGAATAATTCTTTACATATTCCGTAAAATTAACATTTTTGTTATATTGTTTTAAACTATATAAATCATACAATTTATTTCTACTTTTATATATACCAGTCGTGGCCCAGTCACAGAACTTAAGTTTATGAGTAATTTTTATTGTTTTTGGTGTAAACACCTGGTTGTATTCGGTCTTGATTAAGTTAAAAAGATTACTATAAAGTACATCTGGATCCTCTTGTACAAAGGGTAATGCATTAATTTTACAAGCTATACTATTTTTGAAACACTCCACTCGCTCTTTTGTAACTGGTTTACAGTTCACTAGTTTTGGTTCATCCCTAATATCAAAATCATAGGTCACCTTCAAACCGCAATGGTCAGACGTAAGATTACTAATGAGTGACTTGGAAACAGGGTCATAGTCTGTAAAAATATTATCGAGACAAGTGGCAGAATGTGAAGTTATTCTAGTGGGTTCAAGAAATAAATTTAAAAGATTAAAACATTTAAATAAGGCAAGAAGACGAACACTCGTTGAAGTGTTTTCTAAAATATTTATATTAAAATCTCCACATACTAAAACAAATTTCTTTTTTAATTTTAATTTTCTAAGTACGTCTTCCATTACTGATTCAAAAATATCGAAATTGCCCGATGGGGGTCGGTATACACACACTATTACAAAACTATTGAACTCCACACACGATAGTTCAATGTTACGCTCCACTGATAGGTCTACAATATCGTTGCGATTTTTGTATTTAATATTGCTTTTTACTAATATTAGAGAACCGCCGTGAATAGCGGAGCTTCGCACGTACGCGCTTGCTTGTTGGAAATTATTCACATGGAACGATGTGTCATGACTTCTTAACCAATGCTCCGTTATACAAAATACATGAATTACCTGATTTTTTGCTAATAATTCTAATTCTAAGTCCTTGCCAGCCAAACCCTGAATATTTTGATGTACAATAGTAATGGATGTGGGCTTGGCTTTTGTCTTAGACCTCAGTTTAAATCTGAGGTTACCTTATTACTAGGTGTAAAAGTTGCATTAGTAGAACTACTAATGATTAAGTTATTATCATGAAAAGACTTAGTTATACCACCTATAACTGTATCATGTATATTAAAAGCTAACAAGATAGCTATCTGAGTCCTACATTTCTTAGAAAGATACATAGTATCTGACGTCAAAGTAAAGTTATTAATAAATTTATTAATATCGAAATATAAAATAGTGTCACTATGACGACAAATCAAATTAAATAGTAATAAATTTAAGTCATAAATGCGCTTATTTTGTTCCCAGGTTAAATTTGTACAATAGGGAAAAGCGCTAACTATTAACCTGCAATTCGTATCTGATTGCAGTTTTATCAAAATATTAAAATTATTTATAATGTCACGTTTCCTAGTATGTGAACTGTCACCACACAACACAATAACATTTGTGGAACTATTCAGTGAAACCTGTGATATGTTATTTACTATAGCATTAAATGATTGACCTGGGGTACAAATATTGGTCATTGAATGGTTAAGATTTGCATTCATAAGCAACCCTAAGCCCTGACCAAGTTTATCTGAATACATAACTGTTTTTCTTACTAATTTAGTTACATTAGGTTTATGAATTGTTTTAGGTTTATGAATTGTTTGAGGAGAGGCAGAGGTAGGACTGGGAACCAAAACAGACAAGTTTTGTGACTTTATCTGAATATTAGAGTTCAGCGATGAAGACTCTTTGTTTATGTTAATTTCATTATTAATTAATGAGTTGTACCGATCAGCATTGTACTTGCACAGATCTACTAACTCTGTGGCTGATTTGATATGTTCTTCAATCTGTTTTTGAGATAGTGAATATTTCTTGGTCATTATGTCAAGTGACTCGTGTAACTGTTGGATATCAGTTTGTAATTGTTTAGTGTCTCGGTCATACATCTGCCTACTTTCCACCAATTTACTGTTATATATATCTAAGGAATCAATAAGGCTAATACGTTCCTTTCTAAGAGCAATGTTTTTATAAAAACAGTCGTTTTTCTTTATCAACTTTTCAGTTTTCCTTATAAATTTATTAATTTTTACATACTTTTTAATTTTAATTTTGCTAATACTAGTTTTTTGGTTAGTTTGCGGAAATTCCTGTAGTGATATTCCACCAGGTGATGCTATAAGCTCATCAAATAATGATTGTGTCTGATCCACTTCATGCTGTTTCTGCGACTCAACAAGTTGAGAAATCTGGTGATTGGCTGCACTAAGGTCTCTTTCCAACTCAGTGATGCGGTCCAGTGCCCTTTCATAGGTGTTGTATTGGTGTTCAAAGGTGGAGATCACATCTTGAAGTTGGTCACGCTGATGAAGCACATCCTGGTGTTGAATGTGTAGTTGGCCTAATTCACTTTTGAGCTGTGAGTTTCTGTCAATCATAGACTTTATTTCCATCTCACTCTCATCTCTCTCCCGTAGCAGCTGATTGCATGATTCTTGTGACGCTTTTAACTCATGTAGTGTCTGTCTAAGCTTGAGCTCAGTACTTTGTGTAGCAGCCTTACGGGTCAGCATATTGAGTTTGGCTTTATTTATATATACCTGAAATTTGTAAAAAAAAATATGATTAAGATCTTATTTATTACAAGTGTATTTGTTTATTTACTTTTAATGTACAGCTAATAAGAGCATATATAAATTTTAATTTTAACTAGTGGGGGTAGATGTGTCACACAAACAAATGGTGTTAAAGGCAGACTTCTGTGTTTAATTATAAATTACTTCTTATCTTTAAATAAATCTAATTAAGATTCTGTATATTATTGGTACAACTACAGACACAGGTTATAGGAACAAACACAAAAACTAATAAGTAGGCTACTATGCAGTTGATACTGATTTGTACAGTACAGTAGGACTTTATTAAATTACAGTACTGAAATGCCAAAGTTACTTTTGCAGATTAGATGCAAATCCTTTGATCTACTTAATTACAAAGTAGAAAAATAACAATAATTTGGCTATTACATTGACACTTACAATTTGAATAAAGTATTTAGTAAAGATTTACATTTAGGTTACTAATATCTATAATAAATGGAATGAAAACAATACTCCCCCGGTTTTTGTTGCTGCAGTCGACGGCAAAGTAGTTATTTTAACAACTTTTTGTAAAATTTGTTCTAACAGTCGGCTGGCGATGACAGTTGGAAAATTACATTACTAAATAATTTAAAAACTACACAATATTTGTCAGAGAAAACACTAGTAGATGTTATTTGTCACTTCTTTTAATCACTAATAACAAATTTAGCAATAAATAAGCATAAAAACAATTTATATCTAATTTATAATAGGAGCCAACTATTTTGACAACTTAACCAGACAGACTTAACAGACATAGGTTCAACGTGTTTAACAATATATTCCCGCTTTGATGAACGCTGTTCATATTCTATTAACGCAAGAGTTATAAATATTATAACTGATAAGGTTCCAAATGCTTATATAAATACTGATCGCTTACGCGAATTTAAAGACCTACCGCTTAGTGACGAAGACTATTACAAGCCCGGAGATATCGACTTATTAATTGGTAACGAGTTGCTCCCGTTCTTGTTAGGCAGCAAAAAGAAAATACTGCCTGATTCACAGGTAGTCGCGGTGGAGACTACTCTCGGGTATGTGATGATGGGCAGGGCCGAGTGCGAGCCGCAGTCTTCCTACTCGCAGTCATTCCACGCGACTGTTGACCGACGTCTCGACATATTGACCCAACGCTTTTGGGAATTAGAGAACGTTCCCATTAAAAAACATTTCTCCCCCGATGACGTAGCTTGTGAACAGGATTTTTTAGCTAACTACTCACGCGACGAGACGGGTCGGTACATGGTGTCGCTACCATTTAAGTTCCCGCCTACAGACTTAGGTAACTCCGAGGCAATCGCAAGAAAACGCCTTATTAATTTAGAAAGAAAACTCAACGCAAATAAAACCCTACGCGAAGGCTATAACGCAACGATTAATGAATACATTCAAAACGGTTATTTAAATAAAATCGAAATTCCCGAATCGGGTCCATGTTACTACATTCCGCATCACGCTATATTACGTCCAGACAAAACGACCTCAAAAATAAGGATCGTACTAGACGCGAGCTGTAAAACAACAACTAACAAATCACTTAATGACCTGTTGCACACTGGACCTAATCTACAAGCTAATATAATCGATCTTTTATTAAATCTTAGACTTTTTTTGATCGCACTTACCGCAGATATACAAAAGATGTATTTTAACGTAAATTTAATTCCAGAACATCATAAATTTCAAAGAATATTATTTAGATTTAACGCTGACGAACCGGTTTCTACTTACGAGTTTAATTGTGTGTCTTTCGGTGTTTCGACTTCTCCATTCCTGGCAATGCGAGTTGTTAGGCAATTGGCAGAGGACGAACGCGAACGCTGGCCTGAAGCAGCCTGGGCCGCGGTACGCCATTTTTATATGGATGATTACGTATCATCACTGCCCTCTGTCGAGTCGGCCGAGCAACTATACCAGCAGCTGGTACAGATGTTCAAGGCCGGGGGGTTTAAACTCGTCAAGTGGATTTCAAACAGTCCGGAGCTCATGCAACGTATCCCCGTTCATCACCGCGCGAGTGACATTATTGAGTTCGATGATGATACACACGCAAAAGTTATAGGTTTAAAATGGAAACCCAAGGAAGATCATTTCTTCTTTGATATTAATATAGATAACTCAAAAGGTACTAAACGCAATATTTTGTCTGTAGCCGCGCGCTTATTTGACCCGCTTTCACTCGTCGGTCCCGTGACCGCTTTATTAAAGTTACTTGTCCAGGAGTGCTGGAAACAGAATTTAGGATGGGACGACGACGTACCCAGTTATTTAAAAGTAGGTGATTATTGGGCATTCTACTTCACTTTTTCTTAATCGTTCGCTCACTCCGTTCGCTCACTGGAAAAAGCGAAGTAGAATGTCCAATAATCGCGCGATTGAAAAATCAACGCCACTCGTGTTTTGGACAATAATCGTTGAGAAAAATTAAAAATTAGTTTACTAAAAATGCTACTCACTGATTAGAATCAGGACGTTCACTTGACTTCACATTACGCATTAGGTAACACCAAAATATTATAATAAGAAATGTCTTTTACTTTAAGGTGCGTATCTGATGAGGTATGTGCTGTTGAACAAAAATCAATAGTCATTCAGAAATGAAACCTTCACAATGCAGATTACAGATTAACCAGATACAATAAATTATTTTATATGTTTAAAGGTACTTAAAACCATTGAGCTATACTTAAAACATATTAAAATAATTTTTATGTTATGTGGTAGATTGCTCAAGATTATTTCCAGCCAGATTGGTCGTACCATCGTCATAAGTCATAAGTTATTTTAGGTACCGGGAAATGAAATCTTCACATGGTTTTAAAATTATTTTTAAAACATGTGGCTGATTGCTCAAGACTCTTTCCAACCAGTTTGGTCGTACCACGTATTAAGATTTTTTAAATATAGGTACCTGGAAACGAAATCTTCACATGGTTTTAAAATGATTTTTAAAACATGTGGCTGATTGCTCAAGACTCTTTCCAGCCAGTTTGGTCGTACCACGTATTAAGATTTTTTTAAATATAGGTACCTGGAAATGAAATCTTCACATGGTTTTAAAATGGTTTTTAAAACATGTGGCTGATTGCTCAAGATTCTTTCCAGCCAGTTTGGTCGTACCATCGTATTAAGATTTTTTAAATATAGGTACCTGGAAACGAAATCTTCACATGGTTTTAAAATGATTTTTAAAACATGTGGCTGATTGCTCAAGACTCTTTCCAGCCAGTTTGGTCGTACCACGTATTAAGATTTTTTAAATATAGGTACCTGGAAACGAAATCTTCACAAGGTTTTAAAATGATTTTTAAAACATGTGGCTGATTGCTCAAGATTCTTTCCAGCCAGTTTGGTCGTACCATCGTATTAAGATTTTCTAAATATAGGTACCTGGAAACGAAATCTTCACATGCTTTTAAAATGATTTTTAAAACATGTGGCTGATTACTCAAGACTCTTTCCAGCCAGTTTGGTCGTACCACGTATTAAGATTTTTTAAATATAGGTACCTGGAAACGAAATCTTCACAAGGTTTTAAAATGATTTTTAAAACATGTGGCTGATTGCTCAAGATTCTTTCCAGCCAGTTTGGTCGTACCATCGTATTAAGATTTTCTAAATATAGGTACCTGGAAACGAAATCTTCACATGCTTTTAAAATGATTTTTAAAACATGTGGCTGATTGCTCAAGATTCTTTCCAGCCAGTTTGGTCGTACCACCGTATTAAGATTTTTTAAATATAGGTTCTAGGATCTACTTTACACATTTTCAAGGTCTTCGTCTATTGGATGCAAAGGTTTTTAACAACATGGAATTACAGCACAACTTAAACTGGATGGGGCTCCTGGTCTCCCAGGACTGGATCCCCGAATAAGTTAGTACTATGAATAACATTTGTCAAAGTAGTACCTCGACCCATAGGAAAACACTTGTGTATTTTGATTAGAATCAGTTGCCAATTGTCTTTATCGACTCCGATCTACTCAACACATTTTCAAGGTTTTCATAATAGATAAACACTTGTGTTTTTTGATCTAAGTCAATGCAGACAACTGTGCAGGGAATTATTAGTTACCTTATTTATATCAATCCCACCAACAACGACGTATGCAATCACTACACACACACACACACTCACACACGTTACCTACGAGTTCGACTACTTCCCATTTCAATGCTGACAAAAACAATTTTAATACGGGTTATTCCCAAACGCCTCCAATCTTTTGTTTGGAAAATATAAGAAGTTCAAACATTGATTCCTAGACTCCTCCAAAGACTATTATAAAAAATATTATTTAAATATTAGTATAGTAGCACGATAGCGCAGCGGCTAGCGCGTTCGGCTTGCGATCTTGTCCGCTAAGCAACTTTCGCAATGCTGAGTCGCTGGATGGGTGATCAAATTTAAAACATCTCGAGCTCCTCCGTGCTAAGGCGCGTTAAGCCGTTGGTCTCGGTTGTTGTCGTAAGATGATAGTCGCTAAAACCCATCAACCGCATTGGGCCAGCGTGGTGGGTTATGACCCATTATCCTCACGTGCTATTGTCCACGTGGGAGGTCTGTGCTCAGCAGTGGATCGTTTATAGGCTGATGTTGATGAAATATTAGTATAATTTTTTAGTTCTATTGTCCTCAGAGTAGCTAAAATTAGTATTTTCTGAAGTTGTCTGCGGAGTTTGAGATTAACCCGGTTACCATTTTTTTAATTACGGAGGAGAATGAAAATCGATTAACAAATTATTATATTCGTATTTTTTCTGTGGAGGACTTTGGGACAATTTCTTGGAGGAGAATGGGAATAACCCTTTAATATAAACAAAATTAAAAAGATAAAGCTAAGTTTATACTGTTTAATTGACAAACGCATTAAACATAAATTTTCATAATAACATAAACATCACGCCATATTCCCACAAGTGGGATAGACAGAGCAACAGGTAACAATTATGTCATGCTGAAGCCACGTTTAGCAACAAGTCATCAGATAGGATTTCCATAACAGTACCTTTTCATGGTTTAACTTATTAATGCAAATGTCTATTTTAATACGTACCCATTAAATATGGTTAGATTTATTTATTGTGGGAATAAGTCATCTTATGTATTCATATACATAAACACAGAAGTTATAAAAATAGACTGCCTCACGGTAATCGAACCTGCGTCTCTCGATATCCGAGCGGTTAACTTTAAAGTTACCGAGACATTTGTCTAGTTTAGTACATCGAAAATAATTTTAGAGTGTGAGGAGCTCGATGGCGCAGTGGTGAACTCGATCAGCGATTGTGGTGGTTAAGCAACTCTCGTAAAGACCGATCATGAGATGGAATGTATTAATAAATTTCATGCTTAGTGAAAACAGTCCTAATGTTGCACATCCGGACAATCGCTGTCAGCGCTTTATCGAAAGGTTGCTGACCTTTTTTACACAGCAAATGTTAAAATATGTATGTTATACTTTACTTACGCTGCAACTTTTCACACTAATCGATAAACTATATAATTTGCTGAATATTAAAAAAACCAGAGGTTTTCAACATTGCTTCAATTTTGTAAATACTTCATTGCTACTAATAAAACCTACATATTTATTTATATTGCAATACTTGATTAAATACTTTTGCTTAAACGTAAACTCGTTAAAATATAACTCGTAAAATATAACTGGTAGTTAATGTAGTGGTTAGATACTTGACTATAACGCGAAAAAGGCTCAGTTCAAGTTGAATGCTAGTAGCAGCATTTTGTTTGATGAATGCAAGCATTTATGTGTATATCGTATACGTAACTGATTGTAGTACAGAAGGTCAAACTATCGGCTAAACCTGTCTTACTTAGAATTGATGTGTTTTATAAGACCAATAAGTATTAAGTACCTATGTATTAAAGGTAAAAATAAAAAAAAAAGTATTTGGAATTAACAGTTTTTACATACGGTGTATGTAATCTTGAAATTAAAAACTAGCACTGGTAGTTTAGTTGTATACAAACAAATGAAAAAAATAAATTAAAAATAAATTAAAAAAAAGTTGATCACTCCTGCCTAGTAAAATAGCTTGTTAAACACTTTTCTCCAATAAATACCCGAAAAATGGTAGTCGTCGTATCAGTGCTTCCTAAGTCAGATTGACCACTAGTAGACACGCCAAGCCCAGTAGTTCGACCACTAGTCAGTGCTTCAGTACTCCGACGTCGCTCGCCCCGAGAATCATCCAGAAGATATACACCGAAATAATGTTCGTAAGTTTTGAATATTATTATTATTTTTTTATTAATATGTTGTGTCATGCATGGTCAGTCATCTGATGGGTGGTCGACCATTACCATCTCGAGTACCTATATGCTTCGGAAGGTATATCAAGCGGGTGATCCCAGCTGCATCTGCAACCGTTATCACCACCAAACCGCACTGGGTCTGCGTGGTGGGCTGTGGTCCGTTCTCTCTATGTGTAGAGAAGTCATTATAGAAGGTCTGTAGAGGAGCATTGACCTAGATCAGCAAATGTTATTATTAAATCATCCTAGCATTTACTATCATGTTGGGTCATGTCGAGTCATGTCAAATGTTAATATCGAGTCTCTAATATTTATTGTTATTTCAGGTCTGAAACCAAGCAAATTAAACGCTCTGCCAAGAAAAGCTGTGTGTCAACCAATTTGTTTGACTCGGACAACGAAAGCATAAGGTAATTTGCGTTGACTACTTTTAAAACTAAGTATTAAAAATGTGTCAACATATTGTATGTTTTCTTATTTGTATATCGGCGATATTAATAAGTAAAGTAATGTATGTTTTTTAATTACATTTCTTATCTTTCTAGCACTAAGAAAAAATGCCTGTACTCGTCGTCGTCGGTGCCTAAGACCTCAACGACGATTGCGAAAAAACAAGAAGCGTCCAGCTCCGCTTCAAACTGGCTAAATGATTCGGAGTCAGATGACGAAGTTTTGCCGCCACCACGCGAGACAAACCAGGTCAACGACAGCGTACTAACGCGACGTGTACCAGGCGGGGTAACGCGTCGGACTGCGAAGCTCAGCGGTGAACTGGTGGCGGAGCTGCGTCTCTACAACGCTGAGGAGGTGCACAGTCTCACCGGCTTTGAAAGGTGTGAAAAGGCAATAGTTTGGGTTCGACTACAAGGCGAAGCCGAGTCTCCTGAATTATTGACTATAAAAAAATTTGTTAAATTAGCCAAATCAAAATTTACTGAAGAGGGGGTATTCTTTAGTGATAAAAACAAAAAATAGTTACAGTCAGCTGGGTCCATTATAATTAGTTACACTCTCTTCGGAAAATTTTGACTTAAATGGTTTTACTTTTATATTGTGTGTTAGGTTTTAGATCATTTTATATGTAATATTACATTTTACTTAAAAACGACTTTAACCTCTTGTAAATTTTTTAACACAGTGAAAAAATCATAATGGTTAAAACTATATTTTGTTCAACTTGCAACTTATCCGTTAAAAATAATTCTTTCTCTGCTCATTTAAAAAGTATTTTACACAAGAATAATAGTTCTGTCGTTGAGAGCGAAGGTATCGAAAAAGTTCATAGCGCTTTTCGCGGTCGCATAGCGTCGTACCGGATTCGATGCGAGGACGTCATCGGTGACGATGAAGAACGTATGCGTGTGTTTACTCCTGCTGAGTTTTTAACGCAATTACGCTCCCGCGTAAAACTTTTACTCTTAGCCCGAATTGAGGCATATGCAAACCTTAAAGTAAATTTTGAATTGTTTTGTGAATTTTTTCTGCATAAGGATGATTCACTTTCAATTAAATCTTTTGCTACTGAAAACACTATCTTACATCAAAGTTATAATTTTGATGAAATGTACACAAACATTAGCCATAAAATTTGTAAAAAAGTTGAAGAATTTGAGGAAAAAGATAGTGGTTGGGCTTATTTACGAAGCTTGTATCTAGAAGTAAATATAAACAAATATAACCCGTTGAGAGCCTCGGGTTACTTACATTTACCTAGCGTCATAAAAAACAAACGTGCATGTATCAACATTAAAAATTCAGATGATTACTGCTTTTTGTGGTGTGTTATGGCAGCACTTTTTCCTGCAAAAAATAACGCACACCGAACGACAGCATATCCGCACTTTGAAAGTGTACTTAATGTCAAAAATATGACATTTCCAGTAGGGTTCGCGGATATAAGAATTTTTGAAAAGAATAATCCCGACATAAGTATTAATGTTTATGGCCTTAAAAATAACACTAAGGTTGTTGGACCTCTGTACAAATGTGAATTTCGAAAAGGACATCACGTCAACATGCTTTTTCTTGAAAATGGAAAACGCACACATTACTGTTTAATTAAAGATTTATCTAAATTACTTCGCAAGCAGTTAACTAAACATCATTCCAAAATATTTTTATGTGAGGATTGTATGATATTTTTTGACGACAATCTTAAACTCGAAGCTCACGTTTGCAGTGGTGTAGCAACAACGTTACCTAATCAGGGAACTCTAATACAATTTGAACATTATGAACGTATGCAAGACATGCCCTTCGTCTTATACGCAGACTTTGAATCTTTGTTAGAGCCAGTTGAATCAAATTCTGGAACAAGTTGCACAACGATTACGCAAAAGCATGTACCAGCTGCATTTGCTTACTATGTTGTATGCTCCTACGACAGCTCCCTTAATAAATATGTGTCTTATCGAGGACCTGACTGTGTGAAACATTTTTTTGATAACCTTCTATCTGATATTACTGTAATTTATAATATTTTACATTCATCGATCCCTATGTTCTTAACAGATGAAGATAGAACCAATTTTGTTCAAGCTAAAAATTGCTATCTTTGTAACAAAATATTATTTGACGACAAAGTAAAAGATCACTGCCATCTTACTGGGCGATATCGTGGTGCAGCTCATTCTTATTGTAATATTAAATATTGTTTGCCTAAGTTCGTTCCCATATTTTTTCATAATTTAGCTGGTTACGACAGTCATCTTTTCATACGACAGTTAGGAGAATTATCCGGTAGGATACAAGTGATTGCAAAAAATAAAGAAAATTACATATCGTTTACCAAATTTTTTCAAATCAATAACAAAGCTATCATGCCTGTTCGTTTTGTCGATTCTTTTAAATTTTTAGGCACAAGCCTAGAGAAGCTAGTTGCAAATTTAAATACAATTGATTTCAAACATCTGACATTTTTTTTTCCTTCTCAGGAACATTTTAATTTACTTAGACGTAAAGGGGTTTATCCTTACGAATACGTCACTACTTGGAATTCTTATGATGAGGAAGAAATACCTCCTCTTAAATGTTTTTTTAGTAAATTGCATAATTGTAACATATCAAAAGCAGATTATGAACATGCAAAAAGAGTATGGCAAACCTTTGAATTACGGAGCCTTGGAGAATACACTGATTTATATCTTAAGTCAGATGTACTTTTACTAGCGGACGTCTTCGAAAGTTTTCGAAAAACTTGTAAGACGAATTATAAACTGGATCCTTCTTTTTACTTAACAGCACCTAGCCTGAGTTTTGACGCTATGCTATTAAAAACAGATGTTAAATTAGAATTAATAAATGACTTGGAAATATTAAGAATGATACAAAAAGGCATTCGCGGTGGTATATGTTTATGTTCTACAAGATATTCGAAAGCCAATAACAAGTATTTACAAACTTATGACCCCGCAAAAAGTGATAACTTCCTTGTTTATATTGATTGTAATAATCTTTATGGTTATGCTATGTGCGCTTATTTACCTCATTCAAATTTTAAGTTATTAAGTGAACTAGAAATTTCAAATATAGATTTTCAAAATATGCCTATTGACGGGGACATTGGTTATATACTCGAAGTAGACTTAGAATACCCTAATCATTTGCATAATTATCATAACGATTTTCCATTCTGTGCTCAAAAATTTGCTCCTCCAGGATCTAAAACTTCGAAATTGATACCAAATTTATACGATAAGTTTTTTTATGTCATTCATTTTTCCTACCTGAAAACATGCCTAAAACATGGTTTATTATTAAAAAAAATACACAGAGTAATTCAATTCAATCAGAGTCCATACCTAAAACAGTATATTGATATGAACACTGAGTTACGGAAAAAGGCAAAATCTATATTTGAACAGGATTTCTTCAAACTTTTAAACAATAGTATATTTGGTAAGACATTAGAAGATACTGAGAAAAGGGTTAGCGTGAAGTTGGTTAATAAGTGGAATGATGAAAAAAACATAACAAAGAAAAGTTTCGGTGCTGAGCAACTAATAGCTCGACCAAATTTCCATAGTGCTACAATTTTTACAGAAAATTTTATAGCTGTTCAAATGAAACCTGAGACAGTTACTTTAGACAAACCCATATACATTGGCTTTTCTGTATTAGAAATATCCAAAAGTCACATGTTTGATTTTCATTACTCTATTATGAAACCTTTTTATGGGGAAAAATTAAAGCTTTGTTATACGGATACTGACAGTTTTCTTTATTCAATAGAAAGCAAAGATTTTTATACAGATTTAAAGTTGAATTTCCTTAGATATTTCGATACTAGTAATTATCCATTAAATAACTGTTTCGGTATACCAAGTCTTAACAAAAAAGTCCCGGGTCTCTTCAAAGATGAACTAGGTGGAAATTTGATTTCTGAGTTTGTTGGTTTAAGATCAAAATTATACTGTATAAAAACAGTACAAGAGGAATTAAAAAAGGCTAAAGGTATACAGAAACAGGTTTTAAAAAATGTGCATTTCGAAGATTACTATAATGTATTAGACAAAAATACTTTTTTAAGAAAGAAAAACATTATTTTTAAATCTTTAAAGCATGAAATATTTACCCAAGAACAGAACAAGATAGCTTTGTCAGGTAATGACGACAAACGCGTAATATTAAAAAATAAAATATCTACTATGTCTTGGGGTCACTGGGATTATATATTTTAACAACGATTGTTTTCACTGTGTTTTTAAATCTTATTATACTTAGAGCTTGAGAAATAAAAAAAATGTATTATTATTTATTATCATTACTAAGATTCATTGTTTGAATTAAAAATAATATGAACTTGTTATAAAGTATTGTAACCCGTATTTCAATATACTTAAGTACTTAGATATAATCAATATTTTGATTAAAAAATGATAATTAATTATGTAGTTGCTTTTGCTCAGATTCATTGTTTGAATAGGAAATGTAACTGGGGTGCGAGTCAGATGACCTCCTCGCGGTGCATCCTGGGCAACGAGTGGTCCCAACATTCTCCGTTCGGAGAAAGTTGGGCCCAATCGGCTAACATCTGGCTAGGCGGGAGCCCCTTATGGGCCCTGCAACTCCTGTGCGCGCCCGCTTTGGGTCGCACACTCGCCGCTCCATCTGAGCGGCTTTGAGGGGAGTTTTTGGTGGTGTCCGTTTTGGACTTGTGGTCGTGTTTTGTTTTGTCTTTTGTTTTGTGTTGTGGGATTGGGGATTACAACCCATAAATTGTTAACCATAATGAGCGCGTCTTCTAAAATAGAATTACCCCAGGAGGGTACCCGTCGTGAGACGGGAGAATCCCTCCCCGGGACCGGGAAACCGGCCCCGGGCTGCCCCACCGTCTCTGGGGGGGGCAAAGAAACGCCTGTGGTTAAGAGGAGGAAGGTCGAGCGGAAAGTGTCGGTAGAGGATTTGCCATTCAAGGATTTGCCATTCGAGATCGAACATCGTCAACGTATGATAGTTGATTTGGCGATGGAGATCGATGATTTGAAGTTGGAAATCGTCAGGTATCAGGAAGACCTCACTGATGAAAGGGCTGCCAGGGAGGCTGCTGAGGCAGCTATGACAGAGCTCCACGGGCAGCTGAAGGAGCGCCGTCAGCGACTGAAGGAGTGCCGGACAGAGGCCCTGGAGGCCAGGAGAGAGGCCCTGGAGGCAAATGAGGCCAGAGAGGCTGCGGAGGAGGCGAGGCGCCTTGCGGAGGCAAGGGTTGTCCCTACCTCTGCGCTGGATGAAGGCGTGGCGGCTGCGCTTGCAGAGATGCGGCGCACCCTCGACGCCTTCATTGAGGGGATGTCCAAAAGGATGGACAGGCTGGAGGCCAGGCTTCCGCTGCCTGGCGGGAGATCGTATAGCTCGGTGGCTGCGCGCGGTTCGGAGGGTCCCGCCGCAATGACCAAGACCGGGCCCAGTCAGGGAGGGGTGCGACCGAAGGTCCAGCACGCCGAGTCCGGGGGTTCTCCCCCGGCTGAAGTGTGGACCAACGGTGCCCGCAGACGACGCAGGCGAGGGGGAGGGGGGGCGAGAGGCCCCGCCCGAACAAACGTGCCGGGAGGGAAAGGAGGGAAGGTGGCCCTTAGGGAGCCCAGCTCGACGGCGGTCGTTGTACGGCTCAGGCCGGAGGCGATTGCCGGGGGGGTCACCTACGCGGCCACGATTGACAGAGCCAGGGAAGCCATACGCTTGGAGGAGCTTGGCATCCCTGGCGTCAAGATGAGGACGGCCCAATCCGGGGCGCTATTGATGGAGGTGCCGGGCGCCGACAGCGGCGAGGCTGCTGATGGGCTGGCCCGGAGACTGGAGGGAGTCATCTCAGACGTGGCGGAGATCGCCCGTCCCGAGAAGCAGGCGAACGTCCGCCTAAGCGGCTTTAGCATGGTCTCCTCGGAGACGATAGCTGCCGCGGTGGCGGAAGAGGGGGGATGCCCGAAGGAAAGGGTCAAGCTGGGGACCATTCGATCGGCCCCCAGCGGTGACACCGTGATGGCGCAGTGCCCAGTGAAGGCGGCGAAGAGGCTCGCCGCCCTGGGGAGCCTGCGAGTAGGATGGAGCCTGGCCAGAGTAGAAGCTGTCAAGCCCAAACCCATGCGCTGCTTCAAGTGCATGGGGACGGGCCATACGAGGCCGATGTGCCCCTCAGAGGCGGATAGGGCGGGGTGCTGCTTCCGCTGTGGCATGGAGGGCCACCAAGCGGGAGCGTGCACGAAGCCGCCGAATTGCCTAGTCTGTGCCGAGGCGGCGCTGCCCCATGGGCACGTCATGGGGAGCAGGGAGTGCTGCCCTCCGGCAGTTAAGATGAGAGCACCGGAGGCGCGGAGCTGACGGCCTTGTGGTGTTGGCTTTGTGCTTTGTGCCGTGCTTTTGTGTGGGAGGATGAATGTGTGGGAGTGAGTGGGAACCGAGCTGGAGTCAGATTTGTATGGGGGTCTGAGTCCGGGCCGGTTCCTGGTCACCAAAGAAGGGCTGGCGGGCCGACGGAAGGCCGCGCGTTTTTGTTGTGTTGTGTTTGTTTGTGTGTGCTGTGGGGAATGCGGAGATCAGTCTCCGCTGAACCCAAAGCAGGTCGCCTGCCTACGTAGGCGATATATGTGGTAGGGCTTCGGCTTAGGTACAAGCTTGTTGTACCTCCCCGAAGGCCTAGGGTCCTAGGACCACTGTGTCTGTGTTGTCCATGTGTTTGTTTTCTTGTCTTAGGTGGTGCACTTTGGTGTGCCACTTTGTGCCGTAGGCCTTGGCCTTCTATTTTGTCGTGGGTCTTAAACCCTAAATGCTGTGTGCCAACAGTACGTGCCCGTATACTGGCGCGCGGCCGTCAAAGCACATGTTTCCCTTTCGAGGGAAGAAGTGTGCGGAGATGGCCGTAGGCTGGTACACGGGCGCAGGGTGGCAGCCGCGGTTTTAATCCCTCCGGGACGCGTAACGTGGCTGTCGCCTTATTTAGTACTCGGATTGCCGTCCTCCAGGGGTTTAGTGGGTATCCCCCTCCGTCTCGCCCTCCCAGCCGGGACTTCTTCCTGGCAGCTGACTTGAAGCTTCTCGCTTCGTCAGTGGGTGCGGAAAGGCGGACGGGTGAGTCCCACATAACCGGATGCCCTTCAGGGCTCCGGTAGTCGTAATGACTTCCCCTGGGTCAAAAAAAAAAAAAAAAAAAAAAAAAAAAAAAAAAAAAAAAAAAAAAGGAAATGTAACTAATATTATGAAATGTAATGTAAATTTACTGTACCTACCCAGCTGTTTTAATATACCTAATAAAATATAAAAGTAACAAACTAACTTGCATTTTTATTTAATTTAGTATATACATTATTATAATAAAACATTGACGGTAAATAAGTAAGAAAATTCTAACGCAAACAAGTTTGAACAAGTTAGTTTCAGAGTAGGTTGTGTAATACAACTCTTCTGACTATAAGGTAATATGAAACCTATTTAATACAAATCAGGTCACGTTATTGCTAAGTTAATCATTTTTTATTAATATCAATAATGTTTTTTTATTTTGCTAAATTGCAAATTACATGTTGTTGCAAAATCTTATAATTTTCGAGTAAGCAACCTACATTGTACCTACATACAAGTGTTGCTGTGTCATCATATACCTACATTAATATAAATGGGTTTCAAATTAGTTTTAATTTCAATTATCAAAGTGTAGGCGTCAGTAGTCCAGCTAGATAATATCAACATGGTAAGTAGTTTAGATAGTTTTATACGATTATAAAATAATTTTATTCTTACTGTGATTGTGTCGCTATTTGGTGAAAAGTGGACTATGTTAGTGTCTGACTAACCCTTCGAGGATAATTATTGTGGTTATATGTATGTAATTAATTATTTTATTTTATTTCATTTTTTAGAATACTCAAGAGAACTCGTTGTCGTTCAGCATCAACAAGGAGGTCGTGCAATCGACATCTCCGACTTTTGAACAGAACGCTCAAGATATGCTCGAGGGATTTACAGAGGAGTATCCGAATTGGAGAGCAGATGAATTGCGATGCGATTCCCCGCTGTATAACAAGGTGATGAGAAATATCACAAAGAAGAGACCTCAAAAAAGAAGTTATCTGAAGCAACATCATTCTTACGTGATGAAAAGTTCGCTGATTCAAGGTCGTCGATTAATAAAGATTGAAGTGTTAGACTTGGAAAAAAATCATACTGATCCATTATTATGTGCGCAGTATGTGGTAACAGAGCATATTGACCCCATAATGGATCAAACAGAGGCTATCATTAGCAATATATCAAAAAAAGTTTGTGGATATAGTTATAGTTTTTAAGAAATTTTCAAATAAATATAATTTAATTGAATACTAAGATCGTTTCATTCAACCCTTTTTCCTTTAGTAAATAAAACAAAAAAATACTTAGACACATTTTATTGAGGAAAATACTGTATTACAATTATAAATCAAGTAACATTTAAAGTGTACCACTTTTTTAGACACAGAACATTTTTTAAAGCACACATTTTTTTATGATATTCACAATTAAATTTATTTACATCTACATGGTAATCACTATA
The DNA here is from genome assembly GCA_963082485.1 of Eudonia mercurella. Lineage (NCBI taxonomy): Eukaryota > Metazoa > Arthropoda > Insecta > Lepidoptera > Crambidae > Eudonia > Eudonia mercurella. The sequence continues at coordinate 9,727,627 of OY720049.1, read as the reverse complement.
TAATTTTAAAAAGTTAGGACAACCTTTTTCTTCTAACTCCATTATTTCGCAATCTTGACATAGCTCGCGAACCCACATTCCTTTTTCCAATCCCTTTACTAATACCTTCTTACTGCTTAAATAAGGAACTATTATTCGTCTAAATTCGCGGTAATCAATGAATCCCTCGCTCCATTTGAGCCCGCGATTCCTTTCTAACCAACGGACTTGCTTCTTTTCTTCATCTGTTAGATTTTTAAAAGCATATGGTGGCTTAATTAAGAACGTCTGCGTATGATTTTTAGTTGCTATTGATAACTCTTTTACAATAAAATTATTTTTCAAATCCTTAAATCCTTGCATATCCACTATAATAGTTTCGTTATTCATGATAGCTTTTTCACAATGCTACTCAGCGGTTTGTATTCAAATATGCAATCGTTCAGTATAAGACAATATGCGGCGGTCTGATCAGGTATCTCTTGATCTGTTTCGATTTCTACTCTTACATCGATTGATCCCTTTAACATTTCTTGTTGGCGAGAACAGTCAATAACAAATAAAGGAGCAATATCTTTAAAATCTTTTAAACTCAACAACGGTTCTGATCGACGTCCGTGATAATACTGTTGAAACCTTGCGTACTGTTCGTATATTAATAGAAACTTGTTGTCAGAGAAATTGATGTTAAGTCCTTCGTAGGGGTAATATGATGAATTTAAAAACACTCTTACGTCACGAACATTGCAATGGTCGAACTCCGCCATTGACATTCCAGCATTATGTTTTCGGTTTGTTTGTAAGGCAATAATAACAAATCGAGGTTTCTCTGTTTGCGATGAAGTTTTAATAGACCAAGTATGCTTACGTGTTTTGGGTAGTAACGGATATTCATACAAGTCCCAATTACGAAAGGCCAGTGTGATGGCCCGATCTTTTTCTAAATGTTTTAATAAATTAATTCTCTCTCGATCTGACACTTTAATATGCGGAACACGCCAAACGATTTTATCTATAGCTATATTTTCCACAATTTGTTCTTTGCTCAATTTTAATGCATTGACATTTGTGTTGCTTCTCAACAGTACTAACTCATGTTTACAGTTTATTAAAACTTTTTCATAATCTTCTGCAAATCCCAATATTTTATTTAATGGTATTGAGACAGAAAAAACTCCGCTTGTAACATTGGTTATTCCTGCAGGAGACCAACCCCAAACTTTTGCACTTTTGGATTCATTTTCATTCAGCGACAAATAAGACTTCATTGTCGTCGTGATACCTGCATTTTTTATTTTATCTATTTCTATTCCATTTAACTCATATCGAATATCTTGAAATAGAAATAACATTGGATTGTTTACAAAATGCATACTTGTTACCTTTTCTTTAGTGGTACTGTTATATACATCAGCTTTACCTTCAATATACAAAGTGCTGCGTGACGGCAACACATACAAATCTTGCTGATTGATTGGTATTCTTATTTCATCATTATTGTTGAAACTTGTTACATAAGGCTTATACGAATGATATTCAAAACTCTCGATACTGTTGTCGTATGATGTCGGCTGAGATATATTTAATATATTCATTTTAACAAGCCTACTAGCTTTAGGAAATCTTTATTATTTTTAGTAAGTTTCTTTTTTAATAAAAGCGGTGTTCTTTTATTAAATGCACCTTTGGAACTGACTTGAACACCTGATGGGGTAGGGTTTTTATTGAAATTTATCATTTTTTTCTAAAGTGCAAGTATAGTTGTACTTCTTCACCTCGTAAATTGATTTGCTTATTATGACCGTCTAGTAATCTAATATTAATCGCACTGATTGAATTTTGGTTGACTGGAAAATATATTAAGTTTTTGGGTATCTCAATAACTCGATAGCCTGGTGGCACATTAGGTACAAATTCGTAAATTATATGGCTTGCTTTTCCATTCACGAATGATCCTCCAACTACGTCACATTCGATGCGCACGATAGTTGTAGATAAAATGCTGACTGGATACCGAGATTCGCAACTTATATTAGCCTTTATTGTTTCCCTAGCAAAACCTAAAATTTTACCGATGGAATTACTTTTCTCAAAGTGAACATCTTCTGAACAGAATATTTTGGTTTTGAGTGTATTATTATTACAACTCAATTTTAATGCAGTATTCTTGACATTGCCTTTTAAAAAATCACAAATGTCTTGAAGTTCATATGATCCTTCTGGAATTTCAATGACCTCATTATTACCATAGTAAAACTTATTATTTCTTTCGTCTATATTAGGAATAGAATTAAATGTAGAAAAGTACAGAAGTCCACACTCATATTCTCCACGTAATTCTAAAGTAGGTGAGTAGTTTGTTACGAGGGAGGCTCCCTGCCCAGTTATGGATACAGTGAAAGACATAATTATACTGTCAAGTTATTTTAATTTTAACCTTTATATAAATGATTTTTCCAATACTTACTTAAAAATAATAAACAAAGATGACCGCAGTTCGTAGTGCCAAAAGTTTGATACTGTTTGTAATTATAATTTATGTGTATATCTTTCAAATACTTTATTAATTCTAACGGAGGTTTTAAGTTACCAAAACTGTTAAAATATTCACAGTATTCATTTTGCTTGACATAGGCTACCCAGTGAGTTCCCGGATTTCTGGAACTATCTAAATTTAGAATAGCACATTCAATTTTTCTTGGTTTTGATGGTAACGTATCTCGCATAAAAACGCCACGAAAATATGGAATATGAACTGAGTGCTTTAATATATCTAGATTAGTAAGTGCTCGTTTGGGTAACCGTTTAATTAGTTTTTTGGAGGTTGTAAGTACAAGCCCGCTCCTTTTTTGTGAGACTTCAAATACAATCCTTTCCCAAGTGCAACGGCTTCCATCATCTTGTTATGACGTTCAGATTCTTGAAGATTTTTTTGAGCAACCTTGTAATCGTTAACAGCCTTTGTTATACCTGCAGCACCTCCAGCGAGTGAACCGAGAGCTGATAAACCAGCAAAGATTGGTATGAGGGGTAACAACCCACCAGTTTTCGGAACAGGAATGCAGCGTGGGAAGCGTATTCCTTTTATATTAGAAAACACTTTTTTTGCAGCTGCATGCGCATATTTTATAGTCGTGCGGTTGTCATTACATTTTAATTTTTTCATTTGCTTTTGAATTTTTTTAACACCTTTCATGAATGACCGTACTCCTGCTCCGGCTTTAAGCTTTGTTTTCATTGCATTTTTTACTATCCATGATGCAATCTTTTCTCCTTTCCCAGCATCTTTCGATTTCAATCTTTTCTTTGCCATATTTAAAAGTTCTAAATCGGCGTTATGTCTAACGTTCCAATCTTTATTATTGTAAGCGATATCGTGGTACATGCAAGCTTCATCCAATTTATTTATACCTCGTTCGCCCCTGAGTAATCTTCTCTTAAGTTTTGTGCCTGGACCACAAAATTGATATCCAGGTAAATGTAACTCAAACGGAATGTTATTTATTAAGTTGTTAATAATACCACTTCCTTCCGTCATCGATGATTATAAAGTGAGCGTATAAATAATAATGCTTAGTTTATATTAAAACACCAATGAATTTTTATCAACCCAACTGTTTTCACCATCACTGAGACCTAACCATTTGACAAAGAGTTTGTTTCCTTTTCTTTTTAAAACCTTTTCGATAAGATAAATATCTGGAAATTTGGTTCTCTGTAATTCATGCTCGTAAAAAGATCCTAAAATTCTCTGTTTATGTTTGTCTTCCAAGTGATAAGTAACTGGGTTTGTATGATTGACTTTAATAACATAAAATATTTCTGTTGACCAGTTTGGAGTATAACCTTTGTAGAAATCCCCTTTGTATTTACTTATCCGGACTTGATCCCCAAGATGGAACTTAAATTTTTGATGTTTTCTGGTAATTTGTGATTTAATAATGTTAGACCTAACAATCAACTGGTTTTCTTTGCTAACATCAATAGGCCTAAGTTTTGTTACACGGTGAATAGTATTATTGTAGCATAGTACAACGTCTTCCAAATTTTTTTGTATCCATTGATATTTACCGCAGATGCTAAATAATTTGTAAAGATGACTTTTTAGAGTTCTTATTACTCTTTCAACAATTGCAGCTTTTTTTACAGAGTAAGTGGAGTAATGATTTATGTTATATTTTATCGTCAATTGTTTAAAATTTTCATTGTAAAATTCTTTGCCTAAATCTGTTTGTAAATTTTTGGGCTTTCGAGATGAAGTGGTTAATATATTTTGCATTGCATTTGTAACGCAACTTTTATTCTTTGACTTCAAAGGATTAACCCACACATATTTTGATAAAGTATCAATTACGACTAAAACATATTTATATCCTTTATTAAACTGTGAGTACTTTTGAAAATCCATAAGGTCTGCTTGCCATAAATCATCTATTCTTTTTATAATTGTACTTCGACGTGGAAAATTTCTTCTCGCCGCTCTGTGAAGTTCGTCTACAATTTCTTTCTTACTCATTTTTGTTTGGCTTGAATCATACGGTCTATTTCTATTTTTGAGTAAAACATAGAAGATAAACGGTCTGTTCTCGCTGATTCCAAGTTCTTTAAATAAATTAATACACGACTATTTACTTGGCTTATTTCGTTTCTCAGCTCTTGAACTGTTTTATCCAAATATGCTTTATTTACAGCTTCATCGTCCTTGTCTGGAGACGACAAGCCTTTTAGTTTGGATGATTTTAAATCGTATTCTCCCGTTTCAGACTTCTGTAACGTATCGTTATAGATATCAATATGTTCAGATAATCGTAAACGTTTATGAACGTGATGACCGAATTTATCTATATTCATTGCGGTCCCGATGCTTTGTTTACTGTAAGTATACTGCACAAATTTCCCGATGCTATTTGTTTTTATTCTTTGTTTATGATACCGGCTTCGTGAAGTTCCTCGATGATTGCAATAATTTCATTATCTAACCCAGTGTTACCAGCATCTCGTGATGCGAACAGTAATTGCAGTCGTTTTACTAACTCGTTAGGATCATCCCAGTAAACTAAATCTGTATTTCTTTTTACTTTTTTTACAAGTTCAATACCTTTTCCTCGAGGAATACTCACTGTACTAGTGGTTGGTTTTCTAGAGATTTTGAATAATGGCTTTATAATATTCATGTATTTAAATCCCTTGTTGCTATTTATTGGTTTAGATGGATCATAATTACGTCTGTGTGCATTAGTATCGATAAGTAGTAGTTTATAGTTTTCAAGGTCGTTATCTGTGATATCATCTAGATTTGGTGTCTTTTTATACAATAGTTCTTTTAAACCGAGAGTTTTTCTCAAATTATGATTTCCAATTATTAGAGTGGTGCCGTCATCATAAACGCGACTTTTTCCAAGCATAAGTTTTCCTTGTTCATTTCTTATTCCAAAAGGTATAGCACTAAATACTTCAGATGATGTAGACCATGATAAAGATTGACTTTTAACGTTTGGCGATGATTGTAGCGATTTGAACGAACCTTCACTCACATCATGGTCTTGAGTAGGTGATACAGTAAGGGTTTTGTCGGTTGTTCGGAATTGTTCATGATTTTCTTCCTCATCTTCGCTACTTAGTTCGTTAAATTCTTCAATAGACGAATACGACGCTTCGCTTTCATTATTCTTTATTTTTTTAAATACGGGGTTATAAACAGTCTCTTTGTCATGGTGCTTTTCATCATTTTTATTTGCTATCATATTAAGAGGGTCAACTATGGGTTTAAATATTGTTTCTAACGTATTATTTCTTGTATTTTTTGCATCCTTTATCATGTCAAACTTTCTTTTAACAGCTGATGCTGATTTAATGATTTGTCTCTTTAGATCTCTTTCCATTTTATTGGGTTTCCTTTCACCTCCAAATCTCATGTGGAAATGATTTATAAATATTATAACATCCGTATATGTAATTATTAATCTACGACTATAAATGTATCAAACGTCATTCTATAGCATCCTTTATTTCGCTCACAATCCTTATTTATGACAATATAATTGTATGGTGTTTTCCAAACAGTTGAACACATTTCACGGAATTGAAGCCATGACATATCAGACCCTACATGCTCATCATAAACATGTTTTAAATTTACGTCGTCTTGTTTAAACAATATAATCATGTTAGAATTGTCTCTTACGAGTTGTTTAGGTATTTTGGTGTAAGTTTGATTGATATAAAAACAATCAATATTCCTATGACGCCCCATAGCAAAATAGTTACGGATGTTGTTTTGATTTTCACAAGCAACATCATCGAAAATAATAATGGAATCCGGTGACGCTTCGTGAGGGTTCAATATTTCGCTATTATGATTATATTTGTGAAATGATGTACCTGGAACCAATTCTAAAACTTTTTCGAGATAAATGTATTTAGGTTGATACAAAGATTTTGAATACACGTACAGGTTTCGAAATCGTGGACCATCTTTATGTAATAATAAACTTATTACTATGTTGGTTTTCCCGCAATTAGATGGACCGCAAACAATACAACGAATTGTATTTGGCAATAACTTTCCATGTCGACTTGCCCCTGTCAATGAAGTTGGACAAATACATTCCAATTTTAACGATTCTTTTTGTTTTAAGAATTTCATTATATTTTATGATTAAAAATTAAATTTGACTGCAGTGTTAAAAGGATTTTTCAGAAATGACTACATAAAATGGTTGCTACGCTTAAATAACGGAAAAGCTAATAATCCATATCGATTATTGGGCGTTCTAATTCACTTTTTCGAGAGAGCGAACGAAGTGAGCGAACGATTAAGAAAAAGTGAAGTAGAATGCCCAATAATCACCTACTTTTAAATGATCAATGGACGCAGTTTCAAAACGAACTTCATTTGCTAGGCACATTAAAAATACCGCGTCACGTGGGTATCTTCTCCAACACGCGATATGTAACGCTGTTAGGATACGCAGACGCAAGTGAACGCTGCTACGGCGCTGTTATATATTTGCGCACGAGCAATACTAAGTTTGACGCTGGTCATGTAACGCTTTTGTGCGCTAAGTCTCGCGTTGCTCCGCTAAAAAATGTTAATCTTGCACGTCTCGAGCTCTGCGCCGCATTACTGCTATCCAACCTGTTGGTCGCAGTGCGTGATTCTATTGGTGAACGCGTCAAAGTTACTGACATCGCCGCATTTTCTGACTCCACCGTAGCACTTTCGTGGATACACGCACCGCCTTATAAATTTCATACGTTTGTAGCCAATAGAATCTCCGCAATAAATGAAAACATACCGGCTCAGCATTGGTATCACATTCCCGGCTTAGACAATCCCGCAGATATAATTTCTCGCCCAGTGACGCCTAGCAAACTTATTAATAATAAATTATGGTTTTATGGTCCATCGTGGGCTACGCTTCCGCGGTCTGAATGGCCTATAACTATTTTCTATAATAAAAGTACAGAATTACCAGAGTCCAAAACAGTAACATTATTAAATGTTAACATAATTAGCGTAGAGGATTCGTTATTTTATAATTTAGCGCATAGAATTTCGAAGTGGACAAAATTCCTACACGCTTGTGTTTATGTCTTACGCTTTACTAAACTAATAAAATCACGCGGTCTTATCTCGGTTGATGATATTGAAATAGCCGAAGCTTATGTTCTTCGCAGCGTACAGGAAAGGCACTTTAGTACTGATTTACTCGCTTTAAAACAAGGTAAAACTTGTAGTCCCGCTTTGCAGAAGCTGAATGCTTTTCTTGACAATAAGAACTTACTCAGAGTAGGTGGTCGTTTGCGACACGCTCGGTTAACGTTTCGACAACGACATCCGATTGTTCTACCTGCGAGGGATCCTATAGTTCATTTACTCGTCGATTTCTATCACATATCTAATTTACACGCCGGTCCTAGCCTACTACAATCAGTTCTTACGCAGAGCTATTGGATTGTCGCAGCTAGAAACATGATTCGTAAGCGCTACCAACAATGTAATATTTGTTTTAGACATAAACCTAAAAGTACTAATCCCATTATGGGAGATTTGCCTTACTTCCGCGTTAGTCAAGTCAAAAGTTTTGTTTTTACTGGCGTAGACTATGCTGGTCCCTTCTATGTTACGCCTTATCGCCGCCGCGGAATAAAAAGTATCAAGGCTTACCTCTGTCTATTTATTTGTCTTACTACAAAGGCACTTCATTTGGAGCTGGTCTCAGATTTGAGTTCTGAGCTCTTTCTCGCCGCTTTCAAGCGGTTCATAAGTAGAAGAGGTCCCGTCTCCATGATAGTTAGCGACGGAGGCACAAACTTTGTAGGTGCTAAAAGAAAGCTTGATGAAATTTACACACTTTTAGCATCCGAATCGCATAATAAATACATAGATCAAAATCTGTCAGACTTGCGCATACAATTTAAAAGAAATCCCCCCTTGAGTCCACACTGGGGCGGCATTTGGGAAACAAACGTAAAATCAGTCAAAACGCATCTTATTAAAGTAATTGGTAATCAAATTTTGACATATGAGGAGCTTAATACCGTATTAGTACAAATTGAAGCTATTATGAATAGCCGCCCTCTAACGGTTTTAAGTTCAGACCCGACCGATTTAACCGCTCTAACGCCAGCGCACTTCTTAAATATAACTCCTCTCAAATATTTACCCGCAGAAGATTTTAGCCAGGTTCCTGAGCATAGGCTCAGTCGCTACAACTTACTTAGTAAGCTAGTACAATCCTATTGGCAAAGGTGGAGTACTGAATATCTCTCATCTCTTCAAAGCAGACTAAAATGGAATACTCCATCTAAACCTATTCAGGAAAATTGTGTGGTGATAGTACGCGAAGACAACTCCCCTCCGTTAAGTTGGCCTCTTGCTATCGTAGAAAAGCTTTTACCAGGCAGTGACGGAGTGAGTAGAGCTGCAAAAATTAAAACTAAAACTGGTACTTACGTGCGACCTGTCGTACGCCTTTGCCCGCTACCTTCACAATAAAATCGATTGCATAATTTAAGTTATATTATTATATTATATATACACATATATTTATATCAATTGAGTCAACGCATTCAATAGGATATCTATGCATTTGTTTGACTAGCTTACTTATTTATTTCGCTATCGCTTATTTACTCAGAAGGAGAACCTTCAGGCCGGGGAAAATGGACGCGCCACTCCACTATACACAAACCACAGTCCTTATTTTATTATATATATCTACCCTCCCTTTTATTATTTTGGTCTCTTACCTGGCTAAAATACAACCGCCGCTCGCGCCCCCGTCCAGTCGTCCTCGAACAGTCTATCGAGTGTCATTGAAAAATCTTGACATCTACGCGCGCGGAAACTTTGTGTTATTTGGAACAATTAACGTGTTGTGAATGTACTATATTGTGTAGTGCATTTGGTGATACAGCCCTGGTGCAGCGAGGAGAACCTGCCTATAGTATACAGCCAGTAAGCCTTATCTTCCTTTCCCTTATAATAAATCACCAGTAGTAACTATTAAGTAATCTGTGGCTCAAGTATCAACGTGTCTATAAAAGCACGAACTAGAATCAGTAACCAAACTGATCACCCATCTTGTTACTCACCACGTCTAAGTAAGATTGACACTCGCGATTGTTCTTCCAAAGAAAAACTCCAAGCGAAACCGTACGTTAAAGTCCTCTCACAGAAAACGCACGGATGGTGGTACTACTAAGTGCAGAGCGGGACAGAGCTATGATACCGCCGATGTTAGAGCGAGACAGGCATAGGTATTAAGGACCTCCAACGCTGCCGACGCAGAAGGCCGTAAAAGTTATGGCGGATCGCAGTTTTATTTATGACTTTATGACAGTATTAAAAATGGCTTTGTCATTATTTGCGGTGAAATAGAATATTTTAATTACCTACCTATCTATATATTAATACGTGAAACGAAAACTTTGTACCCCCTTTTTACGAAAATTGCGCGGACGGAGGAGTACGAAATTTCGCACACTTATAGTTTATATAGAGAAGTTTATCCGAATGTTAATGTAATTTTTAAATTATGCATAAAAATACATTAAATCAACAAAAACAACATTACACACATTACCACGTATTTGACACACACGTATTGTTTGTCTTTAATGCGGCCGACATCTGTCAATGCCAATCCAAACTCACATTCTATCTTTTTTAATTTTTCATTGCTTAGGATACAATCCGTGCAGCCTTAATAAAATTACGGTCGAATTTCGACCACTGGGCGACCACTAGTCTCTATAGATATTTGATAGCGTTAGAGTTGACGACCCGAGCAGTGGAAACTGCGAGTTGTACTCTTAGTGCAACGAGAAGTGAGCGAGCTTACAGCTCCGGTAACCTATCTGGATATTAGTTAGTGCATTATGTGTCCATGGGGCAACTCGCTCGAGACACTAGTTTTAAGGCGAAGGGTAAGGCACACTAGCGCCACCAATTGATCATTAATTGACGATTACTAACGGACCGGATCTTTTTTTAAACATTGCGTACCGTCCGACAACAGGAAAGCATCCATAGTATTTATTTAATAATTGTGCACTACTTTTTGTTGCGTGATTTATTCACAAAACGGGCTATCGCATTTATTCACAAACAATGGCCACTTCTGGTGTTAGCGAATGAATACAAAAACAAACCTAAAAGTAGTGCACAATTATTAAATAATAGATGGTTGCCTAGTGTCGGAAGGTCCGCAATGTTTGAACTAAATCCAGTTTAGCAGTTATTAAATTAAATCCATTAGCGGCGCTAGTGTGCCTTACCCTTCGCATTAAGAGTTCCGGATGAAGAATGCGCTTCGGCGCGTCCTGCCCCCCAACCGCCTAACGCTCTCGCTTTCAATCGCTTTGAAAGCGAGGCCCTCGCCTCGCTTTCTAATATAATATCGAAATATAATATCAAATAATATCGAAAGCTATAGCCTATAGCATTCGATATTGCTTTCATATTGCTTTCGAAATGACAAGATGACGCCTCCTCCTTGCCTCGCCTTCAAAGCGATCGAAAGCGAGAGAGTTAGGCGGTCGACCCCCTGATCTGGCGTTATGACCTGAAGGTTGGTGGGGGGTGTCAGTATAAACTTTAAAGTCGTTGCCTACGTCTATATAGATATATTTTTAACATTTTCAATATTTTTTTAAATGTAAGTACAGACTATAAGTACCTACATAAAATAAAAAATAACACATAAAAATTAAATACTTATAAATAAAAGACGTTCCAAGAGTGCTAGCAATAATTACCTCTTTGAATTGCCAGGCTAATAAATGATTTAATAGTTTTTTTCTTATAATAACATCGCCTTGGACTATTGTAACTGTTTCTTGATAAATCAATAAGTAAGTAATATTTGCACATCATATTTTGAAGAAATCTGTAACAAAAACGTTACTTATAAACATAACTACTGCTCATTCATACTAAATCATTACCCATCAATTGGGTAATAGAAACTTTGAAACTTCAAAACTGTCAGATTTTTATATTTATAAATGTTGTAACTTTTTTTTTAATTTGCTTGTTTTATACTTAATACTTTTTTGATCAACCGGTCTTGCCTTGTATAATAACCGCTCGTCTTATAGTAAAAGAACATTCTATTCTAAATTTGAATACTGTAGTATTGATTATTCATTACAATGTACAACAAAGGTGTCATTGAAAATACCTTGCGTAGTTCTGCGGGAATCTGAAACGCGCATTTTCAGCGTTTCAAACTTATCGGAAACCTGTAGCTTTCATACTTAAACACACAAAAAACAACTACAACCACATACAAATAAAGCTTAATTTCCCATCGCACTGTGAAACTCAACAAGATGAAACGACGCATCAATCGAAAACCATCTGTTTCTCATTTGTAACACGGTATAGTTTCCCTTGCAAGCGAAATTACGACTTGATAACAGCCCACCGAATTTCAAAGAACCACCCCGTCCCCCTCAAATTGGTGAAAACGGTGTTATAAAGGGTAACCGACGCTTATATCAGAGCTCAAACGAATCTGGATAGCACAGAAGGCAGATTTCGAATTTCGAACAGAGAATCTCGGCTGCTCTCAGTCGGTCCCCAACCGCGACGGGAGACGGACGTCGTTGCAGTACGGCGGGCGCAGTTTAATATTTTTTTTTACAAAACAATACTGTAAAAAGTTTCTTTTACCGCTCTTTTACTGATGAAGATGGGTGGTGCAGCGACGAAGAAAGTTATTTAGAAGTAAGTAGTATTCTATTAACATTGGTGTTACAAGGGTGGTATAAGATTTGGAGGTTTAAAACACTTTTTATGACATTTCTCTCGAAGAGGTTCTGTCGATTTGATTGAATCTTTACCGGAACTCAATACGAGCAAGCAGTCTTTAATCGATGTAGGTATATGTCAATTCAGCTGCGTAAATCGCTGAACGCTATACCTACATTATGGTTAGTTTAAGTATGATGTTGTATCAGTAGGTAATAAAATTGTAGAATAGTCCGACTTGCACAGCTAGGATTGGCTGGAAGAGATCTCTTCTATGTAGAGATAAGCCCGCCTTTGTATATGTCTTGTATAACAATATGTGCTCGATGGCGCAGTGGTTAACGCGCCCGGTCTGCGAGTGCTGAGGTTAAGCAACTTTCGCAAGGGTTGGTCATCGGATGGGTGACCAAAAATGTATCATCTCGAGTTCCTCCGTGCTTCGGAAGGCACGTAAAGCCGTTGGTCCCGGCTGCATTAGCAGTCGTTAACAACCACCAATCTACAATGGGCCTGCGAGGTGGTTTATGGCCCGTTCTACCTATCCATCCATAGGGAAGGCTTGTGGGAGCTGCTGGGGAGCAGTGGGGACATAAAATGAGCTGATGATGATGATCATGATGATATGTACAATAAAGGATTAATAAATATTTTTATCGATAATTTTTTTATTAATTTTATCGACAGATTTATATGTAAGTTAACATAATGTGTAAATAGATAGATAATAATATTTTAATCGCATCACTATAAAAATAACTCATTAAATATAAAATGATTACCTTGTAAGGTAACAATATGACGGTCTTGTCGTGTTAAAGTGATTTCTTCCAGACAACAGTGTATCAACACTGGGTTTATTGCCATAAATAATAACAGGTTGTAAATTAAGCCGTCCATATCTATCTATACTAATATTATAAAGCTGAAGAGTTTGTTTGTTTGGTTGAACGCGCTAATCTCAGGAACTACTGGTTCGAATTGAAAAATTGTTTTTGTGTTGAATAGTCCATTTATTGAGGAAGGCTATAGGCTATAGGCTATATTACATCACGCTATGACTAATAGGAATGGAGCGGCAAAGAAAAATGTTCCAAAAACGGGAAAAAAATTAACTCGGGTGAAACGGAGCACAGTAATCGTATATACATATTTATGTAAAGTATAAAGTAAATAGCCTACAACTGTCCCACTGCTGGGCAAAGGCCTCCACCATTGAAATCAAGTCATCGCTACAATTGATGGGTAATGGCTTAATCACCACGCTTGCCTAATGCGGGTCGGTGATCACAAACCCGGGCTATGCATCAACAAATCCGAAACAGAAGCCCGACCTAGGAATTGAACCCAGGACCACCGGTTATCAGGGCGAGCGCTTAGCCACCCGGCCACCGAGGTTTCGAAAATTGCACCTGCCAATGTTATCTCTGCACCAACCTATGGTTGACTGGTAGTGAATGCCTCAGGCATTAAGTCCGCCATGTGATAGTTATGTTACGAAAGTTTAAATAAAAAAAATAATAAAAAAATATATATAAATTTTACGCAAAGAAGAAGTAGCAACTTCCATAGAAAATTAAAATATCTCAAAAAAATTGGTTCTCTGTAAAGTCGGTTTACTGACGATAGTTTAACGTGACAACGTCTTAAGAAGGTGTCGGGAGGTGTTGGGGGTGTCGGGGGGTGTTGGGGGTACGTACCGCGGTGGCGATGCCGGCCACGGGCTTGCACAGCAGCAGCAGCCCGTCGAACAGGTAGGCGGGAGGAGTTGGGGGTGTCGGGAGGTGTTGGGGGTGTCGGGGGGTGTTGGGAGTACGTACCGCGGTGGCGATGCCGGCCACGGGCTTGCACAGCAGCAGCAGCCCGTCGAACAGGTAGGCGGGAGGAGTTGGTGGTGTCGGGAGGTGTTGGGGGTGTCGGGGGGTGTTGGGGGTACGTACCGCGGTGGCGATGCCGGCCACGGGCTTGCACAGCAGCAGCAGCCCGTCGAACAGGTAGGCGGGAGGAGTTGGTGGTGTCGGGAGGTGTTGGGGGTGTCGGGGGGTGTTGGGGGTACGTACCGCGGTGGCGATGCCGGCCACGGGCTTGCACAGCAGCAGCAGCCCGTCGAACAGGTAGGCGGGAGGAGTTGGTGGTGTCGGGAGGTGTTGGGGGTGTCGGGGGGTGTTGGGGGTAAGTACCGCGGTGGCGATGCCGGATACGGGCTTGCACAGCAGCACGGCTAAATTTCTACTCAGCCGATTGTGCTTCTTTGTCGCTCGTTCCGCGCTCTCGCTTGCACTTCAAGCCTTACATGGAACGCCTCAGAGCGAGGTAACGCCGAACTTTTTAGTGCGTGCAGCCGGCTCTATCGAATTATAAAACGTTGTCACGTCAAAAATAGATAAAAATGAGTGAGTGAATGAGAATAATAAATTGCATACCTCCGATCGTAATCCTCACTGGCTATCATACTCTCATCTAGACGTCCTCAACACGTCTTAGATGACCCCGACGATCCCATAACAGTTGCGAACGCCCCCCCGCCCGATCCTCTAAATGACACTACACATTTACTGAATACACTAAACATGCACATTAGCTTAGGTCCAAGACACCGTACTTGTAGAACAAGGGTACGAAGAACCAGGAATACCAGGTACAGACATGTACCTGGGTGCTTCTCTCTTCCTCCACGGCCCGGTCTACCCGAGCCGAGGGCCGAGCCTTTAGAGGCGCCCTCGGGTGGTTCCGCTCCCCGATCCGATCCGAACCCTTCGGAGAATCTAGTAGGGCACGGGGACGCAAACTAGTGCGCGATGCCGTTCCCTCTAGAAAACCTCCGAAGGTGATTCGTTTCACACGGCTTGAGGGACCCTTTACGTTCCTCGCCGCCCCCAAAAAAGCCCGGTGAAGCTGAAAACGCCGTATGAAGCAATTAGCAATCTCTCTCAAAAAAAAATGGCTATCATACTTAAAAATTACTCCAAATATTCTTTCAGTACTTATCTTAAAAATATTTTACTAAAGCAATAAAGATGACATAAAGATTAAACAAATGAACATCTGTGACATTCTAAATTCATTTGCTTTCTTGTTACAAGGGAAGGTGTAAAGGAAAAAATAAAATAAATGAAACTTATTATTTATTCATCTACAACATCTATCAAAATATTATTTAAAAATTGCGCTGGGTACACATTATATAAACTTCGATACAGTCCACTGACGGCCAGTTTCAATAACCTATCCTCAGCAAGAGATAAGCCTAATGTCTAGTGAGAACAGTTAAAGTTGCTTTAAATACTACACTTCATGAAAGGGCCCCAAATGAAGAAATTATTTTAACGTTATTAGCTGAAGCAGAAGCTATATTAAACTCACGCCACGTGAGACACGTGTCAGTCGACAGCAGTGATGACGAGACACTTACCTACCCCTTTTCATTTTTACCATTGAAAATTATTATCAGATGCAAATCGCCTGAGACGTATTTTTGGCCATAGCTCCAAGGGTTTTGGAAGAATCGAGATGAAAATAGTATCAAGAGTTGAGAAATTTATCGAGACACGTGTAAGCGTTTGAATTTTGAAATCGGCTGGAAACTTTTTTTGGAATTTTGATAAATGTAAAAAAATCGGGTTTTTTGGGTTTGTATACTAAATTATAAATTTTTCAAAAAACTCACACGTGTCTCGATAAATTCCTCAACTCTTGGTATTATTTCCATCTCGATTTTCCCAAAATTCTCGGAGCTATGGCCAACGTCGGACGGAGATACGTCTCAGGCGATTTGCATCTGATAACCATTTTCAATAGTAAAATTTGTGAAGCTATCCACATAACGCGATAAGTCTTAAGACGAAGCGATCAAGATTATTATTTATTGATTAAATTGAATATACCTTGACTTATTTTTGTGTAATGTTGCACAAAGGTTGCGGACTCATTTTGTGCCGCCTTTTTTATGATATTTTGTATAGTTTTAAATATTATTCTTTTTAATTTGTCACAGTTTACTTTGATGTTTATTATTGATTTATTGTTTTGCTTGTTATTTGCTGTAGTGGTAGAATTTGTTGTATTTGATATTAATAAAACCCATGTTTCGTTTTATAAATGCATTTTTCATTATTATAGGATTCATCTTTTCCATTGGGTATTTTCTCCGTTTAGTTTTTGGTTCATTTTCAAAATTATTTTTTTATTCGAAAGGGTATCCTCCTCAGGTGGTCCCATTGTCGCCAAGTCAGGATCTGATGATGGGAACCCAAGGAAACAAAGGCAACCCTCACATTTTATAGGCACGTATAACGGGTTTCATATATTTTCTAAAGCTATTCAAGTATTTTTGAATCACTTATTTACACTAACTGGTGGTCGCCCAGTGGTCGAAATTCGACCGTAATTTTATTAAGGCTGCACGGATTGTATCCTAAGCAATGAA
The DNA here is from genome assembly GCA_963082485.1 of Eudonia mercurella. Lineage (NCBI taxonomy): Eukaryota > Metazoa > Arthropoda > Insecta > Lepidoptera > Crambidae > Eudonia > Eudonia mercurella. Next base: position 9,710,963 of record OY720049.1, on the reverse strand, counting down.
AAATTAAAAAAGATAGAATGTGAGTTTGGATTGGCATTGACAGATATCGGCCGCTCATCTTCCATTTTTGAAATTTTTTAAAAGAGTATTTAAGTGTTTGTGTCAAATACATGGTAGTGTGTGTAATGTTTGTTTTATGGATTTAATGTATTTTTATGCATAACTTAAAAAAAATATTAACATTCTGCAATCCTTCTCTATATGTAAACTATAAGTGCGCGAAATTTCATACTCCTCCGTCCGCGCAATTTTCGTAAAAAGGGGTACAAAGTTTTTGCTTCACGTATTAGTATATAGAGTTACTAACATATTATTGATTTTTATTTATGTATTACTTATTTACAACATAAATTAAAAAAAGGAAATAAAAATAAAATATACATATTATAACTAGCAGTTAAATTTTATACTCACTATATTTTTTACTTTCACTGAGTTTGCCTTGATTTGATTGTTTCGCGATTCCGGATGGGTTATAAAAATTTTAACCGCCTCTGTTGTCTAGTGGTTAAAACCACCACCGGTCTCAGACCCAGAGCTTCCGGGTTCAATTACCAGGGGTATATTATTGTACTCGGTTTGATTCGGTAGGACTCAGATTTAGAACAAACCCTCACACCAGTAGGGCTTGTTTTAAGTTCGCCTGGGTAAAATAAGCTAAAAATGAACATTGAAAATAAAATAAAATAATTTACAAAGAAAGTTATTTAACAACTATAGCTTGTTGTTAAAAGACCTGAATACTACCTGAAACATTTGTACACAAAATTTGCTACACAATCAAAAAACAGGCGAACTTGGCGGTCTAATCGCTCTAAAGCGATCTCTTCCAGACAACTTCCTTAATTTTTAGGGTTCCGTAGCCAAATGGTAAAAAACGGAACCCTTATGGATTCGTCATGTCTGTCTGTCTTTCCGTCCGTTTGTCACAGCCACATTTTTCCGAAACTATAAGAACTATACTGTTGAAACTTGGTAAGTAGATGTATTCTGTGAACCGCATTAAGATTTTCATACAAAAATAGAAAAAAAAAACAATAAATTTTCGGGGTTCCCCATACTTAGAACTGAAACTCAACATTTTTTTTCATCAAACCCATACGTGTGAGGTATCTATGGATAGGTCTTCAAAAATGATATTGAGGTTTCTAATATCATTTTTTCTAAACTGAATAGTTTGCGCGAGAGACACTTCCAAAGTGTTAAAATGTGTGTCCCCCCCTGTAACTTCTAAAATAAGAGAATGATAAAACTAAAAAAAATATATGATGTACATTACCATGCAAACTTCCACCGAAAATTGGTTTGAACGAGATCTAGTAAGTAGTTTCTGTTTAATACGTCATAAATCGTAAACCACAATTTACATTCATTCAATCAACTCAAATATATTAAAAAAAACATTTTATTTCATAAATACAACGAACTACAAGAACTTTTATATTATGTTACTTGCTGCCACGGAACCCTTCACGGGCGAGTCCGACTCGCACTTGGCCGCTTTTTATTATTCTAATTTCTGCAATTTAAAATGCTGTTATGTAGTTACAATATAGAATTTAACTTGAAAAAATATCTCTTTGTCTCAAACTCAACCAATGCTTAGTAACGATTGATCCAGAGAGTGAGCGACTCCGAACACTGTCCCAAGAGAAATCAGTTGGGTTCTTAGAAACGACTTTAATCGGTCCCAAGTTGAAAAGTATTGAAGTGTAATACAGAGAGCTTAGCTAGGAGCTCGCTGCGTTCGTTAACGCGCCCGCTCTGCGATTCATAAATATAAGTAGCTTTCGCAATGGCCAATCATCGGATAGGTGACCAAAATATATCATCTCGAGCTCATCCGTGCTTCAGAAGGCATTTAAAGCCGTTGGTCCCGGATGCATTAGCAGTCGTTAACAACCACCAACCTGTACTATGCCCGCTTAGTGGTAGGTATATGACCCGTTTTCCCTGTGGTGTTTTTTATACGTTAAGGGTGCGCCGACCAAAAAAAGCCAAAAGTGTAGTCACGGTTAAGTTGATATATGATGAAAAAACTATCGTATTACATAAACAAAATATATATTTAGTATCAAAAGGAACGTGTTTACAATTAGTCCGACCCATAAATTCATAACACACTATAGTTTTTTCTACAACGTCATTTAAAGTTGGGCAAAAATCATGAAACCGAGTGGCGACGTTTACTTGATATCTTATAGTTTGTCTATATTATTATATCTCTAATGTTGTCTAAACAATCACCATTGTCTTAAATACAAATCGTCCGTCTCACATTTTCGATTTATCGAGCGGTTTTTTTAATTATTATTTTACAAATTAACACGTTAAATTCGTATGACCACGCATCAAATAAATATGGACAAAGACATTTCAAATAAAATATATGACACTTGTCACTCACGGACGGCGCATTAACGAAAGCGAGAATTTGTATGGCATTGAAGCTGTGCTTCCTGATGAGAAAAGAAGTGAGCTGCCAATTTTACCTTACACATACTCGTTAATTTCATTATCGTTCATTAATTTTATATCCCCGCTCCTGAGGCACGAGCCTTCGACGATGCCACCAGCATATGAATGGACGTAGGCTCAGTGCGGGTGGTCAGTTGTTAACGATTGCTAATGCAGCCGGGAACAACGGCTTAACGTGCCTTCCGAAGCAAGGGGGATATTGAGGTGATACATTTTCGGTCACTCATACGATGACCGGCATTTGAGAAAGTTGCTTAACATCAGCAATCGCAGACCGTTTGGCACACGAAAACGACAAAGATTAATGAGAGGAACTAATGGTCTAAGAATGATCAAAAAACAGGAAGTGGGATTTAACTATATTACACACTTTTACACCACACGATACCAATGACAAAAAAGAACAGCAAACAGGCAAAACAAGCAAATCTATAAAAATGTCAATATTAAAAAAAGAACATAAAATGTATTAAAAAGGTTTTTGAAAGAGTCTGCAACACCAATGACAAAATGCAACTTGTAATTTGGCAATTTGAATACTCGCTAGACTTAAATGTTACTACATGCATGCACTTGAAATGTTTATTTTTCAAACATGCGCAGTATTAAAAAGAAACGCGTAATTTAAAATTACAAATTAATTTAACAGAATGGCGTCGACGGAAGCGCCGTCATATTGGTGGCGGCGCGTCTCGTTAGCGCTGCGCTCATTTCCGTCGGCCATTTTGATTTCACAGTCGCCATTGTGTGCAGTGTGAAATGTTAATTGGGCCAGTTATTATTCATTTTGTTAAAAAGTTACTGTCGAAATGGAGGGAAAAAATTAGTGGCGACTTGAAATAATTTATTTTTGTTGGTTCTAAGTCTGCATACATACTCTCACGTCCCTCCCAAAGAGGAGTAGACAGACAGAGCATCGGAATCCCCAATTTTGAGTGAACTCGCCGTTAGAGACCTCGACGCCACATTTACCATAATCAAAGTAGGGCTCCAAGGTGGAATAGATATCATCATCATCATATAGGGGGTGCAGCGCGGAATTTCGAAAATTTACGTGTTTTTAAGTCACTGGTGCTAGGCGCTGAATAGGTCATATTACATTAAAATAACATGCAATGCAGAAATATAAAAAGAGTTTGCGGGTTCGATACCCGCATAAACACAAATATTTGTGTGCATGAAAAGTAACGAATTAATTCGATCATATGGACGATCATGGAATATTGCGATAGATGAATGGTCCTACCTTATCTTCTACGCTTATGGCATCACTGCGGAGGGTCGAAGGGAAAAATGGTTGCAATTCAGAAATTAAATTTCTCGTGATGTCCTTTCAGAGCCTATACGTTTTTATAAACTCCCTATTAGTCATTTGAAATGTTTTTCCTCTCAATCGTAAATTACGATGACTCCTTCTGCGTTTTCTAGCTCGGGCAAGATCCACAATATGCCCTCTTAACATCATATCCCAAGCTAGATAAGAAGACATCCCTTATTTCTACAAAAATCAAAGAAAGCTTAAATTGTAATTAAATTTTGTAGAAAATAAGTTTTTCACAGTAACTTATAACATTTGAATACGCAAACCTTATTAAGTATATTGAATAAGCACTTAAATTGTGATAAAACAGCACTTATCTAGTAATTTTTTAACACAAATGTTACTAAATTGCCGCTGATGTAAAACCGCTACTTTTGACAGGTGAACCAAAGCGGTATCGTAACGTTTCGGCCGTCACGAAGATGAAATGGTTAGTAGAATACCGAACATTGGTTGAACCAAATGGTTCGCGTCACGTTTTTGTTAGTAGAATACTACAACGTTGCGGTTTGGTTGCGTTTCTGTAGCGTTTAGCTAGCAGAATACGAAAATGGTGTAACTAAAGCGTTTCAGATGCGTTTCAGCAAAAAATAAATAGCAGAATTGGGGGGCTGTTTGCTGACAGATGGAGGGGAGTGTGCAGAGAATGTCTGAGGTATTGTGAGATGATTGGTAGTGTAAGAAATAGTACTATATAATACATTATTAATATGATTATTGTTATTATTTTGTAATTATTATTTTTTACTTCTTTAAATATATAAAAGAAGAAAGTGACTGACTGACTGACCATCAACGCACAGCCCAAACGGCTGAAGCTACAATCATGAAACTTGGCACGTAGGTTCCTTTGGTAGTGTAGATGAGCACTAAGAACGGATTTTTGGAAATTCTAATTTTAAGGGGGTTAAAAGGGGGGTGAAAGTTTGTATGAAAATCCGTCAGTTTTGAAGTAATGATCTTATAATTTTGTGTTTGGACTGAAGATTAAAAAATAAATTACACGTGTCTCAGCGATTTTAATTATTACATCCCCATGAGGGTGAAAAGGGGGATGAAGTCATGGGAATAATGAAATCGTCTAGAGACTTGAAATTTTGCACATATATGCTTTATATTGTGCAGGCATCTACTAAGAAAGGATTTTTGTGAATGCCACCCCTAAGGGGGTGAAATAAAGGATGAAAGTTTGTATAAAAGTCGGTCAGTTTTGAGTTAGTATCTTCGAATTTTGGGTTTGGGCTGAAGATTAACGCAAATTAAGGTTTTTTGGGAATTCTGTCCTTGGGGAAGGATCATGCGGGATGAAATGTTGTGTAAAAAAGTCTTTACAAAGGCAAAATTATTAAAAATACTTTTAAGTCTTTACAGTCTGTTTGTAAGTATAAAATGGCAACGCATATATATAGGAATTAAATAGGGACGGGATAGGGATAGACCTAACTTATCAATGTTAAACATTGACGTGTAACAATTTTACCGAAATAATTTTCATTTTATATCGTTTTAATTTCATTTAATCAAAAATAGGAATCCTATAAAGAATGTATTACCTAACAATTACTTCTGTAGATGGGTTTCTAACTACTTAATAAATGAATCAGTGATAGGAAATAAGTAAGTGTAGGTACCTAGGAGCTCTGGCTACCATACTATCAGTATCATAATCAGAGCTCACGGTAAGTACAGTATACAGACGAGTTGAACTCATCTGTGTACTGTATCTATTCACGTTTTAAAAAATTAGAAGCATTGCATTGCGGAAGCATTACTCTTAGATGCGATGATGATTGTGACTGCTTAAAAATTAATATTATAACTTGCTTATTTGCAGTTTTACTAGCCATAATCCATATCTCAACTTATAAACTACTCACTGACCACCAACGCACAGCTATACAATCATGACAGTTCTATGTAGCGTGTTCACGTGTTAGCTCATAAATAGTCTGGTGATATTGGCACCGACATCCAAAATTGTTAAAAATGTTGTTTATAAGGAAATACTTTAATTTAATTACTTACTTATGATTATGATTTCTTATTAGGTATTAGTCATGGATAAACACAAAAATAGTGAAGGGATAGGGACAGGGCAAGGATACAGCATATTCATGATAGATAAAGTAGGTAAGTATAAATCTCTCCTAAGAAACGCACGTTCACATTACATTATTTTTATCATCATCATTTTCTACTTTTTCTCTACATACTGTTAAAATAATGTTAAGGAAAAGCATGTAGTCCACGCGTGCGAAGCCGCGGGCAAAAGCTAGTTAACTTATAAATCCCTTGTTTTTTACTTTTTCTTTTGCTGTTGTTTCTATTGTAGTAGTTACAACTTAGTAATAACTACATTTTTTTGATTTTTTTTGTAAAGCATAGCGTAGGTATAGGTGTCATACTGTAATGTTGTGTTATTATTTACATAAATAAATAAATAAATAAGTAAATAATTCAGTGATGGGTTGCAGCTGATTGCCTGATGTGTGAGCATCTTGGAACCCTCGTCCCGTACTAAGTGTACATGGCTAGCTACTACCAACTTTTCAAGGTTTATCGCCATAAATATCGTATCTGTGGCACAAGTAAGATTGGAACCAGTGATTGAAACTTTTAAAACAGGAAATGAAATGAAAAAGTCTTTATTCAATTTAGGCATATAAATTGCACTTATTAACAAATTGTTCAAATAACTTTTAACGCAAATTTTGTTGCGAACAAATTACAAAAACACAAATGTTGAATAATCGGTATGTCAGAAGGGTGCAGGTTCAAATCCTGCTCGTGGAAATTTTTTCAACATTAATTGTGTTTTTGCACTTATGAACGTCAAGTAGTTACATAAAACAACACAAAAGCATATTAAAAAATAATATAAGTACACACAATAATACTTAAAATATATCATTTAACTAGCTGTGCCCTGGCGGTTTCACCCGCGTTAATTAGCGACTGCTCCACTCCTATTAGTCATAGCGTAATGTAGTATAGCCTATAGCCTTCCTCAATAAATGGACTATTCAACACAAAAATAATTTTTCAATTCGAACCAGTAGTTCCTGAGATTAGCGCGTTCTACCAAACAAACAACCAAACAAACAAACAAACTCTTCAGCTTTATAATATTAGTATAGATATACATCCTCCCTGCTTCGGAAGGCACGTAAAGCCGTTGGTCCCGGCTGCATTAGCAGTCGTTAACAACCATCGCACCACACTGGGCCCTCATGGTGGTTTATGGCCCGTTCTCCATCCATAGGGAAGGCTCGTGACCCAGCAGTGGGGACATAAAATGAGCTGATGATGATGATGGTGAAACAATACATATATGTAATGCGATTCTACTGCTGGTTCGGAAAATTGATTCTGCTAAGAAGACTCCAGCAAGAAACTTCGCAGCTACTCTTTTAAACCAAGAGTTGTATACAAAAGTGTATGTCAGCAACTAAAGAAAATAATATAGAATTTCATTGAACGTATACTGGATAACTGCTTTAAAGCTGGTGTCTGTATTAAATTGTTACTTACGCCAAGAATCATTTGAAGACCCCTATATCTCAAGGAAAAAAGAGTCAAATAGCAAATCCAAATAGCTGGACGACATCAAAAAGTGGACTGGACTTGGTTATCGCCAGTTAAAACAAGCTATATGGGAGCTCGATAACGCAGTGTTTAACGCGCCCGGTCTGCGAGTGCTGAGGTTAAGCAACTTTCGCAAAGGCCGGTCATCGATTGGGTGACCAAAAATTTATCATCTCGAGCTCCTCCGTGCTTCGGAAGGCACGTAAAGCCGTTGGTCCCAGCTGCATTCGCTGTCGTTAACAACCACCAATACGCACTGAGCCTGCGTGGTGGTTTATGGCCCGTTCTCCCTATCTATCCATAGAGGCTCGTGCCCCAGCAGTGGGGACATAAAATGAGCTGATATGATGATGATATGGGTTCGCAGAAAATTTTGTATATTGATCTCCAAACTTCAGATGAAGATGATGATGAATGGTTCCTGTTGAATACTGGTGAAGGCCCGTGCCCCAGCAGTGGGGACACAAAATGAGCTGATGATGATGATATGGGTTTGCAGAAAATTTTGTATATTGATCTCCAAACTTCAGATGAAGATGATGACGAATGGTGCCACTAAGGTAGTAACTACAACTTTTATTAGAGATCTTATTCCTTGTAACATCCATGTAAATTGAGACGGGTTTCCAAGTGAATTAGCTCAGTTTCCACTTGGCATTGACTTGATCTCGCAGCCAATTACGCGCGCCATTACCGCGTAATTTACGCCTCCGGAGCACTGGTTAGTGTTAACGCTATTTATGTAGAGAACGCTTTGTTGTTTATTTTGTTTCTTTAATAAGAATTCTAAAGTCATAAACAAGCTTAATACTACATATTGAGGGTGCGCCGTCCGTAAGTGACAAGTTTCATATATTTTATTTGATGCCGCGCGGCCATACTAATTTTGTATGGGGAATTTAACGTGTTAATTTGAAAAATAATAATTTAAATAACCGCTTGATAAATCGGAAATGTGAGATGGAGGATTTATAGTTTAGACCATTGGTGATTGTTTAGACAAAATCAAAGGTACAATAATTTAGATTAACTATAACAAATCAACTAAACGCCGCCATTCGTTTTCATGATTTTTGCCCAACTTTAAATAATATTGTAGAAAAAACTATAGTGTGTTATGAATTTATGGGTCGGACTAATTGTAAACACACGTTTGATACTAAATATCTGAGAAGCTCTATGGCGCAGTGGTTGCGCGCCCGGTCTTCTTTCGCTAAGGTTAAGCAACCTTCGCAAAGGCCGGTCATTAGGGTGAACATATATGTATCATCCGAGCTCCATGAATGTTTTTGGCCCGTTCTCCCTATCCATCTACGGAAGGCTCGTGCCCCAGCAGTGGGGAAATAAAATGAGCTGATGATGAAACTTCAACTAATATACATGTTTGTTTCCAGATCCCCATTCCCTGCGGCGATGGGTGTGGCCTCCGACGGGATGGGTGGGTGGCGTGCGCGCGTCGCCGCCTGCCGCGAGTCCCGCAAGCTGGTCCTTGTGATAGTTGCCATAGCGCTGCTGCTGGACAACATGCTGCTCACCACCGTTGGTAAGAAGGCTGGTTTTAGCATGTACCAGTCTCCACTTTTATTAATTTCGGTTTAAAGTTACTCGCATTTCGAGTTTTACCCTTGAGACCCTATACGTGACCCCTGGGTGGTGCTAAATGAGTGACACTGTCTGAGTGGTAGACCCACGCTGCGTTGCAGCACGAAATGGGCCGGCTCGCCCGGCGTAATACCACCCTCTCACAGAATATCGGCGTGAAACAATGGCACTCGTTGCTGTTGTGTTTCGTCTGGTGAGTGATAGTAGCGGAGGCCCATCTCTCACCCCTCCCCTCTCCCAATTCCTACTTTCCCCTCAAGATCCAACTCCTTCCTTAAGGCTGGCAACGCATCTGCGATTACTTTGGTTTTGCGGGTGTCCATCGGCGGCGGCGGCGGCGGCGACCCGCCCGCTCGTTTGCCCTCCTTTTAACATAAAAAAATACCTTTTTTAAGTTAATCTTTTTGAGAGTTTGATGATTGCCTCAGACGGCATTTTCAGGGCAAAAAAATAAAGTATTTATTTTATATTTCAAAAAATACGTTTCAGCGAGTATTAAATTCAAATTCAAATTCAAAAAGATTTATTCGGCGTAGCAGGCTTAGGTTCTAACAATAAAACAAAAACATAAAGTTTAAATTAAAATGCTACGACGAACTGGACTCCTCTCAGCATAAGTTGCAGCTTCAAGAAACTGCAACGCTGATTTTCAGAGGAACCCGTGATGTGTGTGTGTATGTGTGTGTGTGTGTGTGTGTGTGAGTGTGTGTGTATGTGTGTGTGTGTGTGAGTGTGGGGGTGTGTGTATAAAAAAAAATAAAAAAAAAAGTTTGTGGTTGTGCCATAAACTAAGATGAAGAATAAAATGTATAAAACAAAAACCATCTTTAAAAATACAAATAAAAATAAAAAATAAAAGCCGCCTCTTTAAAGTTGTTGCCCTTTTTGTTGCTCAAGTAAGTATTTCCTGTACTTAACTTTAAAAGAATGGACAGTTTGAGAATTTCTTAGTGGTGGAGGTATATTATTCCAACATTTAGTGGCAGCATAGCGGAAACTACCACGAAATGCAGACGATCTATGTTTAGGACAGCTCAATCTCGATGCCATCCTAATGTCTCTTCGGGAGAATGTTAGTTTTTCAAACAGATACTGTGGCTTGCAGCTTTGAACCACACTGAAAAGAAGACTAGCGAAATGCAAAGAACGACGCGCCTCCATCTTAATTAGGTTACAGCTGTTTAAAAATGGGGTAACATGAGAACGCCGTGGGATCGAGAAGCAAAAGCGTGCACATGCATTTTGATTTAAATTATAATAACTCGTTTATTTTTTTTGTTCAAAATGTAACGGGTGCGCCCACTGTGCGATATGTCAAAAACAGTGGAAAAATATGGAGTATAATCGTACTGAAAGATACAGAGGCAATCTCACGAGAATTGAGATATACTTTTTTGAATATGTTTTTCCATACAACTTTTTGAAAACACTTTTTACACGGTGGATTGTTACATAATGTCATTAATTAATAGATCTATATTGTCTGAGTAAGGTTCCGTCATAAAAATCGTGTTTTTCAAAATGGATTGCAAAATCTATGAAACCTGATTTTCGATCCACTGCGATTCACACAGAACTGGGGATTCACGGAAGATCAGCGTTGTAGTAGTGATTAGTTCACTGCAACAAAATTAAATGCTGAGTAGAGTCTTTTAGGACACATTTTTCAATTATATTTTTTTGTTTTGTTCTAACTATATAATTGAAATGAAACAACTTTTACGGATCTACTCACGTTTATTTTATACATTATTTTGAATTAATGTTTATCCTGACGTTTTGAACCCTTTGCAGGGTCCGTGGTCACAGGGAGACTGAGGTGTTTGTCGTCTCATAATTTTTTTTTTTTTTCCTTTAGTTGATGGCTTCGTGCGGTTAGCACATTTAGCCAGTGTCAAAGTAATTTTTCTTACAAGTTATAAATAAATAAACAATATTTCCATCTTGTATGATGATGATGAATGATAATAGAAATGAGAAGTGAGAAATGATATACCCCCCAACCCCTCGAGTATCTTAGTAAAGATGTGGAGCTTTACTAAGTCCTCGGGCGGACTTCTTGAGAGAATTTGAAAAGTGACGTTGCACTGTTTTGTTTCATTTGCCAACAATCATGCACACTCACGAACACTTAACGGTTAATAATCCACCATTACTTCACATTAATATTCGACATAACACAAATTTTAGAAAATAAAACAAAACCGCAGACATGACTCTTCACTTTCCCGCCAAGAAGTCCTGTCTCATAATTTTTTTTTTTTTTTCCTTTAGTTGATGGCTTCGTGCGGTTAGCACATTTAGCCAGTGTCAAAGTAATTTTTCTTACAAGTAATACATAAATAAACAATATTTCCATCTTGTATGATGGATGATGATGAATGATAATAGAAATGAGAAGTGAGAAATGATATACCCCCCAACCCCTCGAGTATCTCAGTAAAGATGTGGGGCTTTACTAAGTCCTCGGGCGGACTTCTTGAGAGAATTTGAAAAGTGACGTTGCACTTTTTTGTTTCATTTGCCAACACTCATGCACACTCACGAACACTTAACGGTTAATCATCCACCATTATTTCACATTGATATTCGACATAAATCACAAATTTTAGAAAATAAAACACAACCGCAGACATGACTCTTCACTTTCCCGCCAAGATCCCCGCTTATATACTTTCATTTTAATTTCATCGCGTGCGTTCCGTTTTACGCAGAAACTGCTTACAGTATCTCCTGGACTGGCAGTATGGTGTTGTATAAAATAAACGCGAGTAGATCCGTAAAAGTTGTTTCATTTCAATGTGTACGCATAAACTTTAGAAAAATATCTATATAAGTTTTTACTGTGTTTTCCAATAAACATATTTCATTTCATTTCATTTCAAATATAGGAATATAATTTTATCTCAACGAGTAAAGGGAGGTCGAAAAAACGTTTGATTCCATTGTTTCCGCGGAGCTGCCGAGATTCAACAAGCCACTCGGCCCCATGTACAGGATGATGCCGCAATTAAACGCGCACGAAAACGAAAGCTATATAGTAGTGAGACCACCAAGCTAGAGTTAGAGATTGATTTTTATATTATATATCAACAACATGATTACATTAAAAAGGCACAAAACTTTTTTATAGGGATATTAAAGTTAATGTAGGCTTAATAGTTGTTACTTTCTAATAAAATAATAGTAGCTAAGTACTAGAATCTACATAATATAATAAACTCACGTGTACTATTGAGTACGTTTCTACAATATGTTCTAAATCATGTTCAAAAATTTGATTTTCTGAATGATTATTGAATTTCATTTTTAATTTTCTTAGCTTGTCTTAGTGCAGAGACCGCTAGAATTAAGGACAAAGTATTGTATGTTTTTGGCAACGAATAAATTATTGTTTATGTTTTCTCATATAAATTTACATTTTTAAATATTTTCTAAAATCAAAATAAATAAAATATTTAAAAATATAAAAAAATAGGGGTCCACCGGCTTTGGGACCAGAGCCCAAGCTACCGGTGGTTAGGGTTCCAGAGACAGGAACCTCCTCACAATGCGTGCAGTATCGAGGAGAACTGCCTTCTGAATCAGGTCCTTGATCCAGCCGCCTAACGAGAGCCTCATTAGATGTTTATCGAGGCTCTTTGCCATCAGGCCGTTGGCCGTAACAACAATCGGTACGATGACAGCCGAATCCACACTCCACATATTATTATTATTATGATTTAGTAGTTAAAAAATAATTTAAGCTAGTTTTTTTTTTACTTTTTCTGACACAAAAATTGAAATATTTTTAAGAGCGGCCTCTCTGTCGGCTCTTTTGAATGAAGCTAGGGGCACGTGTAAGCTGAGAAGGCATTGCGGCCTATCTGTTTCGGCTCCTTTGAATTGAAACTATCGAAAATGCTTTCTTTTTCTTTTTAATCGAAATGTCTTTTAGAACATTTTAGACCTACGACTTAAGAAACCTTTCGTTTCTCGCCACCTTTAAAAGTCTTTTTACGCTGTAAAGACCACGAGCAGCCAACAGCAATCTCTTTTTTAAATAAACTTTATTTTTTATCTTTTCTTTCGAGCAAAGATAAAGTACTTTAACAAATTTAGAGCAGCCCGTAGATGTCGGGCAAGATGGCCGCCAATCAGACGAGTGGTTCTCATTGTAATTCATTACGGGAGTGTTCGATCTTCGCTGGAGTAGGGCGCAAGTAGGGTTGTCAACTACTTGGAAATGAATTCAATCTAAATCTAAATCTAAAAAAGCTAACTAACACGATATTATTATATATTAATTTTTACTGCTGCTGTCACTGTCAGTTAGTTTTGCGCCTCGGCGTTTTGTTATAGTAGGGTTGTCAACTACTTGGAAATGAATTTAATCTAAATCTAAATCTAAAAAAGCTAACTAACACGATATTATTATATATTAATTTTTACTGCTGCTGTCACTGTCAGTTAGTTTTGCGCCTCGGCGTTTTGTTATTGGTGTTTGTTTGTGTCATATATATTCGTTTTGTTGTTAATATTATTCGTGTTATTTTATGTTAGTGTTTCTATATAAGTAAGTTACTTCTAAATCAATTTGTTTTTTTTCTTTCCTGTTTCGTGCCATGATGTCACTACTGTGTACAGCAGAATACACGTGCAGCAGGTCCCGCTTGCTTGCAATGTAAATTGTTACTATTTTTTATTATTTTTGTTACATGTTGTATGTTTAATTGTGTGTTTTGTTATGTGATTCCAATAAATGTCTTTTATTCTTTTCTTATTCTTTATGAATGATTCTAACTTTAACTTTGACTTACAAAATGACTCCAAACCGACTCCTGATAAAATAAATGTCCTCTCAACTGTCGCGGCCATCTTTGCCATTATACGGTCATCTGTAACATTATTCCGTATTACTTCGGGAATACTTCCGGCTACTCATTAAAATGACGATTTTTATGTAATTTTGTATGGAGACTATATAAAAAAACTTATATCACTGGAATCCTTATTAAAAAAACTATCTGGCTATGTATAATAAAGTATAGTTTGATGCTGAATTAAATTGCCAATCGAAGGCAAAAGTAGGAAAAGGGACTTTTTCTCCCGTTTTCTGCATGAAAGCTGTAATAATAATTAAAAGCCTTTATTACGGCATTATTTGTTTTATTTACAATTTAGAATACACGTGTATCAATATTCAATACACAGAATACACCTCGCCATACATTTTCGCCAGAAATGACGCTTAATACCGGGGGCGATAACAAAAGAAAACAAAAGACGCTCTTTTCGTTTATCTGTGCTAAGTTTGTGACATTTGTGACATTTGTAGCGTTGTATGACTTGTATGTATTCCCGTATTTGTCCCACTATAAGTATCATCACCATATACAGCTAACTCTTACTAGATGTATGTCTATAAATTAGTAACTATTTGAAAATTGTATATACGTTATTGGCTTTGTAAGCTATGGTTTTGATAAGCTTTTGTTTAAGAGATTTTTAAATTGAGCTCACAGTATTTTTTGGTTTTGCTGTGTAGTTTAAAACGTTCATTTGATGATCAAATGTCAAAATAGAACGCATGTAGATTCGTAAGGTTATATTTTGCGTAAACTTTAGAGAACATGAGGAGCTCGATGGCGCAGTGTTTAACGCGCCCGGTCTGCCAGTGCTGAGGTAAAGCAACTTTCGCAAAGGCCGGTCATTGGATGGGTGACCAAAAATATATCATCTCAAGCTCCTCCGTGCTTCGGAAGGCACGTAAAGCCGTTGGTCCCGGCTGCATTAGCAGTCGTTAACAATCACCGCACCGCACTGGGCCCGCGTGGTGGTTTATGGCCCGTTCTCCCTATCCATCCATAGGGAAGGCTCGTGCCCCAGCAGTGGAAACATAAAATTTCATCTTTACCACGGCGTGTACTACGCCGGTGGTAAAGATGAAATTTTATCTTGAATAATATCAAAAGAAACCTGAAAATAATAGACCTGAAAGAGAGTACAGTAAATATATTACAGAAAGCTGCTATTTTTAATACCTGTCGAAATTTGAGGAAGTTCATGCAACTGAAAGATACGGAAATAACCCCACACCATACAGACAACACACCACACCCTGTAATTACTTGGTTTGTATTCGTAATTATAGAAAAAACCGGTTTCTAGCCGAGGAAAAAAACACACTTCCAAATAAAAATAATAACACATTTACAAATCAGACAATATTTTTTTTTAAATACTTAATTGAAAAATGTTTTTAAGCTGACAACCCTAGAAACAGGGTTGTGAGGTGCGATAAATGCTGCGGTAGATGGAGTCAAGTTTGCGAGGTAATTTAAGGCTGTGTTGTGTTCTATGTAAATACACATCTTCGCTAGTCTTTATTTATAAATAGATTCTAAGTCCTACGTCCTTTGCAGTGATCGTAAATGTTAAGCTACATTTAGTGTGGTCAGTACTGAGATGGGTGACCGAAAATGATGGTAATAATGGTCCTCCGTGCTTTGGTTAGCATTTTATTTATATACAACTAGCTGACCCGGCGGACTTCGTACCGCGTTGACAGTTTCCATCATTGAGTTAATACATATCAATGGTTTCCATGACAACAAAACATACAAATCATTTTGTATTAGAAAATTAAATTGTCGTTTTTAGTATTTTTTTTTAATATAGCCTATATTACTCAGCGCTAATGTAGCATTCTAATGGTGAAAGAATTTTTTAAATCGGTCCAGTAGTTTTTGAGTTTATTCGTTGCAAACATACATACAAAAATACAAAGCTTTCCTCTTTATAATATTAGTATCGATTACGTCGATGAGTCGATACGTCGATACGTCGATAGAGGAGCTCGATGGCGCAGTGGTTAACGCGCCCGGTCTGCGAGTGATTAGGTTAAGCAACTTTCGCAAAGGCCGGTCATCGGATGGGTGACCAAAAATTTATCATCTCGAGCTCCTCCGTGCTTCGGAAGGCACGTTAAGCCGTTGGTCCCGGCTGCATTAGCAGTCGTTAACAACCACCAATCCGCACTGGGCCTGCGTGGTGGTTCATGGCCCGTTCTCCCTCCATCCATAGGGAAGGCTCGTGCCCCAGCAGTGGGGACATAAAAGAGCTGATGATGACGATGATGATGATAGATTACGTTCGCATTTTTTATGTAACCTCATGTTTTTATATGTACTTTGTGTGTAATGTTACTTTAACGGTTAAGTATACATGAAAATAATGTACTACAAAAATATTTGTACTTATTATAAAAAACAAAACTTCGTTATACAACAAGCTAACGTTCCCTCCGGCCAAAATATTTCGTTAGAGAAATCTCAAATATTCGGAGAACAAAGAGCAAAGCGCAAAGAATATTTCTTTTCACAGAGCTTACAAGTTTTCGAAGCAGTTCAAGGAGGTTGGCATTATTAAAATACTGCACGAACATTGACCTCGGTGGCAAAGGACGGGTAAAGTTTCGGATTTATTTGGTGCATAGCTCGGGTTTCATCACCAACCCGCAATTGGCAAGCGTGGTGATTAAGCCAATACCTATCAATTGTAGCGATGACTTCATTTTGATGATGGAGGCCTTTGCCCAGCAGTGGGATAGTTATAGGCTATTGACTTACTGCGAACATTGTACACTCACTTGATAAAGTAAAGGTCGTTGTTATATTTTTATTTGAGGAGACAAACAAGACAAGTGGCATAAGAAATAGAATGAGGATCTCGATAGCGCTGTTATTAAAGCGACCGGTCTGCATTTGCTAAGGTTAAGTAATTTTCGCAAAGGTTATCAGTGGGTAACAAAGAATTTATCATCTCAAGCTCCTCCATGCTTCGGAAGGCACGTAAAGTTCCGGCTACAATAGCAGTCGTTAACAACCACCGCACTGCTCTAGGCTCGCGTAATTGTTTACGGCCCGTTCTCCCTATCCATCCATAGGGAAGACTAGTGGGGACATCAAATTAGCTGGAGAGGGTCCAAAGTACCAGGCTAGCATGAGTCAGAAGGAGGTAGGAGGCAGCTAAAAGCACTCAAAAATTAAAGATCAGTCATGAAGTAAGCAAACTGTTAAAAAGTAAGCAAGCTATAATTTAATATTTGTAAAAATATTATGATCGGATGTTAGTGACGGTAGTTGTTGACATTGAATGGGCGCCTTTGGCTTTCAAAGTAAAAAGTGTTGAATAATTTCGGCGGGCTGGTTAGAAACACGATAGCTAAATTGGAAGAGCACCTGACCCGGTATGTCAGAAGGGTGCAGGTTCAAATCCTGCTCGTGTAAATTTTTTCAACATTTGTGTTTTTGTAATTTGTTCGCAACAAAATTTGCGTTAAAAATGATTTGAACATTTTAAAAGTAGAAAAGTTTGCATATATTATATAAGCCACCGTGTAGCCTCATAAGCATATAATTAATGCTGCTCTCCAACATCCAGGTCAAAAGAGCATGTAACAATCGCCAACTCATTACTCCGCCCAGCCAGCCCGGATGCTAGGCAATTTCCCCGCGAGATCAAAGTGAAATTCACTTAGCCGCCATCATCAAAGGCGCCGACGGCGACGCGCCGGTAGAGCGGTTCTGCATTATATCGATGTTATTATTTCGATATTAAAATATAAAGTCAAAGTAACTGAACGGATAGATGCTAGGGTTTAATACCGGAAATCACACTATTGACGTGAATACAAGCGTACCTATTATAAAGACGTCCACTGCTGGATAAAGGCCTCCCCCAACGATTTCTATTTTATTTCTTTTTATTTTATTTTTGCATTATGAGAAACATACAGCACGTAATATTTCAAATTACAGTACACAAAATATAATACAAAGGCCAATTAAGTTTCTACCAAAAAATTACATAAGTACTGAGTTTACACAGCTGTTAAGAAAAAATATACACTACACTACAATACAATATTACAAAACTTTTCCACAACGATCGGTTTTTTATGTGTTAATAGACTATTAAAATAAGTTGTAATGAAATACTTTATTCGAATTTACTCGCGTTTGATTTTATTATGTTATTTTATCTGACGTGTCGTCCTTTACAGCGGGTGATGGATGATCGCACGCTGTGAACTGATGAATATCGTAAAAAGTTTCGTCAACAGACTTTGAACATTATGTGTATGGCATATGGTTGAATATATATTGAAGAAATTCGACAGTTTTGAATAGGTTGACGTGCAGTACAATAAAAAAAATATATGAATAATTATAATTACTAGTTGTCGCCCAGTAGTCGAAATTCGACCGTAATTTTTTAAGGCTGCACGGATTGTATCCTAAGCAATGAAAAATTAAAAAAAAGAATGTGAGTTTTGGATTGGCATTGACAGATGTCGGCCGCATTAAAGACAAACAATACGTGTGTGTCAAATACATATGCGTGTGTGTCAAATACATGGTAGTGTGTGTAATGTTTGTTTCATTGATTTAATGTATTTTTTTATGCATAATTTAAAAAAAATATTAACATTCGGATAACTTTCTCTATATAAACTATAAGTGTGCGAAATTTCATACTCCTCCGTCCGCGCAATTTTCGTAAAAACGGGTACAAAGTTTTTGCTTCACGTATATTTTAAATACATTGTTTTTTGAAGTTAAATTAAGTTTCTTTTTACATCATTAAGTTTTCTTGTTAACCAGTTTGTTAACAAGAAAACTTAATGATGTTTTAAAATATATATATTTACGCTCACACACTTATTATCGCTCACATAGGGATCCTTACAGACTAGTTTTAAGTGATATACCGAAGTCTACTATATACGGGAAAAGCTGTCTCGCCATGTGGGTACGGATTTACAATAATATTCGAAAGAACTTAAGGGGGTGCAGCGCGGAATTTGAAAATTTACGTGTTTTTAAGTCACTGGTGCTAGGCGCTGAATAGGTCTTATACATTAAAAGGACTAGTGTAGGTTAGCTTGATCCTTTCACAAGGTCATGGTTGTCTTAGAATTTGAAACAAATACCCAGAAACTGCATAAACAATACATAAAATAATGATATCTAAAAACTTATTTCTTCAGAAACTTTGTAAATATAGCACAAATGAAACAATGATCCGACATCAAAATGTTGGTTTTAATATGCCGCAGGTCACTGTTGTCTTATTTTTCAATAAAAAAACATGAATATGAAAATATTAAGACTTTTATTATTTTTTACCCAAACGCCTATGATTTTACTAAAGTAAACATTGCTCTAATTAAATCACCAGCCTACTATGTACAGATATTAGTGTGAGTGCGTATTCTTGTCGTGCGCCGTTGTCACACCACTGCCACGCGCCGCTCGCTCGCTATCATAAAGAAACTTGAAACTCGCAGTTTTGCGTCCACGCTGCACCCCCTTAAAGATTTAATTAAAAATAAATTATATAAATGGCTCAATTAAACAATTTTTATAGCCTGAAACGGTTCTTTGATAAGTAAGGTAACCAAAAAACACTGTTATTTATGTTTTAGTTTCTGTGATTTTTCAATTTTATTGACAAATTATTATATATTTCTTATTGAAATTAGTTAATTGAAAATTAACTTCACCACCATTTGCACTAAAATTTGTATGCTGTGTGAAACAAGCAAAACATGAGATCAAATAAGGTACTTAAGGCGAAGGGTAAGGCACACTAGCGCCACCAATTGATAATTTGACAATTACTAACGGACCGGATCTTTTTTAAACATTGCGTACCGTCCGATAACAGGAAAGCATCCATAGTATTTATTTAATAATTGTGCACTACTTTTTGTTGCGTGGTTTATCCACAAAACGGGCTATCGCATTTATTCACAAACAATGGCCACTTCTGGTGTTAGCGAATGAATACAAAACAAACCTAAAAGTAGTGCACAATTATTAAATAATAGATGTTTGCCTAGTGTCGGAAGGTCCGCAATGTTTGAAAAAAAATCCAGTTTAGCAGTTATCAAATTAAATCCATTAACGGCGCTAGTGTGCCTTACCCTTCGCCTTAAGTATAACATCTCCACCATGTAAACCGTGTTTTATGCAAATAAATATTCTTATTCTTTATCGACAACAAATTTTGGACGTCTCTATTTCGCAGATGCTTCAAACACTTCAAATCCAATTTTAAGCCTCTAAAGTCTAGTCTAAGTTTCCTGTCGTCAAATTGAGTTTAATTTTAATAAAGCTGGCAGCTCTACCAGCTTATTAGTCTGACCATCCAAAAAAGGACACAGCAATACCTACTAGGAATATAGTTTTATTTTAAAGCACCTGGGGGTCGACCGCCTAACTCTCTCGCTTTTAATCGCTTTGAAGGCGAGGCGAGGAGGGGGCGTCATCTTGTCATTTCGAAAGCAATATGAAAGCAATATCAAAAGCTATAGGCTATAGCTTTCGATATTATTCGATATTATATTTCGATATTATATTAGAAAGCGAGGCGAGGGCTTCGTCTACAAAGCGATCGAAAGCGAGAGTGTTAGGCGGTTGGGGGGCTGGGGGTCGACCGCCTAACACTCTCGCTTTCGATCGCTTTGAAGGCGAGGCGAGGAGGAGGCGTCATCTTGTCATTTCGAAAGCAATATGAAAGCAATATCGAAAGCTATAGGCTATAGCTTTCGATATTATACGATATTATATTTCGATATTATATTAGAAAGCGAGGCGAGGGCTTCGTCTACAAAGCGATCGAAAGCGAGAGTGTTACGCGGTTGGGGAGCTGGTCTTCATCTCTGATGGTAAATGACGATAAGGGCAACGGTAGAAGGCAACTTTAACTGGAACTCTCATCGACTGAAGAACTGACATTTTTTTCTAATTGACGGAACACAACAATGCTTACAAACATAGATGTTATGGCAACATATTTAGGTAATTTTATAACTTTCTTTAACTAAAAACTCACAGATTTCGCAGTCCCCGCAAGAATCGGATCATTGAAAATGAATACAACAATTTACGAAAAAAACAACGTTTTATTTTAAATAACACAATTCTAACTTGAATGCACTTCTTGCCTGCATCCGCATCTTTAATTAATAATTAACACCATTACCATGACGATCGGTCAATAATCAAAGAAGCTACATCACTTTTTATATACGGAAGTACCCGTTTTTCTACAATACCAAATCTAAAGGGGTGGTCCCTATAAGTCAAAATTATTAACCGATTTTAAATTTTTTTTCACCATTTGGTAGCTAAAGTAATACCCTAGGACCCTTTTTTTAATTTTTTCCTAAGTCGGTTTTTTTTTAGAAATATTTACAATTTAGTATACAAATACCCCCCAAAAAACCCGATTTTTTTACATTTTTCAAAATTCAAACACTCACACGTGTCTCTATAAATTCCTCAACTCTTGGTACTATTTCCGTCTCGATTCTTCCAAAATCCTCGGAGCTATGGTCAAAAATACGTTTTAGGCGATTTGCATCTGATAACCATTTTCAATGGTAAAAATAATAAAATATGCAAGAGGCAATTAAGCACACACGCCTTTTTTTTTTTTTTTTTTTTTTTTTCCCAGGGTAAGCCGTTAAGACTACCCGACCTTGAGGAGGCCTGACGGTTATGTGGGACTCGCCCGTCCGCCTTTCCACACCCACTGACAAGGAGGGAGGCTCCAAGTCAGCTGCCAGGACGAAGTCCCAGCTTGGAGGGCGAGCCGGAGGGGAATACCCACTAACCCCTGGGGGACCAAACTCCGATCAGCAGAAGGCTAGGTGGCGGTCACGGGACCTGATCCACAAGGGAATTGACCGCGCGAAAGCACACACGCCTGCACTAGCTTACCACAATCTGTCAAATCACCTCAATAGACTCTGAACTTTATGTATATAAGATTAGGTAGCATAATATGGTTGAACATTTATTGAATAAATTTGACAGTTTTGAATAGGATGATGGGCCTCTGTACAAACAAATATTAAATGTCATCTCTCTCTTACAAATGAAGTTATTCGTAGCGACCGCGTAGCTTATTGCATTCGATTCAGAGCTGGAAGCAACTTTGTGAAGCCATTAGTTCAAAGTAATACCATTATGAGGTTTAATTTATGTTTTACTAATTGTTTAAATAATTTTTAACGCAAATTTTGTTGAGAACAAATTACAAAAAAACAATGTTGAAAAAAATTTCCACGAGCAGGATTTGAACCTGCACCCTTCTGACATACCGGGTCAAATGCTCCTCCAATTGAGCTATCGTGGTTCTAACCAGCCCGCCGAAATTATTCAACACTTTTTACTTTGAAAGCCAAAGGCGCCCATTCAATGTCAACAACTACCGTCACTAACATCCGATCATAATAGTTTTACCAATATTTTTTTTTTTTTTTATGTTTTACTAGCTGACAGTTTCTATGACAACAAAACACACAAAGACATCAAATGTTTCACAGCTAGCTACATTTTGAATTGGATAATTAAATTGTCGTTTTTAGTATTTTCCGTTACTTATTATTTATGTTTCTCACCGTTTAAACCTTCCCTGAACTCCACAAATATTTCAATATCAAAATTAGCCAAATCGGACCGGCCATTCTCGAGATTTACCGACTCATACGAACAGCAGATTTTTATATATATATAGATGTTCTTTCTTTTTTACATTCCTTGATTTAATAAAATATATAATCTCCAAGCCCTGATCAACTGATCCCTATTCTCAATTCCTGAATTGAGAATCATCATCATCATCATCATCAGCTTATTTTTGTCCCCACTGCTGGGGCACGAGTCTTCCCTATGGATGGATAAGGAGAACGGGCCATAAACCGCCACGTGGGCCCAGTGCGGGTTGGTGGTTGTTAATGACTGCTAATGCGGCCGGGACCAACGGCTTTACGTGCCTTCCGAAGCACGGAGGAGCTCGAGACGATAAATTTTTGGTCACCCATCCGATGACCGGCCTTAGCGAAAGTTGCTTTACATCAGCACTCGCAGACCGGGCGCGTTAACCACTGCGCCATCGAGCTCGAAATTAAGAAAAGGGATCAGTAATTCGAGATCATGGATTTGGATTAAAGCACGCTTCAATCCAAATCTTGCAAGTAAAATATATTAATAAAAATTTTATAATTGGCACCTTACTACCTAGTTTCCTTTTGTGGTAGAATTAAGTCCTGTAAATATATGATTCCACTTTGTGATCAGCGTATCCAGACTCGAATTTGATGCCCATATTGAATCGGCACCAACGGAAACCTTAAAAACGATACCCATATTGACTTTTGAAAAAAAACACGTTCGCCATCTTGGATTGTGAAACAAATGTCATATTCGTAATCGGCAACCATGAAAACCTTGGAATTATTATTATTAAACCCATATTTATTAATTTTGAAAAAAAAAACCACGTCCGCCATATCGGATTCCGAAACAGATGTCATATTCATAATCGGCACCCACGAAAACCCTAAAAACGATACCCATATCGATTTTTTTAGATCGTGTCCGCTGTGTCCGCCATCTTCGATTTTGAAATAGTCGTGGGAAAAACGTATCCTTAAAAAGATTGGAACATTTGCATCTGCATCAGTACAATGTTCCGAATCAGTGATATGTTTCATTTGGATCAATTGGAACATCGATTTTTTTGAAACAGAGTAACTTAATATTCACGCAGATTTGTATCAGATGTGGAACTTGCAACTGAAACCACGTCGATTTTTTTATTATAATGAATTTTTTTGTTTACTGAATATCTTATAACAAAGAATAAAATCGTTTTCCTTCATAGGTACTTTTTCAGGCTTAGGACTGACAGCTAGTTTATCTTTCGTATTTAAAAATCGATTTTATATACATTGATTGTCATATACAAGTATGTACCTACAGGACACTCTACAATACATAATATCTACATATTAAAATTAAAAAAAGTAGTTTTGAGACTTTATCGTCTTTTAAAGTCGTTCGACGGCTATTTAGAGTTAGGCCGGCACACTTATCATTATATCGTTATTTCAGTCACTCTTCCACAACATCATGATGTTGTGGAAGAGTGACTGAAATAACGATATAAT
Source organism: Eudonia mercurella (assembly GCA_963082485.1). Lineage (NCBI taxonomy): Eukaryota > Metazoa > Arthropoda > Insecta > Lepidoptera > Crambidae > Eudonia > Eudonia mercurella. Next base: position 9,686,970 of record OY720049.1, on the reverse strand, counting down.
GATAGGAACACTGTTGCGCGCGAAGTTCGCTTTCGCTTCTCTCTCATCAGTTCATCACTCGCTCTTGTCGTTCAGTCTGTCGGCTCGTCGCCGCGTCGCGTTCGTCGCCTCGTCGGCCGCAGTGAGCGAGTTCCAAATGAAACATTTTACATTGGGCAACTGTTCCGGAACAATCATATCAGTTTCATGTTTCGGAACACTGAGTCGTTTCCCTAAAGAGCGACACACGTCTATTTTGAAATTAATAGATGTCATCATAATCGACACACACGCACATACACTTAAAACAATATAAAAAATTAAAAAATTACCTCCGCCATTGTAATAAATAGTTGCATTAATCGTGATCAGCACCCCCATAAACCATAAACACAATACCCATGTGTTGATTTCATTTAAAAAACTTTTTTTACTTCATTTAAAAATGGCGTCCCGCATTCGCCATTTTAAATCTATCTATTTCTACAACCTAACTAATAGAATATTATGACCTACTTTTCTTCCGTGTGAGGAAACTGGTGAAATTTCAACTTCTTGTTTATACGAAGTCAAAGTCAAAAGTCAAAATTTTTTATTAAAATAAACTTACGAAGAGTGCTTTTAATCGTCCATAAATTTTTTACCTACTACCCATTCAGGACGTCTATTTTTTAGCTGTGGAGAAGAATGGGCGCGAGAAACTCCACAGCTTTAATAGAAGTAACGACATTTACAAAAAAAAAGTATGTCGTTACCAAATCATACAATATTTACAATTAAAAACTTTCAAGAGCCCGGAATTACAATAATTCTTACCTCTATACATTTAATTAACATTACACTTTATTCTAGACTTCTTGGCGGGTGCCAACGCCAGTCTGCGGTTTTGTTTTATTTTCTAAAATTTGTGTTATGTCGAATATTAATGTGAAATAATGGTGGATTCGGGTGTGCATGAGTGTTGGCAAATGAAACAAAACAGTGCAACGTCACTTTCTCTCAAGAAGTCCGCCCGAGGACTTAGTAAAGCCCCACATATCATGGGGGTATGGTATAGAGGGGTATATCATTTCTCACTTCTCATTTCTATTATCATTCATCATCATCATACAGGAAAGAAATATTTTTTATTTATGTATTACTTGTAAGAAAAATTACTTTGACAATGGCTAAATGTGCTAATCGCACGAAGCCAGGAACTAAACGAAAAAAAAAACTTTATTCTAAAAAACGTACTTGGGCACTATGTTAATTCAAAACTATAGAATGACGCTTTATGCCTATACTTACTCATGTGTCTATACAGTGTGCGAGATTTGGAGGAATGTCAGTTCCATGCATTCTTATCATGAACATAATCATTTATATTGTAATAACCTTTTTTAAAAGTTCCTTAACGTGTGTCTTAAATTTCTCAAAGGCCAAAATTAAAACATTATTCGGGATTTCATTATAATATGTGACACCTTGTCCCATGAATAAAAACTAAAAAAAATCCATAAACTTTCTGCAGTCGAAGTTTAGGTATTACAAGTTTATTTTTATTTCTAGAATTTATTTATTTATTTATTTTATTAGCTACACAAAACGGAATTACAGCGTTTACATGGTCATTTTCAGTTTGTACAAACATTGGTAGACTGCACTTCCAAAGTATGTGCAGACAGCATGCATAAAACACATCGAGATCGAAAAGAATCGAGTATAAAACATTATTTAAAAATTAATTACATAAAATCACATTAATAATTGCTAATTCAAAATTAAATAATAGATTAAAAATTAAATAGGGATAGGCAAAACATAACATTCCATAAACAATAATGACAATAATTTCGATTAATAAATAGGTCATTCAATAATTTTGCGTAGACTAGACTTCCAAGCGCATAGAGATGAACCATGGATGTCAGGTACACCATCTACTCTATTCAATAGTGTGTTATATTCGCGACACATTCTGTATATGGGGTTGTGAAAGGAAACATTGTTGTTGCAAAAAGGCACCGAAAAAGAGTAATTATGTCTAGACGACTTAGATGGAATTTTAAGGCGTATATCCGATAAAAGAGAAGTCGTAATAGAGCCATTTAATATTTTGTATAAATAAGTTAAATCATGCATCTTACGCCGGACCTCCAAACCTATAAAGTTAAAATAGCGCATGCGTGCGTCATAACATGTGAGCTCCCTCTTCCTACCAAACCTCAATGTGACAACCCTGAGAAGACGCCTTTGAGTAGATTCGAGCATGTCCACGTAAGTGTTATATTGAGGTGACCAGACTACGGATGCATACTCAAGTTGCGTTAGGACAAGCGATCTATAGAGTATTAAGATTGTGTATAAGGCTCGTGCCCCAGCAGTGGGGACATAAAAGGAGCTGATGATGATGATGATGATCTTTCATAGATAGTTCTAACTAAAGAAATGTTTTTAAATGCTTCTATGTAGAGATCTAAAAGTTAAGTATCACCGAAGCGAAGAGTAATAAAGCAGGTTTTAATACGGCAACGAACGTTAAAAGATAGCTAATAAAGAATGATTTACCATTTGATACCTTTAATAGACCTTTGCAGAGGATATATTATAATTTTGGACATGCTTGGGCAATTAATTTAATGCCAGAGTGAAGAGTTATTCGATAACGTGACGTAACGATAAAACTTATCATACTGTAATAACGTAAAATGGATTATCTTTATTATAGTATCATACACATGTAGACTTAAATGGATTACATGATATTGTCGACTTCAATAAAATGCTCCAAAATCGTTTTCTAGTATTTTAATTTAATTTCAACCATTATTTACTTTATACAAAACTAGCGGCCCGTCCTGCTTCGCACGGGTGGACATTTTTTTAAAATATAGCCTATGTTACTCAGCGCTAATGTAGCATTCTAATGGTGAAAGATTTTTTTAAATCGGTCCAGTAGTTTTTGAGTTTATTCGTTGCAAACATACATACAAAAATACAAAGCTTGCCTCTTTATAAGATTAGTATAGATCCTCAAAATCATAGACAGTAATAAGGTTTTTATGTATCTTTTTTTAATAATCGCTAGTATAGACAAATATATTTACTTAATATTGGTAATTAATACTTATCGAAGCAAAATAATAATAAAAATTAATTGGATTTCATTAAATATATAGTGCTCCTTCGGCTTACAGAGTAGATAGTGTTGATTAATTTCGGCGAGTTGGATAGAGCCACGATAGCATAGTCGATAGTGCACCTGACCCGACATGTCATGACCGGTATTTTATTTCAAATTGGTTTTAATTTAATTTCGGCAAAATAATATCAGCAGACAAAATGGCCGACACACAGCACCATGCAGCCTCTTTTTACAATTATTACCGCTCATTTAAGCTAATGAATATTTAATTGTTTGTTTGTGCGACGCGCCGATCTCACCACAGACCAATAATACTGAATTGAGTGGACTGTCACATGCACTCGCCACTCGAACAGCCATATTCAATCAATTTCGGAGCGCGCCCAAGGCTTCGCCATAAAGGTGGCTTTTAGGGTTGCCAACTATTTTTCACTAAATTAAAGTAAATCTATCACTAACTATAATTTAATTATAATTTTTTATAGTAGGTATAAAAAAAAGGATTTGAAGAAAAAATATGGTATTTTCCAAATTTATTTATTTAAATGTTACAAGACAATTTCTTTGACAGTGACAGTTTATAAAGAGCGCGTTCAGAAATTATCATCGCGTTTCGTTTGACTTCACCTAAGTCTGAGTATCATTCATCATCTCAGCCAAAAGACGTCCACTGCTGGACAAAGGCCTCCCCCAAGGATCTCCACAACGACCGGTTTTGTTCTAAGGTGGACCGACGATCTGGTGAAGGTCGCGGGAAGCCGCTGGATGCGAGTATCATTCAGTATTTCAGAAATTAAGTCAACAGGAATATTCCGTTCAAACGCACGCATTACGTCGGAAACAAAGTATTTTCCATACTTTATTCTTTTTAATAAAAATAAAGTATGGGGACGGACCATAACATAGCCGGGTCTGGAATTGCTAAGGTTGAGCAACTTTCGCATGGGCCAGTCATCAGATATGTGACCTAAAGACGAGCTTCTCCCTGCTTCAGAAGGCACTTATAGCCGTTGGTCCCGCGTGGTGGTTTATGGCCCGTTCTCCCTATCCATCCATAAGAAAACTCGTGCTGCAATGGTTTTTATTTTATAGATAGCTCGGCAAATTACTCCATCCCACCTGATGTTAAGTGGAAATGGAGTCCAGACGCGAAGATAACTGGTGACATAAAATGAGCTGATGATGATGATGACGAGGTCTTTGCCCAGCAGTGGGGCAGTATATAGGCTATTTCTTTACTTTTCTTCATTTAATTTAATTTAATTAAATTTAATTTAATTATAAAATACAGTAAACGCCTATGCGACCCAGCCAGGAATCAGACCTGGGTCTTACGCAATCCGGAGGGTTTTTCATTGTATTTTATAAGTATTTAACTCAGCCTCAGTGCAGCAATTGGCACCTAAAATAAAAAGTAAAATTTACAATGTATATACATATAAAGGTCATATATATACTAGTCTTAGATTAATAACGCCTAGATAGATAGTATTCATACAAACGCATCGCCTAAAGTGATGCAAAAAGCAGATTAATGTAGGCGTGAGCATTACGTGCTTACGGTCGCCTACACGCACACAAACAAAACTTTAATGTGTACAGTGAATGAGCAATTTCCCCGAAAGTGGGGAAATGTTATACTTACGTGAAATAATAGTATAAGTAGTACAGTAGTTCATGATAATGTCGTTAAAAGATAAGTAAGAAAATAAATGTCTAACATCTTATATACTTTATGTTGATAATTTAGTTTAATACGATAATGTTTATATGACATTAATCAATAATAATCAAAGGGACCTCGAAATCAAATATTTAGCTTTTCTCTTTACTAAAATTTGTAATAAAAATCAGGAGTGGTGGTAGCTCAATAATCGAAGTCACGCGCCTCATATCCGTCGTTGGGAGTTTGAATCCATGAAAGGAACGAACTGCTAGGAGGATGATATATAATAAAAGTCATAATATGTCATGACGAGGTCCTTTTTTATTATATTATTTATACACCTACGCAATAAAAACACTTTGCGTTTTACAAATAAACAAAAAATAAGCTACGAATAGTTATTCCGTGTTTTGTCTCTTTTACTCTAATTTTAAATGACGTTTACATGACGGGAACAAAACACGAAATAACTATTCGACCTTATTCTTTGCTTATTTTGTAAGGAACTTTAGGTATGACTAATAAATGAAAATAAATATAATTTGAATAAAAACAATTTATTTTAAACCAATGGGGTAAGTATTCAAAGATCGATATAGATAGCATCATCGCCGACCGTTTTCAACATTCGCCATTTTGTGAATTTGTTGTTTTTCGCTCTAAAGTTATTTGCTAAAAAATCACTTATCATGTATTCGTCGTGGAGTGTAACCCAATTAACAAAGGCTAATAAAGAGGTGTCGACGAGCGGAAAGAAATCAGCTTTAATTGAACGGTAAACAAATTGTTGGCATTTTAATTTTATGCTGGTTATGTTTCGTTGATTTAAAATACTACAATACAAGTAATTTCATGTGTACTAAGAAGAAAAACTACTTAGAAATAAAAGTATTTCCAAGATCTGGGATTCAATAAAAATAAATAAACAACATTTTGGTGCTATTAACCACTTTTAGTGTTGTCTC
>OY720049.1:8805597-9020313 GCA_963082485.1 Eudonia mercurella | reverse complement strand
TTTTTTTTTTTTTTTTTGTTTACCCAGGGGAAAATTTGCAAACAAATTCGCACGTCGCTGCATTGAAGTAATGCATTTAATGCCACGTGGATCCGGGGCTGGTCTTTTATAAGAAAACCGACCCGGTAACGACCCCTGGGGACGCCTTTAGTCTCTGATGGGCTGTGAAGGCTATCGGATCGCTCGCCTCTCGGCTGCCGAGAGGCGATGAGTAGTGAGGAAGGGGAGGGTTAGCCTGATGGGCTCTAAATTAATCGAACCCTCGCCTCCCGGAGGGGGAGGCGAGGGGTGGCGTTACTCACTACGAGTACACGCCGCTACTATACAAGGGTGGCGCGCCCCCAGTGGGGCGCGCTCTAGCTGCAGTTAGGCTGCCTATGTCTACTGACTTAACTATTTAACAACACAGTGTCCTGAGCTGCAAGTAGGCAATCCAGGTCACGTGACAACTGATTTGGGGGATCCGAAAGGGCGTGTTTAGGCCTTCGGCGATGGGGAATGCGTGGAGGACCGGACTATAGTCCACTGCCTTTCTGATGAGCGGGTTTGAGTGATTCTCCGCCACTTCGAAGAATCGCTCCGCGATCGTATTGAGATGCTGTTGCAGAGTTGGAAGTTCCAAGTCTCTATGCAAATCAGCATTCCGTACGTACCATGGGGCACCTGTGGCCCTACGTGTGAATTTATTTTGAATGACCTGCAGTCTATTTAGCGCTGATGGCGCTATATGACTAAAAACTGGTGACGCGTACGTCATCGTCGGTCTGATACAAACCTTATAGAGGGTTCGCTTGTTTCTGAGAGACATTTTACTAGAGGGGCCTAACATTGGGTGAAGCCGGTTTAGGTAGAACCTAGTGTTTCTACCTACTCTAGCGGTATGTGGGCGGAAGATTAGGCCTTTGTCCAAAGTTACGCCTAAATACTTGACAGTACGCTGCCATGGGATTGCGATCCCTAGCATGCGTAACGAGGATGTCCCATAAGGGGTTGCCCAGGTTCTACGCTTAACATCAAAGAGGACCGCGACACTCTTGTCTGGGTTCACTTCGATGCGCCACTTTCGAAACCAGGCGCCTAATTCATTGCACGCGGGCTGAAGCCTATTGACTATAGCGTTCGGGTTAAGCCCGCTACGGTAGAGCGCAGTGTCGTCTGCGAAGAGCGCTAGTTCCGTACCGCGCGTCGGAATGGGAATGTCGTTGGTGTACGTCGTGTACAGCAACGGCGAGAGAGTACTGCCTTGCGGCACCCCGGCCCCTACCACACGGGGGGGAGGAGAGAGTACCTTTGTATCGGAAACGAAAGGTGCGAGCGGTAAGATAAGATCTGATCAATCGGACCAGTCTATCAGGCATAAGATTCTCATACTTTTTTTTTTTTTTTTTTTGTTTACCCAGGGGAAAATTTGCAAACAAATTCGCACGTCGCTGCATTGAAGTAATGCATTTAATGCCACGTGGATCCGGGGCTGGTCTTTTATAAGAAAACCGACCCGGTAACGACCCCTGGGGACGCCTTTAGCCTGATGGGCTGTGAAGGCTATCGGATCGCTCGCCTCTCGGCTGCCGAGAGGCGATGAGTAGTGAGGAAGGGGAGGGTTAGCCTGATGGGCCCTAAATTAATCGAACCCTCGCCTCCCGGAGGGGGAGGCGAGGGGTGGCGTTACTCACTACGAGTACACGCCGCTACTATACAAGGGTGGCGCGCCCCCAGTGGGGCGCGCTCTAGCTGCAGTTAGGCTGCCTATGTCTACTGACTTAACTATTTAACAACACAGTGTCCTGAGCTGCAAGTAGGCAATCCAGGTCACGTGACAACTGATTTGGGGGATCCGAAAGGGCGTGTTTAGGCCTTCGGCGATGGGGAATGCGTGGGAGGACCGGACTATAGTCCACTGCCTTTCTGATGAGCGGGTTTGAGTGATTCTCCGCCACTTCGAAGAATCGCTCCGCGACCGTATTGAGATGCTGTTGCAGAGTTGGAAGTTCCAAGTCTCTATGCAAATCAGCATTCCGTACGTACCATGGGGCACCTGTGGCCCTACGTGTGAATTTATTTTGAATGACCTGCAGTCTATTTAGCGCTGATGGCGCTATATGACTAAAAACTGGTGACGCGTACGTCATCGTCGGTCTGATACAAACCTTATAGAGGGTTCGCTTGTTTCTGAGAGACATTTTACTAGAGGGGCCTAACATAGGGTGAAGCCGGTTTAGGTAGAACCTAGTGTTTCTACCTACTCTAGCGGTATGTGGGCGGAAGGTTAGGCCTTTGTCCAAAGTTACGCCTAAATACTTGACAGTACGCTGCCATGGGATTGCGATCCCTAGCATGCGTAACGAGGATGTCCCATAAGGGGTTGCCCAGGTTCTACGCTTAACATCAAAGAGGACCGCGACACTCTTGTCTGGGTTCACTTCGATGCGCCACTTTCGAAACCAGGTGCCTAATTCATTGCACGCGGGCTGAAGCCTATTGACTATAGCGTTCGGGTTAAGCCCGCTACGGTAGAGCGCAGTGTCGTCTGCGAAGAGCGCTAGTTCCGTACCGCGCGTCGGAATGGGAATGTCGTTGGTGTACGTCGTGTACAGCAACGGCGAGAGGGTACTGCCTTGCGGCACCCCGGCCCCTACCACACGGGGGGAGGAGAGAGTACCTTTGTATCGGAAACGAAAGGTGCGAGCGGTAAGATAAGATCTGATCAATCGGACCAGTCTATCAGGCATATCTAATCGATATAGCTTATAGACCAGTCCCTCATGCCAGACCTTATCGAAGGCTTTGGCTACGTCGAGAAAGACGGCAACTGTCTTTCTCTTGCTGGGAGTGTGAAAACCGCTCAAGATGAACTCGATTATGCGGTGAACTTGCTGAGGGCACGAGTGCTTCCGCCTGAAGCCGAATTGTTCGTTAATGATTAAGTCATTTCCGAAAAGGTGCTCTTTCATACGAGCGAGCATAACCTTTTCGAAAAGCTTACCCAACGCCTTGAGGAGGCTGATGGGCCGGTGACTCGAGGCTAAGTTAAGGGGTTTACCCGGTTTAGGGATACCTATAACGATTGCTTCTTTCCAAGCGGTCGGAAAGTGGCATTGGTCGAAACAGGCATTAAAAATGAGTGCTAACACTGTGAGTACTTGGTTAGGAAAGTACTTGAGTGCTTTGTTTGAGATTCCGTCGGCCCCCGGGGCCTTACGTGGCTTAAGGCCCTTAATATGAGATTGAATCTCATCGGTTGAGATCGGAGGGGGAGGGGGAACGGGGTCGGTGAGAGGGCGGGAGCTTCTGACAAGAAGGTCCTCCTCTACCGCGCGGATGTGCGCCGGATCGTACTGCTGGGAGCTGACCGAGCATTGGGAAGCAACGCTGTCAGCGAAGCATTCGGCAGATTCTCATACAAAACTGCGCTACTTATATCCGATTTGGACGTATGGCAACTAGCGACGCGTTGACACAGTTGATATTGCGACTATTACCAATCCCATACTAACTAGACAAACAAATTAAGTGTACTTTAACGTGATTGGCTAATTCATGTTTAGACGTGTTTCGACAAGATCAAACCTAACTTTAACAAATCGTACTTAGCGCTTTACATGTACTTATTCCTACAATAAGTTTACAAACAAAATAATATCAAAATAATCAAATTCCCTTATGCTACGTATGTCTAAACTAATTAAACTCGGCGTCCTCAACAATAGGGTCACTTTTTATCAACTACAAATATTTTGACAAAACATTTAATTATATCAGAGAAATAAGGAATGATAAAAAAATTCAGGATAGTTTTTTTTTTTACTTTTCCTGACACAAAAATTGTAATATTTTTAAGAGGGGCCTCTCTGTCGGCTCTTTTGAATGAAACTAGGGGCACGTGTAAGCGGTGAAGGCATTGCGGCCTCTTTGTTTCGGCTCCTTTGAATTGAAACTACCAAAAGTGCTTTATTTACTTTTTTAATCGAAATGTATTTTGGCGTTTTTCTTGAAAACTAGCATTATGGTTTTTTCATAAAAATAGTTTAGTTGATAAAATGTGACCTTATATAACGAATAATGTATATTCGACATTTTAAAACCACCAAGTCAAGAAAATTGCAGTCTATTTGAAGTCTATTATCATATGAAAATGTGTGGAATTGTATTCTATAGTTGTGCCTTAATAAATAAATGAATATAAAGTGAAACTAGTCAGTTTATAGCAAAATCACATGTTTAATTGTATCCTATAGCTACATTATCTTATATATACAATAATTATCAACTTAAACATCAAAAACATCTACAATTATCAACAAATAAAAAGTACTATACAGATGTTCAACTAATGACTGTTACAAACTCAAACTTGCAAACATTAATAATAAGTTTACAATTGTCACTAAAATCTTTAATTATGTAGGGTTTATACAATTTCAAAATGGTTCCTTCCAAAATTACATCATTTGCAACATAACCTCTATTGATTAAGATCAAAAAATTATCATCATTCAAGTCCATGGCTTCTAAAAGGTGAGAACCATATTCAAAATGTGTTTTGCATATCCTAAAAGCCATGAAATCTCCTTTGGGTATAACGAAATTCGAATTAGCCGCCATAAATCGTTCATGTTGCCATAGAGAAACACTGGCAATCTGCTTTTTCAGCAAGGAGTTTAAACGGTACGCCAATCCATCCTTTTTGTATCTAAACTTTTTATCTTTTTTGCTTAATATTTCTGCATTGTCATCTTCTTGTTTTAAAGAATCAGAGCTATTTCTATTTAAAGCTTGAGTTATTGTGTTTGTGATTTCCACTTCGTCACTAGTTTTTGAATTGTTCTTTGGCGTTTGAATTTCGCTTATGGTGTCTAACGATGCTGTGTCAGAGCTAAAATGGCTGTCGAAGTATGTCCTCACTTTCTCTACCAAGTCTGAGCTTTTTGTTTTTAGCATAACTGCACTATCATCCAAGGTTTCAACATCTGGAGTCTCATGAATAGTATATTTGATTTCTAGTTCTTTATTTTTACTGAAAATCGTTACTGGTGACTCTTTGAGTTGATGCAATGTATAAGTATTTAAATTTTGATTATTATCCATGTGTGAAACAGTTCCTAAATTATAAGTTTTGTTTAAACATTTTACACTGTTATCTACTTCTGTTTTAAATTTTCTTCTGTCTAAACTACCACTGGTAGGTTTATATTGTTCATTGAGTATGTCTGTGTTTTCATTATTATTGTTAGAGATGCATTTAAAAAGTTTTTTTCTTACTTTTGGAGCGATTTTGGGCGACGCCGATTTTAAGATTAATATTGGACTTTTTACAGTTTTCTCTTCTTGAGGCTTTAGTTCTAAAGCCCTACACGCTAAAATAGGGGAACTAAGAATATTCTGACACTTGTAAGGTGGAAAATACTCCGATTTACCTAAAATGGGTGATGTTCTAGTTTCATCCTTTTCGTTAAGGTTCGATGTTTCTGATGCTAAAGATAGTTTTTTATCGTTTTTAGATGAGTTAATAAATGTAATATCCAAGTTAGATATGTTCTTTTGTATCTTCTGCTTCCGTTTTCGCTTCTTAGACTTTTTGTTGGTAATGCAGTTAAGTTTATTAGCGTTCGAGGTGACATTTTCAAATTCACTCGAATCACTGGAGGACCAGTTGATCTCCTCGACGGATTCTTGGCTATTGAGCAATCGAAACTTTTTGGCGAAAACGTTTTCCTTGTGTTTTATCATAATGAAAAATTTATATGTAATAACGTAAATCTTAAAAATAAACACTCGCAATTGTGACAGTGACATTGACGGTGACGTCATTCGAAAATTGTTGCAATGTTGCCTAACGGCTTTCTCAATTTCCCTTACTTTACTAAAACAATTTATTTAAATATGTTTACAAATAACAGAAGAAAACCAAAACCCTTTTTTTACGACCAATGATTTGTTGAACAGAGGGTAAGAAGAATGGAAACACAAACACAAACACGGTCTACTTTTTTTGTTCATTCTTTCCCTATTAGTGTATTCTTAGAAAAAAATATGACATTTTATTTTAATTTAAGGTAACTAACAAACATAAAAACAAATTTATGGATATTGAAATTTTTACAATTGACTGGTTTTAGTTGTTCTTTGATTTTTACAGTTTTATTTATGAGCTCGTCTGCGTGAATACCAGACACAATAGAAATTTAATTGTTATCGGCCGGCGGCCGGTCGCTCGACACACAAGGGGTTACTCTATTGATGTACTGTCCACACATTTCCGGGTCAGGGCCATCCGAGTTCCGAGTTGTCCGTGTCAGTGTTCCCGTCTCAGGGACGTGCCATCCGTCACCCGTGTCTACACATATCAGGGAAATCGGTGTCAGTGTAGTAGGTATGTTTCGGTGGCTGATACGCATACAATCCGAACTTCTTGTTTAACACAGAAAAATTGGTAATGATTGCAATCGTTCTATCAACCTTGTGTCATTTCTGAGAATGCTTCGTCGTTCGTCTTCGAAGTTCAGTGCTGTTTTTGTGGAAAAATAAAACCATATTAACAGTATATTTTACTTTTTATTTTTAATTACTGCACTGAATTAACATTTATAAAATACAGTGAAAAATTTTAATTCAGCATCAGTGCAGCAATTAGCATTTAAAAATAAAAAGTAAAATTTACTATAGCGTGGTGTTATCAATTTATGGTAAAAGCGTTTGACCTGGTTCAATATGAGGTCCTTTGGAAAAAGCTTGCGGAAGATACTGACCTGCCTGATGCATATCTCTCTATTTTGAAGTACTGGTACTCTCACCAGGAAAACTATGTTAAGTGGTCTGGGGAGCTGTCAAGTATGTACAGGATGGAGAGCGGGGTGAGACAAGGGGGGGTGTAGCTCACCGACACTCTTCAGTTTGTATGTCGACAAGCTGATTGGTGAGCTCAGCAGAGCCGGAGTTGGCTGTTCTGTCGACGGTACCTTTGTCAACAACATAAGTTACGCCGACGATATGGTACTGCTGTGCCCATCAGTCAGTGCGCTAAACAGCCTACTTGGTATCTGTGAGAGATATGCGCTGACCCACGGTCTCAGGTACAACTGCGCTAAAAGTGAGTTGCTGGTTTTTAAAGCTAAGAGTAAAACCTATAAAGTTCCTCCTGTAAAGCTTAATGGCACTCCTCTTAGACAAGTACAGAGCTTTAAGTACCTGGGACATTGGGTCACCGAGTCATTAAAGGATGACCTTGACTTAGAAAGGGAACGTAGGGCGCTGTGCATTAGGGCTAACATGCTTTCCCGGAGGTTTGCGCGTTGCACGAAGAGTGTAAAAATTGCACTTTTCAAAGCATATTGCAAAAACCCTGTACACTTGCAGCTTGTGGACAAACTACACCCAAGGAGCGTACAGGGCCCTACGTACCCAGTACCATAATGCGTTCAGGGGGCTGATGGGGCTGCCGCGACACTGCAGCGCGTCAGGAATGCTAGCTGTAGCTGCTGTAGCAGAGGTTGATAGCCTCTCTGCTATCATTAGAAAGCGCATTGCGTCCCTGATGCGGCGTGTGCGTGGCAGCACCAACAGCCTCCTGAAGACTGTCGCGGCGAGACTGGACGTAGACAGTGCTATAATGCAGCACTGGACTCGCGTCCAGCTCGCCAAAGACAGTAAAATTACGTTTAATAATTTTTTGTACTAACATAGCTTATAAGATTATTGTTACTAACACTATATGGACCCTGTCCGAAATAAATGATTTTATTATTTATTATTATTATTATTATTTCATCGGTAAAGATGAATCTGCATAGCCATCGGTTGCAATAACCGTTGGATAGATGGCACTCTGCCGCTAAAAAGCAGTAAAAAATCAAAAAGCAGTGAAGAAATTCAGTGCTTACGTCAGCCTTCCCGGTAGCATAATGGTCAGTGCAGCCGCCCGGAGGCTGAATCAGGTAGGCATTAATTTTTTTCACTGTAACTTATAAATATTTTATAAAATATCAAACTCAGCTTCAGTTTTTTTTTATATTTACGGGTAAGCACAGTGCCTTGATCTCACCTGATGTTAAGTGTTGATAAGGCCAATGATGGAAGCGCACTTCACCCGGGAACCTCAACTAGTGAGGCACCGGCTATCTTATCTCTAGGTGCCGGAACACAACAATGCTACAAACATTGATGTTATGGCGACATATTTAGATAAGATGGTGGTAGCTAGACAGGCAGACAAACAAGTTTCAACATTGATTGAAGACAGTTTTGGATAGGTTGATGTGCAGGCGTCTGTACTTTAAATTATAATAGATGTTTTTTTATTATAACTATTTTATTATTTTTATGTTTTAAGAGGTATCTTAGGTAAAGTACATGATCCTGTTAGTGTTGCAATGCAAACAAACAAAAAATTTACATAACATTATTAAGGACATCAGAAAAAAGAGAAAGTAAATTATTAAGAAGTTGTTAACACACAAATTGAATTCCAACATCAATAAAATAATAGTAAGTTTTAAAAAAAATATTCCTTCAAGATACAAAATGCCTTCTTTTTTTTTTAGCTTACCCTCGTGTTTTCTACCCTCGAGGGCCGTCAATGAGTAAGGCAGGTGGTTATAAATGGTAAATAAATGGTAACATAATAAAATACTTACTTTACATGCTTGTAACAAAAAAAATCATTGAAAACTCTTTACTTAACAAATAAAAATTCCCCATTTAGAGGGACTCCTTCCATCTGTGCAACACTTGTCTGATGTTTTTATTTTTATAAGCTAAAGACATTAGATCATGATGCCTTGTCAATTGCTTCATAAAATAAGTCTGTACGATCGATAATTAAATGCGGCTAAAGATATAATAATAATATCTTTATGTTACACAAGAACTTAGAGCATTAAAATGCTCTAAGCACAAGAAACTTCTTGAAGCAAGAACCAATTTTCATTTTTCTTTTTGTTATGGCTTAATTTGTTTTGTATGTAGAGTATTTAATGGAATGGAAAGCGTGTAATGATGGAACTCTTTGTTTGATTATAGTAGTATATTATTATTTATTACCTACATTTTTCAAATCCACGTAAATAAGTAAATTGCCAATAATCGCCATCGCCATCTAGCGATTCACTGTGAAACAACAGAGAAAAAAAACTTAATACAATAAAAGCATGCCTGCATGTTAACTTATACCGCATATTATAAAATAACTTAAGTTCAGTTGTACAGGGCGTGGATTTCAGAGTCCTAACTAGTCCTAATAAAAAAACAGCTGCGCATTGCGTGGGTCGTAAATTAGGTTACGTTTTTATTTATCTTTCCTTTGTTTTTTAGGGGTTGGTGTCACTGTTTAACTCAACTTTTGTACTTATTACTAATAATTTGCAAATTTTTCTACCAAAAACCAAACTTAGACTATTTAATATATGTTTTTAATTAATTATTATGTTTGAGAAAGCGAAATTTCGTTTGATTTTTCGTAAATTATTAATATTTTCCAAAGTGAACAACATTCAATTTAATTTTTCTGTTGGCATTACTGTAGTAGCCGCCATGTTATTTTACTAACTTCACACCGGTGCGCTCTCAAAACAAATACGTGCGTCGCGTCGTGTGGTCTGCTGTTTATCACATACAATCGTTAAATTGGAACCCAAATTCTTGTGAGAGTCTATGTTGATTCTCCCTCGTAAACTTACAAGACGACAAGAGTTAAATTGCAAATCGCCTTTGCGTTCTCCTACCAGCCGGCGTTTCTTTCATCGCGATGGAGGTCGACCGATCCGATTCTGAAAACGTGGCGGCGGAGGAGATCGCGAAGCCGGTGGGGGACGAAGGCGCTGGAGATGCAACGACATCGCCTCCTGAGCGTCTACGGCGCAAGAACAAGAAATACGCCCGCACTAACAGCAAGGAAGCTGTTACTAACGTGACCCCGCTACCGAAATACCGCAGTTGGAAAAACAGCCGGAGGCCGCGTAATGGACACGGCAGAGGTCTGCCTAAGAAAGGTAAGATCAACTTGCTTTTTATAAAAACGAACATCTACTGTCGGCAGTTTCTTTCTGTAAAAGCCGGCGTTCTAATGAGATAAGAATGTTCTGGAAGCTTGCCACAGGGAACTGTGTCGATATGAGTTTACGTAATCTTTGTTTACTACGCACCAGAATAATATTATGGTTTTGGGCATGCGTTGAAAATTGTTCTAACAATTCAAGGTCGTTCGGCTATTTGCGCAGTTGATGTAATGGGGTTATGTTGCCGCTCTGTACGTATATTAATGGCTATACATAGACGCAACAATATTGCTGCGCAAATGTTGGGGCAGGTCATTTTTCTAGTTGAATGACTTGTTACGTAATAAAATGCATTCGTTCGTACCTATGACAACTTTCGACGCGACGTCGAAGGCTATTCGGTCGTGGCGACTAAGTCATTAATTTGTCGTTAATTAATGACCAACAGAAACAGAGTTGTTTCGGATTACTTATTTATCTATAATATCCATCCATAGTGAGAGTTCCCGCCCCTGTCGTATGTCAAGGTCACGCGCCATTACGCCAATGTTGTTGTTGTTAGATGTTCAGTTGTTTTGTTTAGTTTTTTTTTAAACAACTTAAACACATGGTTGGGAAATTTATAGCTTGATAAATTATGAAATTTTAACAAAAAATATTTAGTATGTAAATATATTCTGTAAAGTGCTTTTCCATTGTTTTACCTCACTGTTTTTTTACACCTGCCTGCTATTGCCATTGAAAACACTTGACACTTATTTATATATTCATTGAATAACCAACAAAATCCTTTCTTAGTGCTCACTTACACTATAAAAGAAAGCATTGTACAAAATTTCAAGTTTCTAATCCTAGTAGGTAGTTTGGGATGTGCGTTGATATGCCAGTCAGTCACTCATTAAGTTGGTTTTCCTTTTTAAATATTTAGATTGTTCAATAAATATTCTCATAAACAATTATAGGTACCTATCTAGATGTCATGACAGAATTTAAAATAATCCTTTGCAGATTGAAAATTAAAAATCATTTATTAGGTTTAGGCTACAGCATTTATGAATGTGATGATGCCATCAGTTCGCAAGTTAGAAAGGGCAGTAGACCTTGTACTGAGAAGAACTGGCAAATAACTCAGCAAATGTTTCTCTTCTTCTTTCTTTTACAGCGTCAAAATATTGGATTAGATTGATTGATACTTAACCTGCCTTCCATATTTTAAGTTTATAGTACCTACCCAGAGATAAAGATTAGTCAGTCAGACATTGTGTATTGTATATAATTGTTATCTATGTACACACTATGTTATCTTGTAAAATTTGTTTTTGTGTTAAACATATCATAAATTACTTAAATGTATTCTCAAACAATATTTTATTGTTTGCCAGCTACATACCAATATTTTCATATTTTTATCTAGGTATTTACTATTGTATCCAACAAAAGTCTAATCAATTAGGTAATCTGGCTAGTATATATAATTTGTTCAAAATCAAATTGTTTATTCAATATAGACCTTTACAGGTAATTATTGACATCAAAAGTATTAAATACAAATAATAATAAATTAAAATTTAGTTTACTGAATCTACCACCCGTTTGGATTTTGGGAGAGCTTTCGACCGAGACGAGCTGGCAAGAAACTCAGGAGGCTTTTTTTCTTTATCCATCTTTTAAACCAATTTATAATCATGTAATAATTATAAAATAGAATTAGTAAAATTTTGTACTCATTAATAATAATATTCGAACCAGTGCAGGAGCAGACTTATGTTAATACATACACATTTGTCTGAAACATAGTCATTGACCTTATAATAGGCTTTTTTAATTAAATTCTTTTTATGTGAGTTTTTAATTTGGTATCTGTCAACTCAGTGATATCGTCGGGTATTTTGTTATAGAAACAAATACTTATAAAGGATTTACTGTTCTTGCTGTGTCTGAGCTTTCAGAGCACACAATTTATTCTGGTTCCTTGTATTAATTCTGTGAACCTCACTTTTAAAGGTTAAAGTACTTTAAAAACAATTTTATAACAGGCATCAAGCTCAATCATTTAAGGTTCAAAATATGGTGGGAATACACTTCCCCCTACCGTAAGCATGAAAAGGAGCCACAAAAGTGTAAGTCAAAGTGAACATTTTTTATTCAACTAAACTTAAAAAAAGTGCTTTTATCATCCAAAATTCAACGAGTCTTCTGGGAGTCTCAGTAGCTCAGTGGTCAGAGTATTAGGCCGGTTATCCAAAGGTTGTGGGTTCGATTCCCAGTTGAGCTTCCTGAGACTGGTGAATTTTTTTAATTTGAAATATTGTTAAATATTTTGTTTTATCGTTATTCAACTTTACAACTCGTTATATAACTTTGAAATCAACAAAAGGATTCTTTTCTTAAAATTTTCTTGTCTCTTTATGTATACTTTCTTAGTTTTTGATTACTAATCATTTCTAAAGATTAATCACCCTGATTAGTATGACTGACCACAATTAGTTAGTTTTGTGGTTTGTCTAAATCTTTGAATATCCAAATATCTTTATTAATATCATTCTTATAGTAATCACATCATATCTAAAGGTAAATATACTTATCAAACAATAACAAGGCTACGAAAACCCAACCTTGCTCAGATAAGTTATCGAGATTTAGGAATATACGTATCTACCATTTAATCTTGAATGATAAATAAATATTATCTGCTTTACCACAAAACAATGGTTTAATTTAGACAATGCTTAAAACAGATGTTGTCACTTTTTAGCTAACATTTTTAGACAGAGACACAATATTAAAAACATGTATTTAGCCATTGTTTAACTTTTATTTTAACACTGTTTTGTAGTATCAGGGTATGTTTAAATTGGTAGTTAAGTGGTCGCCCATATTCTGCCATGGTTTTAGCTATTTATAGATGACTAGCTGACCCCTCAAACATTGTTCTTTCCATTTAACATACTATTTGTGGGGGTACGAGGGTGAAAATCAAGTAAATCAAACAAAAATGGACTGTGTACAAACTTTGCCAACCCATTTCACCCCCTTAGAGGTTAAATTTTCAAAATTCTGAAATACGTCATTCTTAATTTCTAACAAATAGCTAAATACCAATTTTTATTGATTTAGTTTCAAAACTGATGAAGGTTCATACAGAGTTACCCCCCCCCCCCCTTACCCTTTTAAAGAGCTAATTTACAAAAAACTTTTTTTTTTACATTATTCTTTTTGGGAAAAATGAAAATGCAGCTATTTTTTGTTATGATAGATAATGCTTAATGTTCAATACATATGTATTTGTCATTTCATTTAAGGGGGTGCAGCGCGGAATTTGAAAAATTACGTGTTTTTAAGTCACTGGTGCTAGGCGCTGAATAGGTCTTATACATTAAAAGGACTAGTATAGGTTAGCTTGATCCTTTCACAAGGTCATGGTTGTCTTGGAATTTGAAACAAATACCCAGAAACTGCATAAACAATACGTAAAATAATGATATCTAAAAACTTATTTCTTCAGAAACTATGTAAATATAGCTCAAATGAAACAATGATCGGACATCAAAATGTTTGCATTGATATTCCGCAGGTCACTGTTGTCTTATTTTTCAATTAAAAAACATGAATATGAAAATATTAAGACTTTTCTTATTTTTTACCCAAACGCCTATGATTTTACGAAAGTAAACATTGCTCTAATTAGTGTGCGTGTGTATTCTTGTCGTGCGTCGTTGTCACACCACTGCCACGCGCCGCTCGCTCGCTATCATAAAGAAACTTGAAACTCGCAGTTTTGCGTCCGCGCTGCACCCCCTTAATTGTAATAACAATTTACCTCATGGCATAATCAATAGACTTTGAATTTTATGTCTGTGGAGTATGGTTGAATATTTTTTGAAGAAATTTGACAGTTAGGAATAGTCTGATGCTCAGGTGTCTGTTCCTACATCATCCTGAAAATATATATATATTTTTTTACGTAAAAGGTGAAAATCATTTATTCAACGTAAGCCTTCACATGCACTTGACGACAATACTATAAAAACCAAATAATAATAATTTAAAAAAATTGTTTAGATTAAACTGGATCTACCATCAGTTCGGATTTTAGGAGAGCCTTTGACCGAGAAGAGCTGGCAAGAAACACAGGAGCCTTATTTCTTTTTCTCCATCTTCTCAACCATATTACAATCATGTAATATAATATACAAAGTTTGTACAATTTTAGTATCAAATTTGCAACACATTTCAAACCATAATAGTAGGTCAGATAAGAATTTTCCACAAGGCCTTTTGGATTTGCAGTTGATTTGAAACCAAACGCATCTACATTGAGTTGTAGATAAAATATATGTCATCCAAAAGATAATATTTAATGTAAAAACAAAATAATAGCTACCTACCTTTGTTTCATAACCGAGATAAGGCATGTCCTTTCATGATAATATAATGTTGCTATGAAGTATTGAAAACATGTTGTTTTTCAACTTTTTTTATACTTGCTATAGTGTTTAAACCATAAGGTCTCAGACCATAGGGTTGATTTACAACGGAATTAAAATTTAAAATCCAAAATCATTTATTCAGTTTAAGCTACAAGTAGCTAGCTCTTATGAATGTCACTATGTCATATCGTTTCGTAAGCGTTCGTCATCTTGTACTGAGAAGAACCGGCAAGAAACACAGCAAGGGCGTTTCTTTTCTTCCTTACAGTGTTAACTTAATATATTGGAAAATGCCCTATCACATCTAAATCAAATTTAATCTTTTGATTGGCTTTAAAGCATGTCTAGCTAGGCTAGCTAACAAGTGTGTGCTAAAAGTGTGCTTCAGCCTTATCATTCCTTAACTAAACTACAACAAAACTACTTTTAAAACTACGTACCCGTGTTGTTGACAGCAATCCCTATAAATATTTTATATGCAAAAGAGTGGTAAAAGAATGGCGAATGGTGGTAAAGGAATGAAGCTCCCAGATGATGTTGTCTTAGGTAGGCCGCACTCACACGGTTTCCTGATTAGGTTTCCGTTTCAGGAATTCAGATTCGGAATTCCGCAAGCCTAGCGCATACATTCTGTTTTTTCTATTCGGAATTAATATTGCCAGTACGTAGTGACGCCTTCGTGATAGCACGTTTTAACATTGACGAAGACGAGGTGATTGCTGTGGCACTGTTGGATATTTTTCTACACACATTATTAAATTTTCAGGCTTACACATTTTGTTAGACAAAAATAAACAAATGATAAGAGTAAAAAGTTAAATTTACTAAAAATATCAATAGCACACGAGCACTCGTCCACTCAATACAGCGCTGATGCGGTTTCTGAATGGAAAATTCCGTTCCGTCCGTTCCTGTGCGGCCGGTATACCAAAAACTACGCGAGCGCTGCGTTCGGAATGACGACATTCGGTTTTTTTCCGTTTATCAAACCTGAACGGCGGTTTGGAGCCCGGAACGAACGTCAGGTTTTTTTTCCTGATGGAAAATATACGAACGTTTGCGCCCTGGTGTATATTGTGTAGGTAACGCGTGCATTCAGCTCTCCGAATCTGAATTCCTGATACGGAAACCTAATCAGGAAACCGTGTGTGTGCGGCCTCCCTTAAACTCTAACATCAACTAATTTAAAAATACACTAGATAGATATTTAAAATACATAAAATAATACTACAGTATTTTACGATAATCAGGATACAGGCTCTATCAGTTGTGGCAACTGCTTGCCTGTCAAAATGATAATAATAATAATAACATCAGATGAAATAAAGACCACCAAAAATTCAATATGATAAATCTATATCTATAAGATCAAATATCTATAAGAATTTATCTGTTCTGTTTATATGTGTGATTTTATATGAAAAAATAAATTATTTATTACTTACTAACTTACTTACTTATTTACTTACTTACTTACTTACTTACTTACTTACTTACTTACTTACTTACTTACTTACTTACTTACAACTTTACCCATTAACCACTAGACCCAGAATGTCTTAATTGAATAATACATTTTGCTTATGACTGACCTATCATTAAACACTTCTAATTATTTCACCACTCATCATATTTATGATATTTTAAAATGTCTCTCTTACCTTAAAATTGGCTAAATGTGCTAACCGTACCTAGCTATTATTAAAAAAGATAAGAAAAAATGCTGCTAAGTAAAAACAAAAAAGAGCAACTTATCCCGGCAACTCACACAGAAAATACTTTCCAACTTTTGCCGATGCTGACAACAAGAATATTTCATAGGAGAACTTTGTCACCATACCATCAGTATGGTGGTAAGTGGTTCTCCTATGAGGAAATGTCCTGGTGTAAGAGCGTGGGGTCATCAGTATCCATTGGACACAAAGGTCGGGAATTCAGACAAGACTCGATCTGACATAAGACAGTTGTCATTTCTTCAAATGTCAAATGTGTATTCATTATTCGTTTTAGGTGGAATTTCATGAATATTACGCCCGCCTCCCAAAGATCTTCAAATTTTGGACTGTATGCAGGTATGAAGTGCCATTGAGTTCCTTCTGAAGTCAACACGTTAAACAGTTCTGCATCGATCTCAAAATTTGCTTGCTTAAAGGCTTCTGCAAGTTCTTTATTGGCTCCTATAAAATTACGGCCTTGGTTGCTCCACAAGTGATTGCATGTGCCTCTTCGTGCTACAAACCGTCGAAATGCACCAATAAAAACTTCTGATGTCAAGTTCGCGCCAGAAACGCGATGGTGCACTCATCCTAATAAAAGTTACGCCACTCCGCCGTCGGCGGAGCTAGTGTGCTGGCGAACCGCGCGACCATCACTTCGTACCATAGACGTGCAGCGTTCTTTCCGACAGAGTTCTCACCGAATGGCCCGCCCGTGACGTCGCGTTTTACCATCAGCTTTTCGCTCAAGATCCTCTTAGAGCTGAATACTCGTGAATTGCCTACCGGCCGGTGCGCGTGTGTGTGTGCGCGAGCGAAAGGCGACTTCCACCAGCATCAGATCCATCTCCGAGACGGTTGTGTCCGTGGCCACGCCGTCAACGTCAGCTTGCCAAGTAAGTCCCATAAATCCCATCCTTCTTAATCAATCAACCCACGCCGCTGTAACGGCTGCCTTCCCAGCAGCCGATACACTTCACTAATTCCAAATGAAAATGGCAATATATGCTTTATTTGTCTTGGCTCCTCTTCCTTTGGACATTAAAACGTTGTAAGGGTGAACAAAATCAACGCTGCTGCGTATAAATGGCTGGGCTGGTGTTACTCGCACCTGTGTCAGGACACCCATCAACTGAGTGCGAGTCTTGACACTTATCCTTCGGCGTCTTCTAACGTAACACCTATGTATAAACGATTTGACGAGAGATCAATTGTACGCCACCATGAAGTGTTCGTCTGTGAGCATCGGCTATGATAAGTGAGGTAAGTGGGTTTTTATCATTTAACATAATAGGATGTTTACGATCCAGTACTATATCAGATTTAGTGATCCTTCCGCCCACCCTGAGGATATCCTTTTAATCTAGGAACGGATTAAGACTTTTCAGTGTACTTCTTTGTTTAACTCTTTTCTTTTCTTTCAGGTCTAATGTTTTCTTCGAATGTGTGAGCTTGCGTGATCTTTATGCAATAAAGTAAGGCATTTTCGATTTCCGTGGTTGTGAGAGCAGAGTTAATGTTTGTTTCACCAACCGTCTTGTAATTTAAGAATCTCTTTGCGTAAACGATCGTTTATAATTCAGTTAATGTCTCAAAATTGTAAAATTTTTCAAATATTGGTTTTCTCTGGGGTTCATCAAGATTAAGGTAAGTATTTAAAGTTTTTCTTTTCTCTAAATCTGGGTTTTCATTTATTAATCTTTCCATGTTGATTTCACTTTGTTTCAGATGTTCCGGTCATTGCCATCAGATACAGCAATTTTTCAGTTCGTGAGCAAACATTCCTCGGGATGCAATATCTGTTGGATTCTGCTGTGAAGGTATGTGATACCATTAATTTCCATTTCCAATGTTGTCGAGTATGGTTATAACTCTGGTTTTAACAAATGTCTGCCATCTATTAGGATCTCCTTGTAACCAAGACAAGACGATGGTAGAATCTGTCCAGCAAAATATTCTATTAGTAGGGATTCCCGTTGCTTCGCTTATTTGCTTGAGTAATTTAGATAGAAGAACCGCCACAAATCTACAGGCGAGGAAGTGACAATGACTTTACTGGGGCTACCTTAGCTTTAGCAGCAATAATATACGCTTTATGCTCACCTCCTTCTGTTTTTACTGTTAAATATGCAACAGCTCGGTAAATTTTGTTGAATCATCGCAATAGTATAGTAGTTGTATAGTATGTATAAGTAGCATTTTCTGTATTTTCTTTTGTTGTATGTAACCATCTATTGATCTTAACGGCTCTTATATTTTCAAAACTGTTTCTAATCTTTAACCATTCTTTTTTAGTTTCAGGATCTACTTCATCGTCCCACCCTACTCTTTTATGCCATAGATTTTGAGTAACTATTTTGGCTGGTATCAAAGCTGCAGAGAGCTCCAAGGTGATCAAACAGTCTTTGTATATCCGCCAAGATTCTACGTTTAGTAAGTCCTAGTGGTAAATTTGGTAATTGTAAATTGTAATGCAATACATCTTCTCCCATATTCCAATGTAGACCTAAGGTTTTGATTATAATTTATACCTTCGAAATTAATATCTATGTTTACGTCAGAATTTTGCTCAGATGGATGAAATTCTTTTAAGAATTGTTCGTTGTTTGACGCCCATTTTTGTAACTTAAATCCACCATTTTGTAGTATCGAGCGTACATCTTTGCGACACTTACAGCTTCTTCCACAGTATTTTGAGCAGACATCAGATCGTTCATAAAGAAGTCTTTTTTGATGAATTCTGCTGCAAGTGGATGTTCACTACCCTCATCTTCTACCACTCGTTGCAGGGTTTTTGCAAGATACGGTGCACAAGCCGTGCTGAAAGTAACACGCAACATTTTATATTCCTTGGGTTCTTGATTTGAATCAAAGCGCCACACGATTCTTTGGTAATCTTGTAATTGAGGTCCAACCAGTAGTTCATCATTGAGTGAAATGTCATTGGTGCCTTTAAAGGATGCGTCGAATACCGGTCTAACCTTGGTAGTTTCACTCTCCTCCTTGATTACAGCGTGATGTGGT
Organism: Eudonia mercurella; assembly: GCA_963082485.1. Lineage (NCBI taxonomy): Eukaryota > Metazoa > Arthropoda > Insecta > Lepidoptera > Crambidae > Eudonia > Eudonia mercurella. The sequence continues at coordinate 9,001,155 of OY720049.1, read as the reverse complement.
AGATAGACAGCTGAATTGTCTATCTCATTTTGTGGAACCATCTCCATATGATTTAATTGGATATACTCTTGCATTACTGTCTTGTATTCTTTTCTTCAAATTTTCATGTTTATTAAAACGTCTTTCTAAATGTTGTAATCTCTTGATAGCTCCACCTTTTGTATTTCCTTCGGTTGACAGTGGTTTATCAGTTTTAAACGATAGTTTGACTACGTACTTGTAACGTAAATGTTTTCGCATATCTCTTCCTCTTTGGTTAACTTTTCCTTTGTGTCAGGTTCGACTTCCCATAAGTTTCATAACATGTCATCTATGTCGAACTGATGATGCATTACCACTATCTTCTCATCTGAAGTTTCTGCTTGTATATTCCCAAACAACATCCAGCCTAGGCTTGTATTTTGAGCACACGGGGAGCCAGGCGAACCTTTGAAAATCTCTGGTTTTTTCTTTAATAAATACCTTTTCTTTCACAGCAACAGGATTCACCATTACCAGTGTGCGAAACTTAGTCTCCAAGAATCTTTTTAAATCACTCGCAAGTAGCCTGCATGTCAGAATCTTCCCGATAAGAGTAATCTTCCCAGGCACGGTGAGTATCACTATCCAGTTTTTGTACAATCATGTATATAATAAGTTGATCCCACCACTCTTTGGTGTGAATTTCTTGATTTTTCAGATTATTCAAAAACTGACTTGTATTTAAGTGTGTAGATGACGCTGTGGTAATTTTCTTCTAATTAAATAGTTTCCTAAGTGATGAATTTACAATTAAACGTTTATTTCCATATCTTTTTATAGGTATGTTCCATGTTTCTATATAGTTATCATCTGTAACATTTATGTGTTTCAGTAATGACTCACATTCGCCAACGAGTCCAACGACGCTAGACTTCAGGTAATGTAACTTCTGAACTTTACTTATAGACGTGTTGTTGTGAACCTGTGACGTAAACAGGTCTCGAAACGTAGGTCAGTCTTCACAATTTCCGATCACAGCACACAAAAATGGCTGTGGGTACGGAGACCCAAAAATCGGCCAAGTGTGAGTCGTAATCAAAATGTATATTTTTGTTTCTTTTTTTGTTGTTTTTATGGATTTTGTAAGGTTTTAGTAGCTAAAGCCTTCTGTGAATGTGTGCGTTTGTTGTTTGCTGCTATGCGTTCAGAATCACACACGCGCACGGTTCATTGCTAGTTTTTTTAGGGATTAAGAAACATTTATTGACCTGCACAACACATATGTAATTTCTAAATAGCCTCGTGTCAATTTTTGCTTAGAACATTTCTTTAAATTCGTTTCGTGTTTTTGTAGTAACAAAAACGTATCTTCTAGTTGAAACTTAATTGTTGTTGTTCACTGATTAACACTCATTCTTTATCTTATGCTTCTATGTCCGAACCAAATCAATTTTCAGTCTTAATTCAAATGAACGCGTGCATTCTTCTTGTTGAACCTTCAACTTGTTTACTCGTTACACCCTTGTGTGTATTGTGCTCGTTATTTGTCGCTGGAATTCGATAACACGCACAAAAATCTGCAGCTGCAAGTGGCCAAGAATTATACTTAGTTCTCGCTGGGTCGTCTTTTGTTGCAATTAGGGCATGTAATATCGGAGGGTTTTTAATTCCGATACTGAATTTCGATATTGGATCTCAATATCGGAATTGCAAATATTCGTTATAAATTACATACATTGGTCGTAATGTTAGATTGGATATAATAAAAAATGTTTTAAATCAAATTCTTTAATTTGGTACCAATCTTAGTTGCAGTATCGGTATTATTAAGATTAAATCACAGATTTCTCATTATTATCCCATACTTATTTATTACAATTTAAACTAACTTAAAATCAACATTATTAATACTTCTTATTTACTTATTTCAAAATATGCAAACAAAATCAACAACAAATTATTCAAAGTAAGACTTGGTATGTTTATTATTTAATGGCACGTGTTTTTGTAATATGTTCTCAATACTTATAACTATTTAAAATAACTCAAAATCAACAATCAATTAATACTTCTTATAATTTCAAAATATATTTTTTTTTATACGTAACACGGCAAATGACTCCAATTCACCTGATGTTAAGTGAATATGGATTCCAGATGCGACGACAACTGGTGCAGCGTGAAAACAACGCAGCATCGGTTATCCTCACTTTGCCGGCCCACAAGGTGCCTCTTCACGCCTCGTTTGAAAAAAAACAAAATCAACAACAATTATTCAAAACTAGCTGTGCCCTGCGGTTTCACCCGCGTTAATTAGCAACTGTTCCACTCCTATTAGTCATAGCGTGATGTAATATAGCCTATAGCCTTCCTCAATAAATGGACTATTTAACACAAAAAGAATTTTTCAATTCGAACCAGTAGTTCCTGAGATTAGTGCGTTCAAACAAACAAACAAACAAACTCTTCAGCTTTATAATATTATAGTATATATAGTATAGATGAGCCTAGGTACGTTTTCACTTAAGTTTATGGCTTGACCGTAACCTGTGACAAACGTGGCGCGCTCAAAAGCTTTATTTACAACTCAAATAAGAATTTTTGTCTGATTCCGATATTACTATATTGGATCACTTAGTATCGTAATTGTAATATCGGAAATCGCGCTCCGAGATTCCGAGATTCCGAGATTCATGCCCTAGTTGCAATGCTATTTTCATTCGGCTCGATGTCGACCATATGTTTACATAATAGATAAGGTGCAATATTGATTGACTTGGTAAGGAGCAAATTGATAGACGTCTTTACGGTCCAGAGTTTTATTTAGCACTGTTTTCGACGTGATACCATATATATAAATGCAGCGAACATACACAATGCAATTGATTTAAAAAAAAATTACTCGTACAGGTGGAGCGGGCGGCAAAGGCGTTTGGGGCGCGCCCGGCTCCGAGCTGCTTGAAGAGTTTGAGGAAGACGCCAACGACCCCAACTACGACCCTGAGGCAGTCTGCAACGGCGACGTGGAGTTCAAGCAAGTCATCGTGGAGGCGGAGCCCGCTGAGATCGTGGTGAGTGTCTGTTTTGTCATTATTTAAGACCCTAATGACCCTGAGTCGGTCTCCAACGACTCCGAGTCGTCTCCAATGACCCCGAGTCGGTCTCCAACGACTCCGAGTCGTCTCCAATGACCCCGAGTCGGTCTCCAACGACTCCGAGTCGTCTCCAACGACTCCGAGTCGGTTTCCAACAGCGACTCCGAATCAGTCTCTGACGACTCCCGAGTCGGTCTCCAACGACTCCGAGTCGGTTTCCAACAGCGACGTGGAGTAGAAGTATCTTGAAGGCGGAGCCCGCTAAGCTCGTGGTGAGAGGCTGTGTTGTCACTGCTTAATACCCTGCCTAATACCTCGACGACTCCGGTACATTTTCCAACGGGGATCCATCGCATTCAGGACTTCGCTTCTATTTAAAATAAGATTTAAAGAAGTTATTTACTTTTTGATAAAATAATATATTTAAAAGAACTATAAACAAACTCGATGTTGTCCTTTAAAATGCAAATTGAGTAACCAAACATGCAAAACACACTACGATTGACAAAAGACATTCTCGAATTCGTACGTTCTCATACTGGTTTTTAAAATTAAACTTTTAAATTTTATACCTATTTATACAAGGAAAATATGGGTCACTACGGATTAACAATCGTTTTGTCACGAGCAAGCACGGAGGAGAGCGAGATGATAAATTTTTGGTCATCCATCCGATGACAGGCTTTTGCGAATGTTGCTCGCAGACCGGACGCGTTAACCACTGCGCTATCGAGCTCCATCTATATATTAATACGTGAACCAAAAACTTTGTACCCGTTTTTACGAATATTGCGCGGACGGAGGAGTATGAAATTTCGCACACTTATAGTTTATATAGAGGAGGTTATCCTAAAGTGATTTTTTTTTTTTTAAATTATGCAATAAAATACATTAAACCAACAAAAACAACATTACACACGCTACCATGTATTTGACAACCACGCATATGTATTTGACAAACACGTATTGTTTGTCTTTAACTCATAGCTTTAGTTATTGTTCTGAGGTCTATAATGCGGCCGACATCTGTCAATGCCAATGCAAACTCACATTCTATCTTTTTTAATTTTTCATTGCTTAGGATACAATCCGTGCAGCCTTAATAAAATTACGGTCGAATTTCGACCACTGGGCGACCACTAGTATTAATATTACTACTATACTGAACTAATATTACCGTTTACCGTACCGTTTTGTAAGTTTCTATGACAACGAAACAAACAAATCGTTAAATAGTTTACGCGTGAAAGCGTATCAAACAAACAAACTCACTTTTTTTAATAATAAGTATCCTGTTATGTTTTTGAAAGGTTTCGCAAAGGCCGGACATAGGATGGGTGGCTTAAAATTTATCATCTCGAGCTCCTCCGTGCTTCGGAAGGCACGTAAAACAGTTGGTCACGGCTGCATTAGCAGTCGTTAACAACCACCGCACCACACTAGGCCTGCGTGGTAGTTTATGGCCCGTTCTGCCTATCCATCCATAGGGAAGGCTCGTGCCCCAGCAGTGGGAATAAAAAAATAAGCTTTATAAGAAAAAATCTCTCGCCTGCCAATGGACAGCCGCTTTACTGTCGCGTACTCGACCGACCTTGAGGTGAGACAAACATGTTTACGACTGAGTATTCGCAGCGCGCTTTGGAATCCATTATGTCAACAATGAATTTACGAAGACTAAACTGTTGGAGATCGCCGAAGCAGTAGAAACTGCTGGTACCCTTCGTACAAATAGAAGTGAGCGCGCTTGATAACCCGTCCGATCCTCTAAATGCCACATTTCATCATTATCATCATCATCAGCTCATTTTATGTCCCCACTGCTGGGCAGCCTTCCCTATAGATGGATAGGGAGAACGGGCCATAAATCACCACGCGGGCCCAGTGCGGATTGGTGGTTGTTAACGACTGCTAATGCAGCCGGGACCAACGGCTTTACGTGCCTTCCGAAGCACGGAGGAGCGAGAGATGATAAATGTTTGATCACCCATCCGATGACCGGCCTTTGCGAAAGTTGCTTAACCTCAGCACTCGCGGACCGGGCGCGTTAACCACTGCGCCATCGAGCTCCTCGAGTAAAAGAAACATAACTCTATGCCACATTTACTGAATACAATAAACATGCATACTAGTTTAGGCCCAAGACACCGTACTCATAGTACAAGGGTACGACGAGCCGGTTCACACGCGCTCTTATACCAAGCACCGACATGTACAGCGTCGGCTCACCAATCAACATATCTAAAACTACAAAAACACAAATGCTGAAAAAATTTCCACGAGCAGGATTTGAACCTAATTGGTTCGCAACAAAATTTGCGTTAAAAATTATTTGAACATTTATATCTAAAACTGTCAAAATTATTCAATAAATTATCTGACCCGGCGAACTTCGAACCGCCATTTTTTTTTCCTGAATATTATAGCACAAAAATAAAACTACAATTAAATAAGGGTATAATTTAAACGCTCACCAGAAATACTTTTTAGACCCTAAGCCTAAGTACCAAATAAATTAAATGACTGTACAAATATTTTTTTTGCTTCTCAAAATGGATAAATGCTCACCAAATTTTTACATTATTATTCAAATGATTGAGGATACTAGCTGCCCTACTCCTGTAGGTCAAGTGATAGGTTAGAAATTTAAGACAATCGCGAAGCGCAGCGTAGTGATTGTCTTGAATTTCGGGGTTATTTTTTTTATTAGACTGTTGTCTAATAAAAAAAAGCAAAAATTACTAAATCGAAACTCGAGGCATAAAATATTGGTGTTATCTATTTGGTGACAAAATAACATATTTGGTCTGAAATGCAGTTAAAAGGTATTCATATATTTTTAAGGCATTTAATAAAAATATAATTTGTATAATTTTTATAATATTTTAGGAAACACAATTTGGTGAGCATTTATCCGTATTGGTAAGAGTTTCGAATTTTGGTAGGCGTTTAAACACAAGCCATTAAATAATTCGATCATAACTATTGTAATGCTCGACTCAACTCGACTTCCACTACGCGTACGCCGACCGATATTTTGACGCCTCACAGGTGGCATTTTCTTTAAATCAATAACATTAAATAACACTACGATAAGATAAACCTTCAAACACACGGAACACCGATACTTATTACTTTTGCAAAAGAAGCGGTAATTCTATGATTGATATTATGATATGACGTACCTACCATGTTATATGACGTATTTGTCCGTTTGAAGTTGTCAAATGCTGGCTGAAGAACTGTACGTCATTCTTTCACATTCAGTCATTCACTTTACATAGACTTCGTGGCGGGAAAGTGAAGAGTCATGTCTGCGGTTTTGTTTTATTTTCTAAAATTTGTGCTATCGAATATTAATGTGAAATAATGGTGGATTATTAACCGTTGAGTGTTCGTGAGTGTGCATGAGTGTTGGCAAATGAAACAAAACAGTGCAACGTCACTTTTCAAATTCTCTCAAGAAGTCTCAGTAAAGCCCCACATCTTTACTGAGATACTCGAAGGGTTAGGGGGTATATCATTTCTCACTTCTAATTTCTATTATCGTTCATCATCATCGTACACGAAAGAAATATTGTTTATTTATATATTACTAAGAAAAAATACTTACGAATAGGCTTGATGGATTACATCCGGAGCCGTAAAACAATACACAAAAAAAAAACACTTTTCATATCACGATATTTAAAAATCATATTTTAGTAAAAATATCTTCTTTTTTCTTTTAATCTTCTTCTGTACAAACTTTGTCCTGACAATAACAAACACACAAAAAAGAAGAATTATCCAATTTTGTGCAGTCGATCGGAAGTTATGCGCGTACATACAGTTCAGTGATTCATTTTTATTTATATAGATGTTCAACCATATGCCATATATATACATATAGTTCAAAGTCTTGTGAGAATTTGACAGTCTGATGTGCACCTGAGCGCTTTTCTCCACCGTACGGTCAACCGGAGTCGAGATCCTTGCCTAAGAAAGCGCTCTCCGGTTGTTCCGCTCCCGTTCCTATCCGAACCCCTCGGAGAATCTAGTAGGGAGCGGGGGACACGCTTGCTGGATGCCATTCCCTCTAAAACCCTTTGTCGGTGCTTAAGAAACCCTTTAAGTTTCTCGCCGCTCCCAAACAAGTCGGTGACGTTGTATGTAAAGACCGTTCAAGGACGATACCAAATTTGCTCCTTAAAAAACTGGTTACCTATCAGGAAAATAGGGAGTGGATTGTACAGGGTCATAGGGCAACTAAATTTAAATCATTTATTCAATACTATCTGTTCCCTGACCCACCGCGTCGTATCACGTCGCCCGAATGAGCTGGAACTTCGTATTCGCTAAGCGTTTTTCTGATTTTTTAAGGGTCATAGCGTGATGTTAAATAGCCTACTTATAGCCTTCCACAAAAATTAGGCTATCTAATTCAAAAATCATTTTTCAAATCCGACTGGTACTTTTAGAGATTAGCGCGTTCAAACAAAAAAAAAACTCTTCAGCTTTATTATATACTAGCTGTGCCCTGCGGTTTCACCCGCGTTAATTAGCGACTGTTCCACACCTATTAGTCATAGCGTGATGTAATATAGCCTATAGCCTTCCTCAATAAATGGACTATTCAACACAAAAAGAATTTTTCAATTCGAACCAGTAGTTCCTGAGATTAGCGCGTTCAAACAAACAAACAAACAAACTCTTCAGCTTTATAATATTAGTATAGATAGTATTTCAACCCGCGTTACAAGCGCGGATCCAGCATACAAAAATGGCTGTGGGTACGGCCGGCGCCCCAAAAATCGGCCAAGTGTGAGTCATAATCAAAATGTTTTTGTTTTTTTTTTTTTGTTGTTTTTCTGGATTTGGTAAGGTTTTAGTTGTGAATGTGGGCGTTTGTTGTGTGCTGCTCTACGTTCAGAATCACACATGCGCACGGTTCATTGCTAGTTTTTTTAGGGATTTAATATAACCGCAGATAATGATAAAGAAACATTTATTGACCTGCACAACATATAACAATAAAACATACAAAACGGGTACATAATACATACATATACATTAAAACTCGTCTAGTTTTATAATACAAATACCAAAATAAAATATCTTCGATCTCAGTTAAGGTTGTGGGCATGCCCACTGTGCCCACAACGGTGGATCCGCGCTTGCCGCGTTAATTAGCGAACATTCTGCGCAGCGCACGCAAGGAAAGCTCTAAAAAAAATATTTTCCCGTTTTTGCAACATTTTTCATTGCTGCTCCACTCCTTTTAGTCATAGCGTGATGTAATATAGCCTATAGTCTTCTTCAATAAATGGACTATTCAACACAAAAATAATTTTTCGACTCGAACCAGTAGTTCCTGAGATTAGCGCGTTCAAACAAACTCCTCAGCTTTATAATATTAGTATAGATACAGACTCTTTAAACAAGTAAAATTTTAAATAATCTGTATGACTACACATTCCCCTCAAATGTCGTCAATACAATGTGTTTAAACGAAACATATGCAAATGTCAATGCCTATGCTAGCAGTAAAAATAAAGAGGCACATGTGTGCGTTACAAATAATTTAATCAACACAACTCCAAGGTCGGTTTATCGGTATATTTTTATGATGATAGAGACGCGCGTACGGACTACATTCAAAAGTATTTTGTTAAAACTGATGTTGTAACCAAGACTTTGAATACCGTTAAATAATTGGTATCGATACTTCTGTCAAACGAAGATACCGGTAATAAAAAATTAACGGTATGCTTGCTATCGTTGTACCTGGGTGGCATTTTTACCGGTAAATTAGCTAACCGCTCTACGCGGATTGGCTGTAGTCCAAATATGTAACGAAAAAAGTATTAAGCTATACTTATCTAGATAACGTTGCCTGCATTACCGGTATCAAATTACCTTTATAGAAGTAACGTTACTTACCGGTAATTATTTATTTTATTTTAGGAAGACCAACATCTATACTAATATTATAAAGAATCACGCAAGCGTTTCAACGATCCCTACTATAAGTCTGTTCAATATAACTTGATACCCGTGACAGATGTCAAACTGGCATGGCTAGATGGCATTTTTGAGACAATACTGAGGTAATGGCATCAAATGATAATTGAAGTTATCAATTGAATATCATTATCCTAATGAAGTACTGTTCCTATCTAATGTGCCAGTTGATTTTCTTTTCAAATTTTTAAAAGTTCTGTAAAATCGTCATAATATACTCAAGAAAAATAAATAAAGAATAACAAATGAATGTAAAAACGAGTACAAAGTTTTTGCTTCACGTATTAATATAAGATAAATCTAATCTAACATAAAAAATAGAATCACAAAAGTAATTGTAGTATATTAAGTGACTAGCTGTGCCCTGCGGTTTCACCCGCGTTAATTAGCGACTGTTCCACTCCTATTAGTCATAGCGTGATGTAATATAGCTTATAGCCTTCCTCAATAAATGGACTATTCAACACAAAAAGAATTTTTCAATTCGAACCAGTAGTTCCTGAGATTAGCGCGTTCAAACAAACAAACAAACAAACAAACAAACAAACTCTTCAGCTTTATAATATTAGTATAGATGGATTATAAATAACGAACTTTTGTTCGCAGCTTTGCTCACGTGGGCTACACGACATGTGTTTATTCGTAATAAAAGCCAAACTTTTTAAACTTATTATAAGTATAAGGGTTAGACAACTAAACATGTCACGTCATTTAAACATAAACTTTTTCATTTTTTATCATTAAAAAGCTCATCCATTCGAGCTAGAATTAGTAAAAGTGTCTTGTGTTAGACAATAAGGTCACTCTGTACAATTAATTTTGGTCCGTTTTGAAACCTTCTGTACAAATTATCATCCCCAACTTAAGGGATAATTTTCCAAAAGTCCTGAAACACTTCAAATAGCAAAATTTAAGGACAGATTTCTATACAAACTTTCCACCCTTTTTTCACCCCTTTAGGCGAGGTTTTTCGAAAAATGCAAAAACACGTCATTCTTTATATTTAATGAAATCCCTTTTTTAATAATTTAATGGGAAATAAATAAAATTCCTGAGACATGTGTCATTCTTTATTTCTCTTTAAAAAGCCAAATACCAATTTTCATGTATTTTACTTCAAAACTGACGGGACTTTTATACAAACTTCCACCCCCTATTTGACCCCCTTAGGAAATGATTTCCGTAAAATCCTTTCTTAGTGGCTGGTTACGTCGCTCAATTAACCTACAGTCCAAATTTCATCGTAGATACACAGACGCTTTCGGACCCAGACACAATAGAATTTAATTGTTCTGTGGTAACCAGAGCACATGGAGCTCGATGGCGCAGTGGTTAACGCGCCCGGTCTGCGAGTGTTGAGGTTAAGCAACTTTCGCAAAGGCCGGATCATCGGATGGGTGACCAAAAATTTATCATCTCGAGCTCCTCCGTGCTTCGGAAGGCACGTTAAGCCGTTGGTCCCGGCTGCATTAGCAGTCGTTAACAACCACCAATCCGCACTGGGCCCGCGTGGTGGTTTATGGCCCGTTCTCCCTATCCAGCCATAGGGAAGGCTCGTGCCCCAGCAGTGGGGACATAAATGAGCTGATGATGATGATGATGAACCAGAGCACATGAGTGGTTAGGCGCTTTGCAGACGGCGGGGCGGGGCAGTCTTTTTGACCGCGAAGCAATAAAGACCGCGTCTGCCCGCCATGGATCACACAAACCAGTTTGTAAGCAGTAACGGCTTTTTGCCCGCTGTGTGCGTTGGTAGTATAGGATTCCCTTTGCGCTATCGTTCGCGGTCAAATTAACGGGCCCGGCCCGCCCTGCGGTTTGCAAAGCGCCTAATTAGCTTCAGCGGTTTCGGCTCGGCGATGATAAATCAGTCATAGATAATGTTATTTTAATATAGTCAAATTTATATGCTTTTACAAAGTCACGTCTTCGATTTTTATTTCAAGCTATAATGAACAAACTATAGATTCTCCGAGGGGTTCGAATCGGAATGGAGAGACTACATCTATTGTACGCACGCTTGCACATAGATTACTACCAACTGTCAAATTTCCTCATTAGACTTTGAACTGTATGCCTAAACAATTAGGTTGAAAATGTATTGAAGAAATTTTACAGTTTGGATAGGTTGATATATAGACATCTGTACGTTTCTTAAGGCGAAGGGTAAGGCACACTAGCGCCACCTATTGATAATTTGACAATTACTAACGGACCGGATCTTTTTTTTTAACATTGCGTACCGTCCGATAACAGAAAAGCATCCATAGTATTTATTTAATAATTGTGCACTACTTTTTGTTGCGTGGTTTATTCACAAAACGGGCTATCGCATTTATTCACAAACAATGGCCACTGTTGGTATTAGCGAATGAATACAAAAACAAACCTAAAAGTAGTGCACAATTATTAAATAATAGATGTTTGCCTAGTGTCGGAAGGTCCGAAATGTTTGAAAAAAAATCCAGTTGAGCAATTATCAAATTAAATCCATTAGCGGCGCTAGTGTGCCTTACCCTTCGCCTTAAGCAAAAAATTCACAGATTTCGCAGTCCCCGCAAGAATCGGAGCATTTAAAATGAATACAACAATTTACGAAAAAAAAAAGGATTTTATTTTAAATAACAAAATTCCAACTTGAATGCACTTCTCGCCTGCATCCGCATCTTTTAACACCATTACCATGATGATCGGTCAATAATCAAAGAAGCTATTCTACAATACCAAATCTAAAGGGACATGTCACAATTATTAACCGATTTACAAATTTTTTTCGCCATTTTGTAGCTAAACTAATACCCTAGGACCCTTTTTCATTTTTTCTTAAGTCAGGTTTTTTTTTTGAAATATTTACAATTTAGTATACAAACAAAAAATCCCGATTTTCTTTTACATTTTTCAAAATTCCAAAAAAAGTTTCCAGCCGATTTTCAAAATTCAAATGCTCACACGTGTCTCGATAAATTCCTCAACTCTTGGTACTATTTCCATCTCGATTCTCCCTAAATCCTCGGAGCTATGGCCAAAAATACGTCTCAGACGATTTGCATCTGATAACCATTTTCAATGGTAAAAATTGTTGATGGTTAGTTGTTTCCTCCTCGTCCGTGGGATAACTGTCTAACAGCCGCACGACCCCTTTTTCCTTAGGCGCAGGCCACATAAAGGGCGTCGGGCGCGGACATGGCACGGGCGGTTTCCTATTCCATTCAAATTTCATACTAAGTGCATGGAAATAAAGCGCAATTTAAAGTAGCGGGCGCCGAAATGGCGCGTCATAATCACGTCAGAGCCCATCCCCACCTAGTAGAAATTCCACTATGTCGCACTAAGCGCTTCATGTCATCATATTTACTGCGCACTGGCAGGGAGTGGAATTCTCTGCCATCGTCTGTGTTCCCAAAAACTTATAACCTGAATTCTTTCAAGGCGAGAGTTAATAGGCATCTTCTGGGGCAGCTTGCTCCATCGTAGACCTCATCTACGCTTACCATCAGGCGAGATCGAGGTCAAGAGATGTCTTATAAGGCATAAAAAAAAGACATACAGTGCGTCTTAAATTGCGATTTATTTCCATGGACTTAGTATGAAATTTGAATGGAATATGAAGCCGTCCACGCCCGTCGCCATTTACTTATATGTGAGCTGCGCCTAAGTTAAGCTTTCGTGCGGCTAAGACATTAAGCCAGTGTCAAAGTAATTTTCCTTATTATTATTACGTCAGCCATAGCTGCCCCACTCCCGGGCAAAGACCTACCCACACTTTCCGGTCCCCTGCAACCAGGGTTGGCTGATTTAAATCAGGTGATTTTCTTAATAAAAATCATTGATTATATATGTTTAATCATATTACAATCCCATTGTCAGAATGTGCCGTCTATATGAACTGGTTGCACTTAATAACAACATCGACATATTTTCCATGAAAATACATGAATTTAAGAAAAATGTCCGGGAAATTCTCGGTCCGGCATCTCCCAATTATTAAGAAAAGACAAACATTAACCTAGAATAAGTTTTCAGTTTGTTATATTTATATTATTCACCATTATTATGTATATAATTAGTTATTAATTGAATATAAATTTAGATTAGGTAAACTTTAACATAGACGCTAATTATTAATCATGATGTGTACACATGTTTTAGATAGAAATTTAGCTCTTATACAATTATCATGCTTTTTTGTTATTTTTAAATTTTTATCTGTTTTGTGTACCTAATAAATAAATAAAAAAATAATGAAAATAACAATGGGTTGGTATCATAACGACTACATTGTGAAAACGACCGAATCATCATAAGGTCCAGATCTCAGAAGGACCATCTCTGCAGAAAGCCTATATCTCCGAAAGACTTTGTAGCGAAACGACTGGTTCTTTAAACGACCTCATCGTGAATAGGCCACATCTCAAATAGACCGGGTAGCAAAACGACTGGTTCTCGAAAAGACCACCACATCTCAAATAGACCGGGTAACATCGATCATGGAAATTTTCCAGTTCATTATATTAACAAATTAACGCTATTATGAAGAGAACTAATATGTACTTCGAAACTCACATGACTATGCGTTATTGCTCATATAGGTGATCTATGTACTATGTACAAACATGGCATTCTGTACAAGTACAGTTATATATGAAAAAAGCAGACAAATTATAACAAAATTTTTATCTATTGATAAACACTATTAAACTAATATATAACAACACTATCATATAACTTAAATTAAACAATTTACCCCCTTAAATGGTTGCTAGACAACGGATAAACATACTTAAAATACTTAAATACATACTTATTATACATAGAAAACACCCAGACCCGAGACAGTTTAGAAAAAAAATTAATTTCTAAATTGACCCGACCGGGGATCGAACCCGGGATCTCAGAGATTGTTTGTTGTTTGTAATCTAGTACATAGATTCACCCATATATATAAAGATTAGCAGTCTCAAAAAATGTTTTGTATATATTAGGAACTAAAAGTCTTATTTTTCTTAGGTTTTTATTCAGCTTTAGCTATTTTTCCAATAATTAACATTTATCATGAACTCTTATAAACAGCAACTTTCAGTATGAGATACATCAAGTTTTAACTTAAAAACTTGCATACTTGAAATTTTTCTTCAACTGTAGCAAATCAAATCAGAAATCAATCTTGTAAATTTGGATACTAATAATAATTGATCAAGATTTATCTATATTAATTTTTAAAGCAACTTAAAATAATCAACAGATTTTAAAAATATTGAGCAAAAACAATTCTGCTTATTGTAAAGTAAATAATCTACTTATTATAAAGTTTGAACAGCCTATTCAATTGTCAGTACTAATAATAGTGTATTTGGTTTTGACACTTAAAAAAAATAAAAAAATCGAGTTTAAAAAAAATCGTGATTTTTTCCAACCTTGCCTGCAACATCACGCCATTCTTTCGTGAACCCATCAAGGTTGTTCCGCCATCTTCGTCTTGGTCTACCTGCTCGCCTTTTTTACTTTTTAAGTTTATTTTCCTTATAAGTTACATCAATAAATAATATTTTCTTTGTAACTAGATGATAATAATAACTAATGATTATAGAAATTATTGATAAATGATATTCCCCCAAACCCCTTGAGTATCAGTAAAGATGTGGGGCTTTATTGAGACCTCAAGCGGACTTCTTGAGAGAATCTGAAAAGAGATGTTGCTCTGTTTTGTTTCATTTGCCAACACTCATATACTCGTGCAGACGCCGCACATCAATCAACCTATCCAAAACTAAAATCTGTTCAATAAAATGTTTAGCCTAAAATAAAAAAGGTCAACTTTTATGGTCATATAAGCAGTTACTCATTTTAAACTAGATGGCGCTAACAAAGTTTGTAGTCCATTCTATGTACATTCTATCATCCATTCTATAGTCCATTCTATAACAATAAAAAAAAAGAACATTTTTATTTCAGACTATACGGTCCATAATAGGTTAATTAAAAGTTAGTTAACAAAAATAGCTTATTCTACATTAGTGCTGTTAGTAAATACAGATATAATATTACTTAACTAAACCAATAATAACAATAACAATAATAATATAATATAATATAATATAATATAATATAATATAATAAAAAATAATATAATACAATACAATATAATATACAATAACATAACATATATTCATAACAGTTTCTGGGAGCTATTGCGTTTTATTAATTCTAACCAAACACCATATCTATGTATACTAGTGTGGTCTCCCAGTGCCTAGTGGTAGAAATTCGACCGTAATTAATTTTATTAAGGTGGCACGGATTGTATCCAAAGCAATAAAAAATTAAAAAAAGATAGAATGTGAGTTCAAAATTCAAAATTCAAAATTCAAAATCATTTATTCAGTTTAGGCTACAAATAGCTCTTATGAACGTCATTATGCCATCGGTTCGTAAGTCTACTCTGGGCGGGAGAACTTGTACTGAGAAGAACCGGCAAGAAACTCAGCAAGTGTCCAGCTCTTTTCTCCCTTACAGCGTCAAAAATATTGGAAAATGCCCTATCATAAAAGGACACTTTCCATCACAAACAAACACACAAAAAAAGGACAATCACAACACCCAAAAATAATACAAAAAATAATAATAATAATAATAAGTTTGCAAAAATTACATCAGGTAACTACCAATTTCAATTTTCGCAATGTCATACAGTACTAATAGCAGTCAAAAATTATCTAAGAAAACAAAGTTAAAGTATACGAGTATAATAATAATAAAAATAAGATAAGTAAGCAAGAGCAGACCTGCCTCCACAGGAGGCACCCGTTCACGAGTATGACATATGAATCAGCCATCGCTTCACTCAACCATATCTTAGGGAATGTAACGACCCGACGCACATGCCACCACCGCAGAGACAATAAAGAGAGCATGCCACACTCAAGCTACTCTAAATAAGAATTTAATAAATTGTTTAACGCAACATAAATATTGTTTGTAAACTGTAGGACACTGCTGATAAAGGCTATCATATCAGCGCTAAGATATTAAAGTATAATAATTGATCCAAATAAAACAAAATGCTGATTTTTTATTATAACCAGGCTGTTTTATCATCTAAATATTCTTTGACTGTATAATAACCTTTCTTAAGTAAAGAAGATTTTACATGATTTTTAAACTTATGTAATGGTAAATCTTGTACATTACTAGGTATTTTATTATAGTAGTGTATACCTTGCCCCAAGAAAGAGCCAAGAACCTTTTGCAGTCTGAATAGTGGCATTACAAGTTTTTTCTTATTTCTAGTATTGAAATTGTGTGTGTCACCGTGTTTAGTAAATGAGTTGACATTGCAACGCACAAAGACTATGCAATTATAAATAAACTGAGATGCAACTGTAAGAACACCAATTTCTTTAAAAATAGTTCTTAGAGTAGTACGGGAATCTAGTCTATAGATGGTTCTTATTGCTCGTTTCTGTAAAATAAATATAGTTTTAACGTCAGCCGCTGTAGCCCACAGTAAGAGGCCATACGACATGACACTATGAAAATAGCTAAAATAAACTGTTCTAGCAGTTTCAACGTCTGTCAGTTGTCTTACTTTTCTGATGGCATAAGCAGCAGAACTGAGTTTGCCGGCCAATTTCGATATATGAGGATTCCATTGAAGTTTTGAGTCAAGTGTGATACCCAAGAAAACTGTTGAATCTACTAAATCTAATTTATCACCGTTTATTCTAACATCGGTTGGCTCAGTTTTAACATTAGGTAATGTGAATTTTATACATTTTGTTTTTTTTGCATTAAGCTGTAGGTTATTAACAGTAAACCAACTGAGTACTTCTGCGAGAGCATTGTTTACATCATCATAATTATTCTTATACCTAGTAACATTAAAAATGAGTGAAGTATCATCTGCAAATAAAACAATTTCACAGAAGTTCTCCACAAAGAATGGCAAGTCGTTAATATAAATTAAAAATAGGAAGGGCCCAAGAATTGACCCCTGCGGAACTCCCATTTTTACATGAGAACCAGATGATTTAGTTCCATTTATATCGACAGTTTGTGTCCTTGAACTGAGATACGACTCTATTAATTTAAGTGCAAAATCATTAAGACCATAGTAGTGTAACTTCATCACCAAAGTCCGGTGCTCAACGCAATCGAAAGCCTTGGATAAGTCACAAAAAACTCCAAGAGCGTTCTGAGACCCCTCCCAGGCATTGAATATATGTTTTATTAAAGCAACACCAGCGTCAGTAGTGGAACGACCCTTAGTAAAACCATATTGTTTCTTATGTAAAAGATTGTTTGAGTTAAAGTACGCCATTAATTGTTCGAGTATAAGTTTTTCATAAATTTTACTTAATGCTGGTAATATTGAAATTGGCCTGTAGTTGCTAGGGTCTTCTTTGTTCCCTGATTTAAACAAAGGTATAACCTTACTAAATTTCATAAGATCTGGAAAGATACCTTTATTGATACAGTAATTAAAAATGTCTGCAAGATAGGGTGCAATAGGATATATAATATTCTTAATTACCTTAATACTTATGTCCCACAAATCACTAGTGTTTTTCATTTTAAGTGATTTGAATGTTTTTATAATATTCAAAGAATCAATGTATTTAAATTGAAAAGATAGATTAGGTTTAGGTACATAATTTTTGAGTAAAGATTGTGCAGCTTCTGGTGATGAATCTAAATTTAAAGTTGTTACCACTGGTATATTCACAAAATAATCATCAAAAATATTTGCAATTTGTAAATCCGAATTGACAAGGGTGTTGTGAACTTTCAAAGTGAAAGTATTGTCCCGTGGTTTAAATTTGCCTGTTTCACGGTTTATAATATCCCAAGTGGCTTTAATTTTATTGTTAGAGTTATTAATTTTGTCTTTAACGAAATTTGATTTTGCTAATATGCACACTTTTTTAAACATTTTAGAATAATTCTTAACATATTCTGTAAAACTAAAAGTATGGTTATATTGTCTTAAATTATATAACTCATACAGTTTTTTTCTACTATTATATATGCCTGTCGTGGCCCAATCACAGAACTTAAGTTTATGAGAAATTTTTATTGTTTTAGAAGTAAAAACTTGATTGTATTCTGTTTTTATTAAATCAAAAAGATTACTATATAGTACATCTGGATCATCATGTACAAAGGGTAACGCATCAATTTTACATACTATACTATTTTTGAAACACTCCATTCGTTTTTTTGTTACTGGTTTACATTTTACTATTTTTGGCTCATCCTTGATATCAAAATCATAGGTCAACTTCAAACCACAATGGTCAGACGTAAGATTATTAAATACTGACTTAAAAACAGGAATATAGTCTGTAAAAACATTATCAAGACAAGTGGCCGAATGTGAAGTTATTCTAGTAGGTTCGAGAAATAGATTTATTAGATTAAAGCATTTAAATAACGCAACAAGACGAACACTCATTGAGTTAATTTCTAGAATATTTATATTAAAATCTCCACATACTAAAACAAATTTATTTTTTAATTTTAATTTTCTAAGTACGTCCTCCATTACTGATTCGAAAACATCGAAATTGCCCGAAGGGGGTCGGTATACACACACTATTACAAAACTCTTGAACTCCACACACGATAGCTCAATGTTACGCTCCACTGAAAGGTTTACAATATCGTTGCGATTTTTGTATTTAATATTACTTCTTACTAGTATTAGAGAACCGCCGTGTATGGCTGTGCTTCGTACGTACGCGCTCGCTAGTTGAAAATTGTTTACATGAAATGATGTATCATGACTTCTTAGCCAATGCTCAGTTATACAAAATATATGAATTGCCTGACTTTTTGCAAATAATTCTAATTCTAAGTCCTTGCCAGCCAAACCCTGAATGTTTTGATGTATAATATTAATTAATGTGGACTTGGCTTTTGTCTTAGACCTCAGTTTAAACAACCTGAGGTTGTTACCTTATTACTAGTTATAAATGGTGCATTAGTAGAACTACTAATGATTACGTTATTATGACGAGACTTAGTTATAACATCTATAACTGTATCCTGTATATTATACGCTAACAGTTTAGCTATTTGGGTCCTACAATTCTTAGAAAGATACATAGTATCTGTAGTTAAACTAAAGTTATTAATAAATTTATTAATGTCAAAATATAAAATAGTGTCACTATGACGACAAATCAAATTATAGATTAGATAGTTAGATTGGCATTGACAGATTTCGGCCGCATCTCTTCCATTATTGATATTTTTGAAAAGAATATATATGCGTGTGTGTCAAATACATATGCGTGTGTGACAAATACATGGTAGTGTATGTATTTGACACACACCCGACCGGGGTATCGAACCCGGGACCTTAGAGATGGCGACGGCGACACCATGAAAACCGGTGTGCAAGCCACTCGACCAAGGAGGTCGTCGAAGTGATGATTAGGCCAATGATGGTAGCGCACTTCACCTGGGATCCTCAACTACTGAGGCACTGGCTATCTTATCTCTAGCTGCCGGAACATAAGAATTGTACAATACAAACATTGATGCCTAATTGCTGGTCTGTACGAGGCAACGGGTGACCGGAGATCAGGTAATTTTTTCGCACAACGCATTAGCTTGGCCATTCAAAGGGGCAATGCCGCCAGCATTTTGGGCACCTTGCTTCGGACAGGCGAGTTAGTAGTAGATGGCACAGAGCGCTATTATAGCGCTCCGTCTACGATTGTAGTCTGCTGCATTGCGCCATCGAGCTCCTCTATAGCATATTGCCATACCCTGTACACTTGCAGCTTGTGGACAAATTACACTCAAGGAGCGTACAGGGCCCTACGTACCCAGTATAATAATGCGTTCAAGGGGCTGATGGGGCTGCCGCGACACTGCAGCGCATCAGGAATGCTAGCTACAGCAGAGGTTGATAGCCTCGTACGTACGTACCCATCATCAGAAAGCGCATTGCGTCCCTGATGCGGCGTGTGCGTGGCAGCGCCTACAGCCTCCTGAAGACTGTCGCGGCGAGACTGGACGTAGACAGTGCTATAATGCATCAGCACTGGACTCGCGTCCAGCTCGTCAAAGACAGTAAAATTACGTTTAATAATTTTTTGTACTAACATAGCTTATAAGATTATTGTTACTAACACTATATGGACCCTGTCCGAAATAAATGTTTTTTTTTATTACTATTGAGAGTGAGCTAACTTCATCATCATCATCATCATCATCTCAGACAAAAGACGTCCAACCCTGGACAAAGGCTTCCCCTAAGGATCTTCACAACGACCGGTTTTTAAAGCTTACTTAAATTAAAATTATTTTTTCATGGTATTATTTTAACACGCTATAGTAGGGGGCACCCATCTCCTGCCAATATGAAGGTCATTGACCTTTTAGTATGCCGCGAGTATACCTATTATATATTGTAAACATGTTTATATATGTTAACATGACAACCAGTTTGTTTATCAATAAGACTGGAGCGTCCCTTCCATGTTTATTTGTTTATGATTGTAAAACTATTTATAACTTTCTGAATCGTTTGGCTGTGAATAGATTTTCACGTGGATGGTGTTAAATTGTTGTTGCTACTGAAATCTTAATACGGGCCTATTGCGGGTTTTATTTGCTAATCGATCTGGTGTTGTAAATTTTGTATGGCATTAAAAGCAGCGTATCCTGGTGACAAATGAGCTTGGTTAATTAAAATGCTCTTAACTTTGAATTAAACAATTAATAACAATAACAATAATTAAGCCTGACATTGTGGTGATGATCGATTAGCGCGCCGCACGATGATTATCGATATCATCATTCCCCATGACGAGAACCGTTTAAAAGCTGAGAAAGAGAAACAAATCAAATATCTCGACTTAGCACAGGAGGTTGTCGACATTTGGAGTGTGGATTCGGCTGTCATCGTACCGATTGTTATTACGGCCAACGGCCTGATGGCCAAGAGCCTCGATCAACATCTAATGAGGCTCTCGTTAGGCGGCTGGATCAAGGGTCTGATTCAGAAGGCAGTTCTCCTCGTTACGGCATTGTGAGCAGGTTCCTGTCTTTGGCGCCCTAACCACCGGTAGCATGGACCCTGGTCTCGATGCCGGTGAACCCCTATTTTTTTATATTTTTAAATGTTTTATTTATTTGTTTTTTAGAAAATATTTAGAATTGTAAATTTATATGAGAAAAAATAAATAAAAAGATAATAATAATAAATTAATTATTATACGTTTAAAAATAAGAGTATTGTAAATGCAGCCGCATTATGACAAACCTTAGTGGTTTAACACTGAGATTAAAAACATAGTTGTTATTCTGCATGTTTTTATTATGGTACGGGGGCGACACTGAAAATTCTAAGATGATCAAAAACTGAACAAACTAGCAAGTTATTAGTTTTATTACATCTTTTCAAAATAGTGTCCATTGAGAAAATCACTTTGCACACTCGTCCTTAGGGGGTATCTTCGACGGCCTTTTGAAATGCAGACACTGCTTCTGTTAAATTAAATACTGTTAAATTCATGCTGACGTAACACAGACAATTTTCAATTTGCTGCCAAGTCGTAAAACAAATGATAAATAAATGAAATATTTACATACACAATAATATTGGCAGACTTCTTGGCGGAAAAGTGAAGAGTCATGTCTGCGGTTTTGTTTTATTTTCTAAAATTTGTGTTATGTCGAATATTAATGTGAAATAATGGTGGATTATTAACCGTTAAGTGTTCGTGAGTGTACATGAGTGTTGACAAATGAAACAAAACAGTGCATCGTCACTTTACAAATTCTCTCAAGAAGTCCGCCCGAGGACCTAGTAAAACCCCACATCTTTACTAAGATACTCGAGGGGTTGGGGGTATATCATTTCTTACTTATCTTTTCTATTATCATTCATCATCATCATACAGGAAATAAATGTTGTTTATTTACGTATTACTTGTAAGAAAAATATATTTTGACACTGGCTAAATGTGCTAATCGCACGAAGCCATCAACTATAGGAAAGAGTTCCATTTTCAAAATTTGAACTTATATTTTTATTATATCGTTTACAAGTGGCCAGTTCTAAAAACTATCAGTGTCGCCCTCGTATTAAATAAAAAAATTAAAAAAAGTTTAAATTCTTGCGTTTTCGTTACCGTGAATTTCGTCGCTCGTCGATCGGCGAATTGTGAATCTATTTCGTACAAGCTTGTATATTTATTTATACCGACTTTCACTTTGGCACGTAAACCCAGTTCGGGTTTACGTGCCAAAGTGAAAGTCGGTACCTTCTATAAAAAAATAAACTTCTCTACCTAGCTGTACCATCAACTTAATCGAATTCAGTGGATCCATATTGGGTTGCATAAATTATGATAAAGACAATTATAGTAAGTTAAAATTATGCCGATGAAACCATTATGGGTTTTTAACACTGCTTATCATAATTTTGCGAGAAAACTTGTTATGCCAAACTACATTATGACGAAAGTGATGATGCGACCGAAAGGGCTCCCGAATTCAGTATGACACACCATCGCTGGAGATCCAAAGGGTTTTTACAGCGTCACCGGTTTTCTTTGGGGACGGACGGCGAGAAACGCGTTCCTCAAGCAGTGTGATCCAAACACCGCCAGAGGATTTGTAGAGGGAATGGCATCACGCTAGCGTGAACCCGTACCCCTCGGAGAATCTAGTAAGATTCTCCGAGGGGTTCGGATCGGGAGCAGAACAACCTTAAGGTGTCTCTAAAGTCAAGGGCCTTGACTCTGGTTGACTGGGTCGTGGGATGTTCTTCGTCAATAAGCCAAGTCAGTATGCGCAGACGCAGTGTCAAAACGAGAGGTCATTGACAAGTGCCAGCATCGTATCGGCGCGCGTTGCGCATACGCAATGCATTCATGCAACTGTGTTGGGCGATGCATTTTAATTCTACTTACAGAATACTCTTGCGCATAGTAACTCCGTTTGAGATTGGAAATACTCTTATCCCTTCAAACAAAGATATCCAAACTTTTTTGTAACACTAAACCGAGAATTTGCCCTTGCCGACTTTCTTGGATATGGAGAAAAAGAAAATAAACCTTCTGAGTTTCTTGCCAGCTCTTGAACAAAGGCTCTCCCAAAATCCGAACTGATGGTAGATTCGTAGTTAAAAGACCCCGCATAACATTAAAGTAACTGTATCCCAAAAAGTGGTAATTCTTTAACTTTGCAACTTTACACAATCGTTCGCACACTCCATATTTGCCCTAAATTTTAACAAAATCGACCAAACGGGCCTTTCCATTACATTTTGTGCGAGGTTCCTTTAAATTAAATTTAAGTAACCTTAACAGGGCTTAGTCGCTATATTGGACACCGTAATTTTAACTTTACTACCGTAACATAAGGTCTAAAACCAATGAAAAATTTCAACATGCTGTGCTCATTTAATGGTTTTTTCCTTTTGTTTGATGGCTTTGTGCGATTAGCACATTTAGCCAGTGTCAAAGTATTTTTTCTTACAAGTAATACATAAATAAACAATATTTCTTTCCTTTATGATGATGATGATGATGAATGATAATAGAAATGAGAAGTGAGAAATGATATAACCCCCAACCCCTAGAGTATCTCAGTAAAGATGTGGGGCTTTACTAAGTCCTCGGGCGGACTTCTTTAGAGAATTTGTAAAGTGACGTTGCACTGTTTTGTTTCATTTGCCAACACTCATGCACCCTCACGAATACTTAACGGTTAATAATCCACCATTATTTCACATTAATATTCGACTTATCACAAATTTTAGAAAATAAAACAAAACCGCAGACATGACCCTTACTTCCCGCCAAAAACCATTTGATGATTAATTAGAGTAAATTTATTTGTTTTTTTTTTAATGCTTTTGTCTTCAATAAGGGCCTATGAAGGCTTTAATTTTATAATATGACTGAGTGCTAATCGTGTGTTGTTTTTTCTTTCTCAGCGCAAATCGGAGCCCGTGATACTGGAGTACTTCGAGCATGGAGACACCAACGCCGCAGCTGAGGACTTTGTGGAGTTCGTCACGGCGAAGCGCAGTCATTTGGTGAGTGAACCAACTTATTGTTTATAGTAGTGTGTGACGGAAACATGAGACCGTCACCGAATTTTCGGTCCATAAAGTCAAAGTCAATTTTTTTTATTAAAATTAACTTAAGATAAGTTCTTTTGAATCGTCCATACATTTGTACCCTACTACCCATTTAGGGCGTCTATTTTTAGCTGTGGAAAAGAATGGGCGCAAGATACTCCACAGCTTTAATAGAAGCAACGACAAAAAAAATATCTGTCGTTACCAAATCATACAATATTAATTTAATTTAATACATTTACAATTAATCTCCGTTTCGGTCTGAGTTTCGGCCGAAACTGAATACAGAACTTATTTAATATGTTAAAATTTCTATTGTATACCTACTGAAATTAAGGGTATTTTTTTTTACACATATGTATACAGCAGACAGTTAACTTGTGTTAAATTTAATAAAAAAACAATAATTTAAGGATATAATTTAACAGGTGACGTTTGCTTAAATGAGTCTCCAATCAACCGTATAGATAAAGAAAAATAAATTTATTTTATTATTTTATTTAAAAAAAAACATTTATTTTATATTAATAATAAGTTTTCGCGCCGCCCGCCGAAGTTTCGACCGAATTGTCTCAGACGGCATTTTCAGCTTCACCGGGCTTTTTTGGGGGCGGCGAGAATCTTAAAAGGGTTCCTCATGCCGTGTGAATCGAATCACCTTCGGACACGCACTAGTGCTTAATGCCGTTTCCTACTAGATTCTCCGAGGGGTTCGGATCGGATCGGATCGGGGAGCGGAACAATCCGAGGGCGCCTCTAACGGCTCGGACCTCGGCTCGGGTTGACCGGGCTGTGGTGGTGGGGAGAAGCGCCCAGGTACGAGTTTGTACCTGGTATAGAGCGCGTGTGAATCGGCTCGTCGTACCCTTGTTCTACGAGTACGGTGTCTTGGACCTAAACTAGTGTGCATGTTTAGTGTATTCTGTAAATGTGTAGTTGCATTTAGAGGATCGGCCGGGGGGCGCGTGCGTTTGAGAATGTATCAGTTTAAATTGCAAGCCGTTTAGTCGCGATTCGGCTAGATGGCGCTGTTTTACATTGTTAATAAATTTGTTTTTTTTTCTCCTTCGCAGGTGTGTGAAACTATCGTGGAGATAGCTTTAGACCATAAGCCCTCGCACTGCGAGATGGCATCCGTCCTCATTTCTGATCTCTATGGAAGAGTGTTCTCGGCAAAAGACATTGGCTTAGGTGAATTCTTAATATTACTATAGAAGTTTGCCTTTTCGAAAAAAGGCAAAGTGTTTAAAAATTTCCACAAGCTGGATTCGGACCCGACATGCCATGGGGGCATGTCGGGTCAAGTGCACTACCGACTATGCTATCGTAGCTCAATCCAACCCGCCGAAATTAATCAACACTCTCTACTCTTACTTAGTAAGCCAAAGAAATTCAATATCGACAATTACGTCATCAAAAAAAAATTGTACAGGGTGTTTGGTAATATATGTATGTATAATCCCGAAACATAGTCATGCAATCAAGTATAAATAACAACGTGGTAACATACAAAACCATATTCGGAATTATACAGGTATAATCAGACACCATGTATAACCATAATTTCAAATGCTTTTAAAAAAAAATATAATTGAGTAGTAATATAATAACAATAGCAGTTTTGCATAATCTTTGCGTATGAAGTAATATTGAAATAATGTTATCATTGTTTATGATAAAATGTTTTTGTTTATATAATTTTTAACGCAAATTTTGTTGCGAACAAATTTGAGTTAAAAATTATAGAAACAAAAACATTTTATAAATAGCTTGCCTATTTAATAACTGATCTTTAATATTTGTAAAAATATTATGATCGGATGTTAATGACGGTAGTTGTTGTCATTGAATGGGCGCTTTTGGCTTTCAAAGTAAAAGTGAATAGTGTTGAATAATTTATAGCTCCATTGGGAGAGCACCTGTCCCGGTATGTCAGAAGGGTGCAGGTTCAAATCCTGCTCGTGGAACTTTTTTTGTTTTTTTTTTCGAATTGTAATCATTGTTGTTGGAGAACTTCCCTATTGTAGCGATGTCTTATTTCAATGTTGCAAGCTTTTACACAGTAGTGCTATTACGGTTTTTTTGAGGAGAATTTGCGGAATTTTTACATTTTCATCGCCATCGGACTTTTTTTTGGGGGCGGCGAGAAATTTAAAGGGTTCCCCAAGCAGGGCTTGAAACCGGTTCAAGATTAACCGGCTTCATTAGGGTAAAACCGGTACTATCGTAAATTACCGTTCCGGAGCGGGACCAAATAGCGATGTTTCGAACCCAAATAAACCGTTTTATTTCTAGCGATCGCTGGCTGCGACTTGTTGTAGCTTGTTAGACGAAATACCCGCGCGGCGCGCACCAGTGTTGCGTCGCGAGCGCTATCTTATTTTGATAGTTGCGCGCATCCTATTAATATGGGTCGAAAACGTAAATCAAGTATTTCGTACCCTTAGTGCAAAAACCGATTATCAGCACTTTTAGATGCCTGCACCTGTAGATGCGGCTTAACGAGACGAGTCGATTGGTATGGTACGATTTATCATTTTAAATTTTAACCGGTTTATTAAAAAAAACCTATTTTTTCATAAACCGGTTCAAATAAATTACCGGTTTCCAAGCCCTGTCCCCAAGCCGCCGTGGTGTAATACGATAGTTGCGCGCATCCTATCAATATGGGTCGAAAACGTAAATCAAGTATTTCGTACCCTTAGTGCAAAAACCGATTATCAGCACTTTTAGATGCCTGCACCTGTAGATGCGGCTTAACGAGACGAGTCGATTGGTATGGTACGATTTATCATTTTAAATTTTAACCGGTTTATTAAAAAAACCTATTTTTTCATAAACCGGTTCAAATAAATTACCGGTTTCCAAGCCCTGTCCCCAAGCCGCCGTGGTGTAATACGATAGTTGCGCGCATCCTATCAATATGGGTCGAAAACGTAAATCAAGTATTTCGTACCCTTAGTGCAAAAACCGATTATCAGCACTTTTAGATGCCTGCACCTGTAGATGCGGCTTAACGAGACGAGTCGATTGGTATGGTACGATTTATCATTTTAAATTTTAACCGGTTTATTAAAAAAACCTATTTTTTCATAAACCGGTTCAAATAATTTAGCGGTTTCCAAGCCGCCGTAGTGTGAAACGAAACGCCGTCAGAGGTTTTCTAGATGGAATGACATCACACAACAGTGCGTGTACCCGTTCCCTCCTAGAATAGAATAGAATAGAATATTTTATTTAAGAATATGGTTGGTATTACAAGAAGTTCTCCAAATCTCTCTCCAATCTCTCAATTAGATTCTCCGAGGGTTTTGGTTCAGATCAGGAGTGCTATTACTGCTGGGTAAAAGCCTGCATTATTTTGACAAAATATAATCTATTATATCTGATGATGATGATGCATCTAAACTGTAAGTATGTTTCACCTCGATTTTGTGGTTGTACCCAGCGTTCGAGAGACTGCTGGAGAAGCTACCAGACCTGGTCTTGGACACGCCCGACGCGGCGGTACTGCTCTCCAACTTCATAGCTCGCTGCGTGGCCGACGACTGTCTGCCGCCGCGGTTCGTGCAGCGGCAGGCCACCGTGGCAGACTTAAATGCACCTGCCAGGTATATATAGACTTCTCCCTCTCGCTCGAACTAGATCCTCTTATCTTCAAAGCTCATTTCTCTGCTGACAACTGTTAAAACCCCCCCTTTCTGCGTATATTTCCCTCTTGTTCTAGTTACTCCAGCCTTCTCCCTCTAGGTCTCCGGTCTTATCTCTCTTTTGATTCTTCCGTGTTCATAGTTCGCTGCCTTGTCACTGACAAGCTACTGTGGCGGATCTCAACGCACCTGCTAGGTAAGATAACCCCCCTTTTTATTCTCTCTTTGTGTTTGTCTCCTACACTCTTTCTAGATCCTTCCTTCTTCATAGCCGACGACTGCTTGACGCCGCGCTTCGTGCAGCGACTAGCCACACTGGCGGTCTTGAATGCACCTGCTAGGTAGATATATATAGATCTCTCCCTCTATCACCGTGTATGTCTCCCTCGCTCTTTCTAGATCTTTCCATCTTCATAGCTCGCTGCGTGGCTGACGACTACCTGCCGCCGCAGTTTGTGCACCTGTCAGACATCGACTAGACGCTCTAGCTAGATTCTCCCATCCTCATGGCTTGCTGTTTGTCAACTGCCAGCAGTTTCTTGACGACTTCATCATAACAAAACCCCTCCTTCTCATTCTCCCTTTTGGTATATTTCTCCCTCGCTTTTTTTTATCCTTCATGACTCTACAGAGGATCACAACGCGCTGTCTTTACTACACAACATGCACACTAACTGACGAAAGACAGGCTACTCCCTCCCTAGCCTTTTTTACTCCCTTACCTTTTTACTTTTCTAATAAATAGCCTTTATCTTTCTCTCCTTTCCTCCCTTCTCACGATTATATCAATAATGGAAACCAATTTGGTATATGCAAAAGTGATGTTCTTGTGTTTTGAATGTGTATATGAGTAGGAAGTTGTTGGGCATTCTACCCCACCGCAGTGAGTAAGGGCCCGGGCACGAGCCCGAACGAACGAAGGTCATCACCAATAACTCATATTGGTGATCCCTTCTAGTTCATAAACGGGACTGTTTAAGTATTGTAGAAATATACTTTAACCCTTTATAAGGCAGTGGTATTGCCACCATATTTTGAACTTTATACAATTAAGTTAACGTCGATAACCCGTCGAGATGCCCGTTAAAGGGTTAAGCTTATTTTATTGAAATACACTAAACACTGCGGTCAGGTTCATACGTTGCAATGAAATTTGTGAAACAAAAATAACACTACAATAATACATATACACTCTAATTTTAATGATTCTTTTTGTTTTGGCTTATTTGAAACCGGAGGACATCCTCCGGTTTCAAATAAGCCAAAGCGTCGTGGTAATTTATTACCAAACACTAAACGTTTTATTGTTTGTGGTCCTTCGAACTGTGGGAAGACCAACTTAATTGGTCCGCGCTTTCGTAACCTTTCGTAACCTTTCGTAACGTGTATTCAAAATCTTTATATCAACCTAAATACATATACCTAGAAAAGGTGTTGGGTATGGTTGCAGGCACATCTTGTAACAAATACGGTAATAACAATGACATTTTGAGTCCACACGAAGCTATGCCAATCTCAATTATTTTATTCGACGATGTTGCCTGTGAAAATCAAAATAACATTAGAGATTATTTTTCGATGGGGCGTCACAAGTACATTGTTTCTATATTAACCAAACTTATACCAAAACAACACCTTCTTATCATTTTCTCATTGAAGCAACACCTTCTTATCATTTTATCAAAACATCGGTAACAATCCGTATATGTAAGGTTAACAGACCGTACATACCCAAACAACTTGTAAGGGACAATTCTAACCTAATAATATTATTTAAACAAGGATTGTGAATGAAATAATGAATGTTACAGAATTGCTTGTGGTCAATGCACTGTCAAGTGAGCTAAATTATTTTTTTCTATGGGAAGGGCAAAACCAAGTATACACAACCCTTTCTTATTCATTTATTTATAATCTGTAGTTTTATGAACATGATCTGTGTAGCAGTTTTTTTACAAATCAAATGTTTCTACCGATGCACCGACCACCGCACAGCCTAAAATTTTATTCAATTATTATTACAAAGAATATCAGGCACATTTGACCCGAAAACGTATAAACTTATTTCTATTATCTCTAAGCACTATGTGTCATTATATACCTAAATCAGTATCAACTTTATTTTAAAACTCCTTTAATTGGCTGAAATTAATTAATTAGAAAACAAAACTATGACTATGAAACGGACACTTTTGTGGCCTCCATCACAATTTTTTTTTGTGTAAGAACTCTCTGATTTTAGGTATACTTCAGAGTAAGAACAAGGCGCATGAGACGACAATGACATTGACAGAAGTTGGTTCTATTTCTCAGAATTGTCAGTCAGCCTTGTCACTGACAATGTCAATCACTGTGAACTGAAGCGTTTGATTACCTTGCTCCATCCGTATCATGTTTTATATTTTAGATCTTTGTATACAACAAGAAAGCCTAATAAATAATTTTAATTTGAATCGGTACGCCCACTTTTAATACATTTTTTCGAGAACACTGGTGTTCATTCAGCACTTAACGAAACGTTTCGTTTGAATTACCAGTGTTGCTATACTAGTGTCAGTGTTACCAAAGAAAAATATTTCAAACGTGAATAACTCTTCTTATAAAAATCTTTGATAAACTCTGAATAGTTTCCACGATCCATTATTTACATACCTACATTGTTGTACAAACAGAAATGCTATTCTTGGGTCTTATGTCAAAGGATTTGCCTGATGTCCTTTATAGGTGATAGTATCTTCCAATGTTGTCAATTCTTTGTATTTGAAATTTATTCCAGATTTTGAAACAAAAAACAGAATGAGAATTGCTAGACGAATAAACGAACAGAAACTTTTTTTCTGAACTAACCCAGACGGCGCGAATTGAGTGAAATGCGCGCGAAGCTTGACAGATGTCGCAAAACAAAATGTCGGTGCCCGAGAGGTTAACTTGTTAGCAAACAAAAACAACGAGCAACATCATGAAGAAGATTCGAAAAATAAAGTCGTTTCGGAAAAAAAAAGCAATGAAAGCGAGGCATTACACTATTCTAGCGATGATTTTCATCAAATTCCTTAAATTACCACTGAAGAAGAAGACTACACTTCACACTGATAATGAATTGTATCAAAAATGTAACAAAACCTTAAGTGTACCTTTTGATGAACACTGGTTTGGATAATGAAGTTTAAGGTGAAGATAAAGAATTTAGACAAATTTGGTCATCTCGTTCACAGAGTTTACAACTAACACAATACATTGAAACTGAATGATGCGTTAAAAAAAATCAGAAACGGGTCATTCATTACGATTTGAAATCTTCAAAATTGAAAGGTCTGTCGTCGCCAGACAAAGACGATGAAGCTGTAAATAAAGCGTATTTGGATAAAAGTGTTCAAGAACTAAGAATTGAAATGAAAAAATTTGAACTTGAAAAAGTGACTTCAGATCGTTTTAGTACTTTATATTATACAAAGTCTGAAATAGATTACATGATTAAGAAAAAACAAAGTAAAAATGAGCAAAATGATATAATCAATAAACTCCACAGAGCGGCAAGAAAGAATTTTAGTCGTCGATGTACAATAATAAAAATAATAGATGATTAATGGCAAGCTGATCTTATGGATTTCCAAAAATACTTACATTTCAATAAAGGATACAAGCACATTTTAGTAGTATTGCATTGTCAAAGTATGTATGGGTTTATCATTTGGAATCAAAAGCGATGAATTGTGTTACGAATGCAATGAAAAATATATTAACTAATTCATCTCGAAAGTCTAAAAATTTACAAACAGATCAAGGCAAAGAGTTTTACAATGTTATCTTTGAACAATTAATGAAAAATTATAATATCAGTCACTATTCCAGTTATTCTACGAAAAAAGCAGCTATAGTAGAATGAGTAATAAGGACATTGAAATGTAACATTTTCATAATCAATGGATTTGAAAAAAAAATTGAATCATATGGTGCAATGTTATAATAATACTATTAATCGAATCACATAATTTTAACCTATTAATGTTAATAGAGCAAACCAGATGGTTGTTAAATCTTATATTATTAAATCATAGACAAGATAAATAAGAAACCGAAATTTCAAATTGGTGATCATGTGTGTGTTAGTAAATACAAAGGAGATTTTTACAAAGGTTCCTAACTGGTCCACGGAATTATTGAAGGTCGTGAGAGTGAATCATACGAACTCATCGACTTAGAAGATACACAAAAACACAAAATTTTGGGATCTTTTTACGAATATGAATCACAGAGAACTAATTTTTCAGACTTTTATTTGATCGAAAAAGTAATAAAGAGGAAAGGAAATAAGCTTTTTGTGAAATGGTTGGGGTCTTAGTGACAAAGAGAACAGTTGGATTAACAAGAATGAATTGGTTTTATGATATAAATTAGGCGTTCTATCTGTATGCAATCAGTGTGAAAAATTCGATGAAGGAATGATTAATAACCTCATAAATAATGTACCGTTTGAATTACGTCTACCGGGATAACAATTTTGTGGTATGACACAAAACTTGAAACGCTTACTAAGAGGTAATCGGGGTGTAAATAAGTTGGATCAAGCTTGTATGCACCATGAGATTGCCTACAATAACAACGATTTGAACATTCGACATGAAGCAGATTAAGAACTTTTAAATTTGGTAAGAAAAGATTGAAATCATAGAATTCTGGAAAAGGAGAAAAAGTTGCATCATGGATTGTAAAAAATGCGATGAAAGCAAAACTTAAAGCTGGTTCTGGAGTACGGTCGTTTATGTCAAAGGTGAAAAATATAAAAAAATCAATTTAAAAAAATTAAATCTAAAGACATCATTTTTTTTGAGAGATTGTTGATTGCCTCAGACGGCATTTTCAGCTTCACCGGGCTTGTTTGGGGGCGTCGAGAAACTTAAAGGTCCCCGTGCCCTACTAGATTCTCCGAAGGGTTCGGATCGGATCGGGGAGCGGAACCACCCGAGAGCGCCTCTAAAAACTCGGACATCGGCTCTGGTAGACCGGGCCGTGAAGGAGGAGAGAAGCGCCCAGGTACATGTCTGTACCTGGTATAGAGCGCGTGTGAACCGGTTCTTCGTACCCGTGTTGTGTCATTTAGAGGATCGGGCGGGAGGGCGTTCGAAACTGTTATGGGATCGTCGGGGTCATCTAAGACTTGTTTAGGACGTCTAGATGAGTACCGTCTTGTTGGTGGAAGGCCTCCAACGTTATAGTTGGCGGCCGCCACAACAAGCGGGTTGGGATGGTGGAGGGCGTTATCAAAGTAACGTATAGAAACGTCTTTGATGAAACCTTTGATAATGGGAAGATCAAGATCACGGTGGAGATCTACATTGCGATAGTACCACGGGCAGCCCGTGGCACCACGCATGAAACGGTTTTGGAGGGTTTGTAAGTGATACAGATAGGAGGGCGCGGTATGCGCGAAAACTACGCTAGCGTAAGTCATAACCGGGCGAATGCAGGCTTAGTAAATTGTCGTCTTATATCCAAGAGACATTTTACTCCGCTTGCCTATAAGGTGGAATAGCCGGCTTAATATGAACGCTGCCCTGTTACGGACGATTTTAAGATGAGGCGCAAATGTCAATCTTCTATCGAGGGTGACACCGAGATATTCACTTGCTTTTCCCAAGGCATAGCACGGTCAAATAAACGGATGGGAGGGCAACGATCGTCGTTACCCCGGGAAAAGAACACAGCGGCGCTTTTCTCGGGGTTAACTTCGATCCGCCATTTACGAAACCAAACGCCTAGGGTTGGCGGCTTTTTGGAGTCGGTTGGAAACCGCGGCTTTGTCTCTACCGGACGAATATAGCGCGGTGTCATCCGCGAATAGACCTAGATCTACGCGTGGGGTCTTGGGGATATCCTTTGCGTAGAGCGCAAAAAGGATTGGGGACAACACGGATCCCTGTGGGACGCCGGCGCGAATAGGACGAGGGAGACATCATATCGCTATAAACTTCGCATATGATGCTGCAAAAAACTATTTACTAATAAAAAAATATAAGCTTGCCGCGATGTATTCCTATTCCGAAAAGAGGAGGCATTTTGCCTCTTATTCCAATTTTCGTTGGATTATCAGATCTTGGTTCACTTGCTGGAGGTGCGGCAGGTATAGCAAAGGCTGTCAATGATTACAAGGATAGGTCTGATGATCTTGGAACTCATTGGGTAGCCTACGTGAAACAAAATGACTATTGTGAATATTATGATAGTTTAGGCAATTTAAAACCGCCATTAGAGTTGATAAATTACTTAAGAAACATGTTAATGACTTGTCCTGACTGATTCATCATCGCCCAGCCGAAACCGCTGCAGCTAATTAGATAAAATTTGGACGGTAGGTTAATTGAGGGACGTAACCAGCCACAAAGAAAGGATTTTACGGAAATAATACCCTAAGGGAGTCAAATAGGGGGTGAAAGTTTGTATGAAAGTCCGTCAGTTTTGAAGTTAAATACACTACTCTCTGCTCACTACGAACTGAACGGATTTACATAATTGAGGTATCGTTAGATTCGTCTTAGCTGTCCAAGTGTTCTTAGATAGGTGACGTTAAAAAACATGGCGGCTGTGCGACGCGACGCCATTGGACTTGGTGAAAAACTCTGTTTTTTTTTTTTTTTTCGAATACTACATTATGGGTGTCAAATTAGAGGGCTCAACACAAGGATTTCAAAAAGGTATATTATGATTATCATTACCTTAATACTAAAAAAAAATACATCATCAGTCTACGATTATAATAATTATGCCCCGTTGCAGGGGCTTAGACCTACCCTCATTAGAGTGCAATTGGGCGTCGGAACTAATGAGACATAAATAATTTTTTTTTTTAAACTAAAAAAAACCCGCTTGCGTAAAAAATAACTAAATAGAAAATCAACTGAAAAGGCCGGAACAAGATAAAAATTCAATGATTACATAAAGCCAGCGAAATAAATCGAAACAATATCGATCATAAGTACTGTATACAATTAAAAATAATGATAAGTAAAAAAGTAAATTAAGTAGATAAGTAAATTTAAATGATAAGTCAAATCATTCTTACTTTGTGCGTGCCTCCGACATAGTGTTATGTATGATGTTGCATAAAATTTCGAAGGACTACCGTATTGATATCTTTAATTTATACAGTACTTATGTTTGATATTGTTTCGATTTATTTAGTTGGCTTTAAGTAATTATTGAATTTTTATTTTGTTTCGGCCTTTTCAGTTGATTTTCTATAAAAATACTCATGACTATCTGGTTTATTTTCAGCGTCAATAGTCTTATATTAATAGCACTTATTGAACTTTCATTGACAGGAAAATAAATTAAGTTTTTAGGTATTTTCCACTAAAAAATTATTGTGTCTAAAAATGTGGAATTCTCATAACTATATTTATGTTTTATAAAGTGTAATTTTGTAGTTTAAATAAAATTTGTTTTTATTAAATAAAAAAATATTTTTTAAATCATAGGATAAGACTAATTTAATTTTTAAATGCAAAATGTATCTTTTCTCAGTTATCTTTTGAAAAATTGCAATAAATGATATTTTAAATAAAAAATACTCATTTTATTTTCGTGTTTTATTCTCCTAAACTTAAGTAATCATTAATGAAACAAGGCAATCTTTTTTAATTAGATTTATTATTGGAAAAATAAGAAATACATGAAAACTTACTAAACTAACATTAAACATAATTATAACCAACTTTTATTATCTATTCTGTGTTATAACATAACTCTTTTAATAAAATGTCTCTCTGTAGACTTATACGTAACAAAAATTGTTACGCATAACGTTTACTTGAGAAATTTAATTTACAAATCATTGTCTAGTGATAGTTTAAAAACTATAGCCTATACC
Organism: Eudonia mercurella; assembly: GCA_963082485.1. Taxonomy (NCBI): domain Eukaryota; kingdom Metazoa; phylum Arthropoda; class Insecta; order Lepidoptera; family Crambidae; genus Eudonia; species Eudonia mercurella. The sequence continues at coordinate 8,965,479 of OY720049.1, read as the reverse complement.
CACACAACTTTTTCAATATATTTTTTATAACACTCCGTTTGGTCCATAATTTGGTCTATTTGTATCTTTATCAGCCACCTTCCTTTAGTTTTAGCACTTTTTAGAACAAACGATTGCTGCTGCCCGTGAAAATTCTTCAAAAACCTTTTTGTCTTCGGTTGCCTTTTGGAACCCGTTTGCTGTTTACGAATCTTAAGATGTAACGACGATTTACATAGTTCTAGTTGAATTAGACACTTTCTATATTATTTTTTATTATATATATATACAGTTGACTTTTTTATCACCTTCCAAACCTTCTGAGATGAATCCCGTGGTACAAACGAACAACTCTTTCAAATGGACCAACTTCCTAACTCGAAAAAAAAATCTGCTGTTCCATACAATTTGGTCGAATGAATATTGATGTTTTGTATGGAACAGCAGATTTTTTTTTCGAGTTGGGAATTTGATTCAGTATTAAAAGTTTTGGATGGTTATAAAAAGTCAACCTGTATATAGAATATAATCTAATATACAGGTCGACTTTTTTTATCACCATCCAAACCGTCTGAGATGACTCCCGTGATACAAACGAACAACACTTACTGTTGGACCAACTCTTTAACTCGAAAATAAAATTCAGCTGTTCCATACATTTTGGTCGAATGAATATTGATGTTTTGTATGGAACAGCTGAATATTATTTTCGAGTTAGAGAGTTGGTCCAATAGTAAGAGTTGTTCGTTTGTATCACGGGAGTCATCTCAGAAGGTTTGGATGGTGATAAGAAAGTCAACCTGTATTTTAAGAATGAGAATAAAAATTATATAAAATAATTAATAAATACAATACAACCCATCCCAAATCCCATAAAGGTAAGCTATCACATACTAAGTTTACATACAAGTATGTGGTAGCCGAGGTAATGTTAAAGTTATTTATTGGTAATGGTAATTGGGTATGGTAAGGTTATGGAAAAGGTAAAGTTTTTTTTAACAATGTATTTCTGTCTAAAGATAGAAGTAGATTCGTTTAAGCAATTAGCGGTTTCACTTTGCCTCATTAGGTAGGTCGGTGCTTGGTGCGTGCTCTTACCACGGGCTCGCACCGACACCTGATAGAAATCTGTTCGGTGCGTGACCTTACCCACAGGCCGCAGGGATTTACTTAACATGGTTTCCCCTACCGAACAGTTATGATGTGTTCGGTGTGTGATCTTACCACGGGCTCGCACCGACACCTGATAGGAAACTGTTCGGTGCGTAGTCATACCTACAGGCCGCATACCGTTACTTACCATGGATTTCTCCAACCGAACAGGAGGTGTGTGGTGTGTGTTCTTACCACGGGCTCGCACCGACATCTGATAGGAATCTGTTCGGTGCGTGATCTTACCAACAGGCTGCAGGGAGTTACTTACCATGGTTATCCCAGTTGAACACTTAGGAGGTGCTCGGAGCTTGAGCTTACCACGGGCTTGTGTCGACACCTGATAGAAATCTGTTCGGTGCGTGGTCTTACCCACGGGCCGCAGGGAGTTACTTACCATGGTTTCCCCTAACCGAACAGTTAGGAGGTGTTCGGTGTGTGATCTGACCACGGGCTCAGACCGACACCTGATAGGAATCTGTTCGGTGCGTGATCATACCTACAGGCCGCATAGAGTTACTTACCATGGTTCTCCTAGCCGAACAGTTAGGAGGTGCTCGGAGCTTGATCTTACCACGGGCTTGTGTCGGCACCTGATAGGTATCTGTTCTGTGCGCGATCTTACCCACGCCGCAGGGAGTTACTTACCATGATTCTCCCAGCCGAACAGTTAGGAGGTGTTCGGCGTGAGATCTTACCATGGGCTCGCACCGACTCCTGATAAGTGTCTGTTCGGTGCGTGATCTTACCCACGGGCTGCAGGGAGTTACTTACCATAATTCTCCTAGCCGAACAGTTAGGAGGTGCTCGGAACTTGATCTTACCACGGGTTTGTGTCGACACCTGATAGGTATCTGTTCTGTGCGCGATCTTACCCACGCCGCAGGGAGTTACTTACCATGGTGCTCCCAGTCGAACAGTTAGGAGGTGCTCGGTGCTTGATCTTACCACGGGCTGCAGGGAGTTACTTACCATGGTTCTCCCAGCAGCCGAACAGTTAGGAGGTGTTCGGTGTGAGATCTTACCACGGGCTCGCACCGACTCCTGATAGGTATCTGTTCGGTGCGTGATCTTGCCCACGGGCTGCAAGGAGTTACTTACCATGATTCTCCCAGCCGAACAGTTAGGAGATATTCGGTGTGTGATCTTACTACGGGCTCGCACCGACACCTGATAGGAATCTGTTCGGTGCGTGATCTTACCCACGGGCTGCAGGGAGTTACTTACCAATGGTGTTCCCAGCCGAACAGTTAGGAGGTGCCCGGTGCTTGATCTTACCATGGTTCTCTCACATGAATCTCACCGAACGCGAATGAACAGGAAAGTATAACCAATTTGAGTTATTGGGTATTCTAACCCCACCTTCATTCGTTTGGGCTCGTGCCCGAACCCTCATTCACTGCGGTGGGGTAGAATGCTCCATAACTCCCTACTTATGTGTGATGGTACCAAATAAAGATATTTTATATTTCTATTCAGTAATTATTGCAGAATAGTCCTCCAGAATACCTTTCTACACCACTTTTAGGGTTGACTGGAAGAGGGCTTTTCTACCGTAAATGTCTTGTGTGACGTGTGTTTATTTGTGTTTTTTTATATGTGCTACGAAGGATTAATAATAACTAGTGGTCGCCCAGTGGTCGAAATTCGACCGTAATTTTATTAAGGCTGCACGGATTCTATGATGGATGGATGCTTAGGAGAGATAATCCTAAGCAATAAAAATTAAAAAAGATAGAATGTGAGTTTGGATTGGCATTGACAGATTTCGGCAGCTTATTTTCTATTTTTGAAATTTTTGAATAGAGTATATAATATGCGTGTGTGTCAAATACATGGTAGTGTGTGTAATGTTTGTTTTATTGATTTAATGTAATTTTTATGCTTAATTAAAAAAAAATATATAACATTCTGCAATCCTTCTCCATACAATGTTATTTTTAGTTTATACGATAATCAAAACACGGGTCAAATATTTTCATTTAAAGAACCAGTACAAAAAAAATTAAAATAATATCTTGAAAATTCACAAAGTCACAATCTTTTTGTGCTGTCCCGTTGTCCTCGCGCGAACATGGTCACAAACAGCACGCGACACTGCACTTATTGATGGATTTGACGCAGACCGTCCCATTCGCATTTCGTTGATAACGCGACGCGATATTTGTAAATTATATATATATATATATATAACATTTTCCATCACACTTTCAGGCTTTGGACTGTCATGGTTGTAAACTGTAGATTATGTATTTTTTCATAGAACCTCGCTCGACGGCAGTCAGAGGCTGGAAATGACCGTAGTCTCTCAACCTTTGTGTGGCTCCAAGCATAGTGTTCGACGATACGTGGATACCAAATTGTTCTTGGTAACGTCGCATTGCCGCGGAAACGTTATCACTACACACAGCTAGCGTTCGTACCATTTCTGTGTACTGAGCGTTGTTGGTGTATCGAAATGCCATTTTCTCGATACGGAAACTTACACTGCGCGGAAGCAAGAGTCAGGACGCGCGGGGCGCATGTGAGCGTGCGACACATACGCAACAGTCGATAGCTTCCGGGTGACTGAGGTGACAAGGGGGGTGGGGGCGTGCATCCACGTGCGTGGAGCCGGCGCGTGCCTCGATTGGTGCGCTGCGACCTTGCGCCCTCGCATCCACGTGACAAGCGATGCGCGAGGCCGGCGCACGAGTGAGATATTTTTTAGTAGGGTGTACTTTATTTGAGATTTTGTAAATATTATTTGGTCAAAATGTAACATTGTATAAAAAACATTAGAATCGATTCTATTACTGATTTTGAACAAACGGTTTTTTAGGTTTCGTATAAACAAAAAATAACGTTGTATAAACTATAAGTGTGCGAAATTTCATACTCCGTCTGCGCAATTTTCATAAAAAGTGGTACAAAGTTTTTGCTTCACTTATTAATATATAGATTAATAGGTAATGATTTTTTAATGCTCACACCCAGTTACTCGAATCGGTGTATACTATATTTTTCCAAAATAATAATGATTTATGAACCAGTAAACTGTAAAAACTGTTTGTTACAGACAAGCCATCACCCGAGCAGAGACCTTGCTGTCTATGAAGCAAGGGCTTGTAAGGCTGGATAACATTTGGGGCGTCGGCGGCGGCATTAGGTGAGCGAGATTCCTTTATTATAGACCTTATTGCTATATTTATAAAGGTCATCGGAGTTGCATTGAAAATTACGTTATCTATTGTAACTTTATAATATTGTTTTATTTTTATTTTGTAATAATTTTAGCGATAGCTTAAGTGCCTACAAAGATATGGACGAAAATCTGAAGCAATTTTTTGAGGGGATGTATTATATGACCTCTGCTTACTTTGTAATAGTGTAGTTGCCCATTTAATTTTTAATTAATTTTCAAGATAAAATTTTACAAAAAATATCAATCAATCTTAGGAAGAACCAATAACCCTTGGATTTTTGGTCACCCATCCTTTGACCGGGCGCTGCGAAAGTTGCTTAACCTTAGCAGATCGGGCGCGTTAACCACTGCGCCCCATCGAGCTCCTCCTGTTTTATGGGTATGTGTGGTTTTTGAAATAAATGTATTATCTATCATCCCGCCAGGCCGGTGAAGTCGCTGATCCGCCAGATCCAACTGCTACTCAAGGAGTACCTGACGTCGGGCGACCTGGCCGAGGCTATGCGATGCGTGCGCGAACTCGAGGTGCCCCACTTCCACCACGAGCTCGTCTACGAGGTGAGTCGCCTGTCGATAGCATGTCAATAGCGCACTACTGGAGGAGTAGTTGGTCAATAGCGCACTACTGCAGGAGTAGTTGGCCAAAAGCCCAATGCTGGGATATCTACTTTCGTAAAATGATATACAAGGTGTTTGGTAATCCCCCTGTGTGGTGCCGGGGATAAGAATTGCATCACCCCATATCTTCCCGAAGGTGTCGTAAAAGCCGACTAAGAGACCATTCCAGGGGATGGGCAGCATCATCTCTCTGAGGTTACTCTTAACACACTTCGATCGCCAACCCGCCTGCCAAGCGTGGCGATTACGGCAAATACCCCACATGGAGATCCGTGGGGGAGGCCTTTGTCCAACAGTGGACGTCTTTTGGCTGAGATGATGATGATGTTTGGTAATGTCTATAATCCCGAAACATAGCCACGTAACCAAAGAACACCACAATGATAACATGCACAATCATATTTATTTACGTAGATAAATTTTTCCATATATAAAAATCTATTTTATTACATTGTTTTGGTTCATCCTTGACTTGTTTTGATTTCTGTTTTTGTTGGACCATGAGGTTGACGACCGAGAACAATGTATCAGCTGGATTAGGGTTGTCGCTTTACAATTTCACTTAGGAACAAGCAATCTCAATATCTTGGCCATGTGGTGCTTTTTATTAATGTTCATAATTTTCCGAGGTTCTATGCACGGTACCCTATCTGCTATATTCGGGATTATATAGGTATTACCAAACATCCTGTACAACCCATTAGTATATTCTTGTCTATAAACTTCATATTTTTTTATATAAGGTCACATTTTATCAACTGCAAATATTTTGAGGATAAATTTATTACTGAAGGTCTTGCTAGGGTCAGTAATGATACCCGTGGTTAGTGTAAAGAAGAAGAATATTTATTTACAAAACTTAACTTACTAAAGTACTAAAACATGATATCGCAACTAGCGCTATGACAAACAATATGAAACTTACAAGCTAAAGTAATACAAACATTCTATAGTATATATACAGAGATCGTGTTGTACTGCGCTGTGATTGGTCCGCGTCTTAGTATGGACATTGGTACAACTGTTGTGCTGCCACAAATTCAACAACATATATAAACTACTTTCATGAAAAATCCTTAAATGTTTATACGCTAGTTTTCAAGAAAAACGCCAAAAGACATTACGATTAAAAAGAAAAATAAAGCACTTTCGGTAGTTTCAATTAAAAGGAGCCGAAACAGAGAGGCCGCAATGCCTTCACCGCTTACACGTGTCCCTAGTTTCATTCAAGAGCCGACAGAGGCCGCTCTTAAAAATATTACATTTTTTGTGTCAGGAAAAGTAAAAAAAAAACTAGCCTAAATTTCTCTGATATAATTAGATGTTTTCTAACAATATTTGCAGTTGATATAAAGTGACCTTATACATATATCCCCATCTATAAACATTTATATGTATGTTATTCGCAGACGATCGTGCTGGCGGTGGAGTCTATAAATTCTAGCGCTGAGGAGGCGCTTTCTACGTTCCTTGCTGAGTTGCGACGAAGCGTACTCGTCAGCCCTGACCAGATGGACCGGGTGAGTAAGCCTTTCACACAACACACCGTTTAATTCAGGAGGCTCATAGGTGACTCAACATTGGCTACAGCTGAACTTCAGAGCCTCAGTCACCATCGCAGAGTTGTAGCTGGTCTATCGGTGTTTTATAGAATAGAATACACTTTGGAGAGTGTGCGAGTCAATTACACGATATCGTTCCCCCAGCCCCCTTCCACCATCGGGGTAGACGCAGGTCAGCCTACCATCCGTACGTTGCAGACATACCACCTGTCCGTACCAAGCGATGTGCTAACTCTTTTCTTTTGCGAACCGCCAAAGAATTGAATGCGCTACCTGGTCACGTGTTCCATGTTCACTACGACCTGGGTCTCTTCAAAGCAAGAGTGAATAGGCATTTCCTGTCTAAGCATGTACCACCTTAGGCCACATCTCAGCTCATTTTTGTCCCCATTGCTGGACATAAAAAATATTAAAAAAAAATATATATATATACAGGTTGTTTGTTTCAGTTTTGTTTGTTTGTTTGTTACACGTTGTAATACCGGTTTAATCCCGAATATGTCAAATAGGGCACAGGGCATAAGACCCCGGAAAATTATAAACATACCTGAAATGCACCATATGGCAGAGATATTAAGGCGTTTTGTAATTAGTAAAATTGCAAAGTGACAATCCTAGGTTTAGCTAATACATTGTTCATGGTCCAAACGAAACAGAAGTCAAAACATGTAAGGGATGAACAAAAATAATGTAATAAAATAAATTGAGTTTTTGTATGAAAAAGTAAATCTACATAAATATTATTTTGTATGTTACCACGGTGTTATTTATACTTGGTTGCATGCCAAGGGACATATTAAGGGAGGACATTAGGTATTCGATTCCCGATCTGATTCATAAAAAAATATTCTTATTTTTTTGCGTAATCCTAATAAATAATTTAGCGTATACACTAAGCGCGGGAAAATATGAAATATGTGCCGACTGACTGCGCCGGCGCCGCCGATAGATCATGCCGAAAGGTCACTTTTTGTTTTGCACACCGCACGCACCTCGCAAAGTTACGCTTTCATCCCCGCCTCGCGGCGCGTACTCCGCCGCGGGCAGTCTGCGCCGTATTTTTTTTACTTGTTTGTTTACCCAGGCATAAACTACCATAGGATTAAATATGTCTCTCGTGTTAACTAACACGCTGTATAAATATCATTTTTATGTTTTTAATTTGTTTATTAAAAATGTAAGTTATTAACAAAAAAAATAATTTAAAGTGTTTTACGGCTGAGTCAAAATAGGTGCAAATAGAAATAGAAATTCTTCATTGTATTGTTGTATAATATAGTTCTCAAATATTAAATAGTATCAACAGTTAATCCATTTCAGACGTACAATGTTTTGTGATTATAGTTATAACCTATTTATCTGCATAGTATTCGTTTAAATTATAAAAGTTTTTGAAGTGAAAACTTCTTTAGCGGCGTTGTGTACTTTTTTTGGAATGGGTAAAAAATGTTAAACTCGCGTCAGGACACGTGACCGTCAGAACACGTGACCTGATCGAAAATTCGTAAGACGGATGGAGAGTAGAGGAATGGGTAAAAAATGTTAAACTCGCGTCAGGACACGTGACCTGATCGAAAATTCGTAAGACTGATGGAGAGGCTGGCGCGGCGTAATATAAATTTTTAATATAACTTAATATAACTTTTTAATGTAATATAAATTGTCATGTTTGTGTACGATAGCCCAATAAATAAATATTGTATTCTACCACATAAATGAGAGTACTTTTATACTGATAATTAAAGCAATTCGTGCAAAATTATTCCCTAACCATTCCAAAATATCAAAAATGCACAACGTTAATATTCAAGTTTTCACTTCTGCCGGCACTCCCAGAGTGCAACCCGTCGTTTTTTGTATAAGCCATACTTTCAAACATTTTTTTAAAGATGTAACCTTCTAACGTTTTTAACTTTACCGGCAATTTATTATATTTACTAGCTGACCCGGCGGACTTCGTTCCGCTTTCACAGTTTTCATGGCAACAAAACAAACAAATCATTTTGTATTGGAAAATTTAATTGTCGTTTTTAGTATTTGATATATAACTAGCTGACTCGGCGGACTTCGTACTGCTTTGACAGTTTCCATCATTGAGTTAAATATATATCCAATGATTTTCATGACAATGAACAAACAAATCATTTTGTATTGGAAAATTAAATCGTCGTTTTAAGTTTTTTTTTTAATATAGCCTATGTTACTCAGCGCTAATGTAGCATTCTAATGGTGAAAGAATTTTTTTAAATCGGTCCCGTAATTTTTGAGTTTTACCTTTGAGAATATGTGTACAAAGTACAGATTTGCGAGTGCTTAAAGGAAACGGGACCCAGGTTCGATTCCTGGGGGTCGACCGCCTAACTCTCGCTTTCGATCGCTTTGAAGGCGAGGCGAGGTGGAGGCGTCATCTTGTCATTTCGAAAGCAATATGAAAGCAATATCGAAAGCTATAGGCTATAGCTTTCGATATTATTCGATATTATATTTCGATATTATATTAGAAAGCGAGGCGAGGGCCTCGCCTTCAAAGCAATCGAAAGCGAGTGTTAGGCGGTTGGGGGGCTGGCTGGGTCGGGTAGGCATTTAATTTTTTTCACTGTATTTTATAAATATTTAAATATTGACGGTTGCTATAAATCCTTTGCAGGGCTTTCTCCGTGTGCTAGAAGATATGTCCGACATAGTGTTGGACGTGCCGCTAGCGTACATAGTGCTGGATCGGTTCCTGGAGCTGTGCCACCACAAGTTCAGGCTGGGCGACTGCGTGCTGCGCAAGGTGCCCAACAGGTGAGTAGCCCACTGGTGGGATTAGGAGGAAAAAAAACAATTTTTTTATTTCAATTTTTTTTAAACACTTTTTTCAAATTTTTTCTTATTACTTTTTTTATATTTTACGGGTAAGCACAGTGCCTTGATCTCACCTGATGTTAAGTGATGGTAAGGCTAATGGTGGAAGCGCACTTCACTCCCCTGATCCGATCCGAACCCTTCGGAGAATCTAGTAGGGCACGGGGACGCGCACTAGTGCGCGATGCCGTTCCCTCTAGAAAACCTCCGAAGGTGATTCGTTTGACACGGCTTGAGGGACCCTTTACGTTCCTCGCCGCCCCCAAACAAGCCCGGTGAAGCTGAAAATGCCGTCTGAACAATCAGCAATCTCCAAAAAAAAAAAAAACTTCGCCCGGGATCCTAAACTAGCGACCACTGGTTATCACATCTGCTGCCGGAACACGACAATGCTACAAACATTGATGTTATGACGACATATTCAGATAAGATGGTGGTAGCTAGCCAGGCGGACAAAGAAGCACTACACCCAACCAAACCGAGTACACACATGTACCCCGTGCTGGGAATCAAACCCGAGACCTCTAGGTCTAAACCGGTGGTCTTAACCACTAGACTACAGAGGCGGTTGCCTTCGAGTGGAATCGCATTAAATATATGTGTTGTTTATTGAATTATGACTTTTTAAGTATTATTGTGCATATATTATTTTTTATGTAACTACTTGACGATTATAAGTGTAATTTTAATGCCTAAATTGTATAAAGGATTTTCATTTTAATTTTCACTTTTTTTATAAATTACTTGTGTTACACTTTTTTTCGGAACATCAATGCTGTATTATGTATGTGTAGGTGCCAAAACGTCTTTGAATCAAGGAATTGACTTTGACTTGCCATCAGGTGAAGGCAAAGTTTAGAGATAGATATAGATAGATATTCATACTTTTATTGCATCAACTATAAAAATGAACATAAAATAAAATAGTTAAAAAAAACAAATGTTAAAAAAAAATCCACGAGCAGGATTTGAACCTTCTGACATATATCGTGGTTCTAACCAGCCCGCCGAAATTATTCAACACTTTATTTTGAAAGCCATGCCCAGTATGTCAGAAAGGTGCAGGTTCAAATCCTGCTTGTTGAAATTTTTTCAACATTTGTGTTTTTGTAATTTGTTCACAACAAAATTTTTGTTAAAAATTATTTGAACATTTTCAAAATAGTTAAAGATTTGCTTCGTTTTTTTCGCTTTAAAGGATCTCTTCCAGAAAACCTAAGTGGTTCTTCCCCTAAGAAATAAAATTTGGAAAACTAATAACATATGGTAACATATACAGTTTATTTATACGCTGGATGCGAGCAGCACAAAACCGGTCGTTGTTGAGATCTTTGGGGGAGGTCTTTGTCCAGCAGTGGACGTCTTTTGGCTGAGATGATGATGATGATGATATACCGGTTGACTTTTTATCACCGTCCAAACCTTCTGAGATGACTCCCGTGATACAAACGAACAACTCTTACTATTGGACCAACTTCCTAACTCGAAAATAAAATTCAGCTGTTCCATACATTTTGGTCGAATGAATATTGATGTTTTGTATGGAACAGCTGAATTTTATTTTCGAGTTAGGGAGTTGGTCCAATAGTAAGAGTTGTTCGTTTGTATCACGGGAGTCATCTCAGAAGGTTTGGACGGTGATAAAAAAGTCAACCGGTATAATTTCACGCGAATTTAGAGATGCAAACAAATAACAATTTCATATAAGTGTTGAATAAAATTCCATGATCGGGATTTGAACCCCCACCCCATGACGGGTCAGGTGCACTACCAACTATGCTATCATAGCTCTGTCCAACCCGCCAAAATTTATTTAATTAAAAATTAAAGTTTTGTACTTAATACAATTAATTTTCGAACTAATCATTGGTTTTGTCTCAACAGAGGGCGCAAACGGTACGTCTCGGAAGGCGACGGTGGCGCCATCAAGGATCACGCGCTCAAACTGCGCGAGTAACCCACCCATCCCATCCCAGGCCGGTATAACCACAACCGTACACAGCCACACACTACTAGAAGACGGAGACCTACCGTGACTGGTCGAGTCGACAGCAACCGATATCATATGGGCTATACTTTATATGCCACTGTCAGCTATGGAAGGATCAGCGATAATTAGCTCAACTGATTTATAAGAACCAAACAGCCGCTATTACTACAACCGTACATACCCACTCACTACTAGCAGACAGAGATCTACCGTGACTGGTCGAGTCGACAGCAACCGATTTGAAATGATTTATAGTTTATATACCACTGTTAACTACGTAAGGATCAGAAACTTTAAAACTGGTATAAACTTATGATCGATAGTTTTGCTACATCGATGTTATCGATTCTCTTGCCAAGTCGATATGATCGATAATATTGCTAAGTCGATCAATAGTGTGGCCAAGTCGATATTATCTATACTATTGACAAGTCGATATTATCGACACTAAGCCAAGTCGATGTTATCGATACTATTGCTTTATCGTGGTCTATCGATAACTCTACTATCGAGTAGCTACTGCCCATATAATACAGCGTATTGTGTTATGCCTTTGTATGTATTAAAACTAAAATAAAAATATGGTGATACTTACAAACGTGTTTCATGACAATATTGTAACATTTGATTATAGAAATGTCTGGAATTCGAAATTAGCAATTTTATTCAGTTGGACATATACAGATCGACTTTTTTATCACCATCCAAACCTGAGATGACCCGTAATACAAACGAACATCTCTTTCTATTGGACCAACTCCCTAACTCGAAAAAAAAAATCAGCTGTTCCATACATTTTGGTCGAATGAATATTGATGTTTTGTATGGAACAGCTGATTTTTTTTTTTTTAGTTAGGAAGTTGGTCCAATAATAAAAGTCGTTCGTTTGTATCACGGCAGTCATGTCACAAGGTTTGGATGGTGATAAAAAATTACCTGTATATAATTTAAAGTTGCATATCAACATTGGTTCCTACACTATTAAGCCAGCCACACACCTCACGTTAAATTTGCGCAAATTTAGCGTAACATGTGTGGCTTTGCAAACATGTTTAGGGCACGGTTCCATTATCACGTTCACAGTCCCGTGTACTGCATTGTGTACACGGACAAAGTTGCGGTATGGATCTCGATATACTAATAGATAGATAATTTATATTGTATTTTACATGTCTAGGCAAAATTCTGTCGAAATTCATCGAAAACCTTCTTGAACGTACGGGTGGGTGATTTAAACCATTAGTATAGGGGACTGTGAACGTTTTAAAACTATTAACTAGGTAACTAGAAGCTATTTTGTAGTTTAATAAGAGCTAACTTGCAATTTAAGGCGAAGGGTAAGGCACACTAGCGCCACCAATTGATAATTTGATAATTACTAACTGACCGGATCTTTTTTTAAACATTGCGTACCGTCCGATAACATGAAAGCATCCATAGTATTTATTTAATAATCGTGCACTACTTTTTGTTGCGTGGTTTATTCACAAAACGGGCTATCGCATTTATTCACAAACAATGGCCACTGTTGGTATTAGCGAATGAATACAAAAACAAACCTAAAAGTAGTGCACAATTATTAAATAGTAGATGTTTGCCTAGTGTCGAAAGGTCCGCGATGTTTGAAAAAAAAATCCAGTTTAGCAGTTATCAAATTAAATCCATTAGCGGCGCTAGTGTGCTTCGCCTTAATCTACAAAGTTAGACACAAATGGAAAAATAAAGCTAAGATACAATTTTCGTAACTAATAATTTGACCCAAATCTCACGTTTACCCAAAAAGGGAAAGACAGAGTACCACCAATCACCAATTTTGAGTAAACTCGCCGTTTGTGACGTCGACGTCACATTTAGCATAATCAGAGTAGGGCTCCGAGGTGGGGTAGATATCATCAGTGATGGGTTGCAGCCGACCGCCTGATGTGCGAGCATCTTGGAACCCTTGGCCCTTAGTCAGCTCTTACGTCATGAACGGGGAGTTAGGCAACTGATACATTTTTTTTTTCAACATTTGTGTTTTTGTAATTTGTTCGCAACAAAATTTGCGTTAAAAATTATTTGAACATTTTATAACTGATACATTTTTCACGTTCTAAACTAGTAAACTATTTTGCCATTTCTGTCCAAACTTGTAGGACAAAATACAGTATCTTCGTAAACTACAAAATAACTCCTAGCTACAAATTAAGGGTGCGCCGACTGCAAAAAATGCCAAAAATGCTGTCACGGTTAAGTTGATGTATGATGAAAAAACTATCGTATCACATAAACAAAATATATATTTAGTATCAAAGGGTTTACAATTAGTTCGACCCATAAATTCATGACACGCTATAGTTTTTTCTACAATGTCATTTAAAGTTAGGCATAAATCATGAAAACGAGTGCCGGCGTTTAGTTGATATCTCATAGTTTATCTAAATTATTGTACCTGTGATTTTGTCTAAACAATCACCAATGTCTTAACTACAAATCGTCCGTCTCACATTTTCGATTTATCGAGCGGTTTTTTTAATTATTAATTTTCAAATTAACACGTTAAATTTCCCATACAAAACTAGTTTGGCCGCGCGGCAACAAATAAATATGGACGAAGACATTTCAAATAAAATATATGACACTTGTCACTTACGGACGGCGCACCCTTAATCTCTAATGGAACAGCGCCCTTGTTATATTCAATGGAATTAAAGACATGTACTCTAATACAAAGATCAGTCTGAATGTTTACGCTTTTCCAATATAGGGTAAAGCCGTTAGAGTACGCACTATCAAAGACTACGTAATTATATTTTTTCTAATGGCAAACACATTCATGGCATAATTAAATACTACGTACACACGGATGCACATTAGAATACCACAAACTGTCAAAAGAGATGTTTAATTTTGAATGGAGAAAATGCCGACACTTTGTACACAATACCGAAAGATTTCTAATGTATGAAATAAGCTTATTCGAAATGATTTTCTTCAAATAAATGAATAGTTTTCTTGTCAGAATTATCTGAAACACTAAAATAAATCTACTTTCGTGATGGCAGCAGTATTCTGCCAATTCAAGTAGTTGTCCAAAAAAACGATAAAGCGTATTGAAGTATTACTTATTATAACTAAATACATGTATTTTTTAACATTTTTTTTAGTAAATGTACAGGGTTTTGGCATAAAATTAAACATCTCCTTTCCTCAATAGACATATTCAACCATATGTGTATAGCATATGGTTGAATATGTATTGAAGACATTTGACAGTTTTGGATAGGTTGATGTGTAGCCGTCTGTACGATATTGACTTCATGCACGCGTTGTCTCACGCAAGTAGTTGCTAATAGATTTAATATTGTCCAATTAGCAGCACTGCGCTACTCTTTGGTAGTGTGCGCTTTTTGGTGGCTTTACCCTATCACTTTAAGTATTGATATGACGTGCATATAGTATTTTCTTACACAATGATCAGGGTAGACAATAACAAATGACAACACATAATTATCGCCTGTAGACAATTATCTGTATTGTATAATTGAATCAGGATTGTCACTTTCCAAAATCGTACTGAATTAATATTTTTTATTGTAGCTTTGTTCTTTGACTTATTGCACCGTCATTTACGAGATATGTATATAAAGCTATACAATTTATGTAGGATAACTTACACCATGACAATTAAGGTACGTAATGTGCGTATGGCATGACACAACCGCAATGAAAAGTACAATTTATAACTTGAAAATGACTTTTCAAGGCTACTTTTAGCAAGGCTTTTGTTTTTACTTTTTCAACAATTTGTCGAAAATACAAGATTAATAAAAAATTACAATTAATTTTAATTACCACACAAAGTACACGAAATGGTTCAGATAGAAGTTTTTTTTAAATAATTTTTTGATTTTTTTATATGCAATTGGAAAGTAATAATTCTTACGAAAGATAAAAGTGACAACTCTGATTAGAAGAAAATATCGAAACACGTATTTTTTATCAAATATTCTGCGAAGCAATTAAATATTAGCTTTGCATTTAAAATAATTGTTATTGTAATAAAAAGATATGTATGTAGGAACTTATAGATGATTAATGAGGTGTTGTATTGATTTACATAATTATAAATAAATTTTAAACGTGTTACGCCATCTTGGATGCTTCGCACAGGCACGAAAATGCTTAGAATGTACATTTTTGGTCCAAATAGGCAATGTGCCGGCCAAAAAGAAATAATGCTGTATTAATTTGAAAAATACAATAGTGTTGAAAAAGTTCCTCAAGCGGTATTCGAACCCTTACCCCATAACATGCCGGGTCAGGTGCACTACCAACTATGCTATCGTGGCTTTGCTGATCGTGGCGTGGCTGATTTGTAATTTGTTCGCAACAATATCTGCGTAAAACTATACATAACCTTATATAATGCTGTATTATGTTAGAACTTGTCTATTTAAATAGGTAGTTATTATTATGGCAACAGAGCATTAAATTACCCTTGGTTTTATTACAGATCGAATATTTAGTATTTTCATACTTTTTTGATAAAATAAATAAAAAAAAACATATTAACTGTTCTATTATACATAACTTGACATTTTCATCTTTTAGTAAGATACAGTGGTTCATGTCAAGTTATGCTAGAACAGTTAATTTGTGTTTGTTAGTTCAATGCATTCAAAATATATGACTATAAAAATATCCAATTTTCGAACTCAAATACTTACAACTTACAGTTTTGGTGCCATAATAATAAAGACTTAAACGAACAAGTTATAACAGATAACAGCGTTATTTCTTTTTGGCCGGCACTTTTATGTTTGGACCATAAAGTGCATGCTTTGTCTATGAAATATATTTTCTCTATGAATTATAGTTGACATAATTTTCTTGATACTTGTGCAAAATAATGTCGGTCACTAGTCTTGCGGTTGCGGCGAATCGGTCTCTCCATTTATACTCTAACTAAGCGAAATGCGTTGACTTTATGAATTTAAATAATTTCTTTTTATGTATAAAAAATATTTTTTGTAATGCCATGAAACAGCCAATACCAATAAAATTGTAGCGATGGCTTGATTTCAATGATAGAGGCCTTTGCCCAGCAGTGGGATAGTAAAGCTATTTTTGAATTGAGCTATTTGTAACTTATTTTGTCAAATACTTATCCCAAACTTTACTGAGTTTTACTTTCTTTTGTTCGTTCTTATAAAATAGTGGTCAATATATAGTTTTTATTGGCAAATTCCATCTCAACTTTATAAAATACTAGCTGACCCGGCGGACTTCGTACCGCTTTGACAGTTTCCATCATTGAGTTAAATATATATCAATGGTTTCCATGACAACAAAACAAACAAATCATTTTGTATTGGAAAATCAAATTGTCGTTTTTAGTATTTTATATATCGCACTAACAATACAATACTGTAATAACTCAAAATATACTGATATTTGAGATTTTACCGTATTGCATTAATAGTACGATTTAATTTAAAATTTCAGAATATTTGAGTTATTACAGTATTGTATCGGTAGTGCGATATTATTATTTCTTTTAATACAGCCTATGTTACTCAGCGCTAATGTAGCATTCTAATGGTGAAAGAATTTATTTATATAATTTAGACAAAAAGTTTTTAATATCTATTTTCTCGCAACTACAGATAACACTGCCACACTGTCCAAAAGATTTACTAACAAAAATTGAGAGTTTTAACCTCTTTAGATAAAATAGTAAATATAGAGTTATTAAAAATAATAGTAAATAACAAATATACTGTATCAAACTGCTAGACAAAGGCTTTCATTGAAATCAAATCATCGCTATAATTGATGAGTATTATCAGAGTATCTAATGCAAATGAAAATTTCTTACGTTATGGCTACACTATCTCGATCACCGTTGTTCGACGTCACCTTTCGTTGCCAATCAATTTTTCATTGGAATCTTAATTCAATTCAATTCAATTCAAGCATTTATTCATGACAGCTAGGAAACAGGTGGTCTGTATTAAATTATTTCTAAAGTCAAAAATCAGTTACTGACTTTTAAGGCGAAGGGTAAGGCACACTAGCGCCGCCAATTGATAATTTGACAATTACTAACGGACCGTATCTTTTTTTAAACATTGCGTACCGTCCGACAACAGGAAAGCATCCATAGTATTTATTTAATAATTGTGCACTACTTTTTGTTGCGTGGTTTATTCACAAAACGGGCTATCGCATTTATTCACAAACAATGGCCACTTTTGGTGTTAGCGAATAAATACAAAAACAAACCTAAAATTAGTGCACAATTATTAAATAATAGATGTTTGCCTAGTGTCGGAAGGTCCGCAATGTTTGAAAAAAAACCCAGTTTAGCAGTTATCAAATTAAATCCATTAGCGGCGCTAGTGTGTCTTACCTTCGCTTTAATGATTAAAGGAATGAATAGCAAACGTACATTATGCAAACATTAAAATAATAAATTCATAAAGTCACCGTTTCTCGCTCCCATTGATTAATAGATGTATAAATCAACACTTGACACTTTTGAGGGAGTTGATAGTTTTTTTTTTAAATGACGTTTAATGATGTCACTAGGTTTTAGGTGTTTTATTGAAGTTTTTTATATGTCTATGCGGAGTGTTGCAGAATTTGAAATGCAGTCAGTGATTTTACAGATGAGAAATCTTAAAAAGGCTTAAAAAAACTCTTTAAAATGAGTTTGTATAGCACTGAAGCATTTTTATTTTTTAGATAGTTTTCTGTTGGCTGCAAGTGGTTTTTACAGCGTCACCGGACTTTGCACTGAAGCAGCCTCCTAAGTGCCTATTGCGCGTCCATATCAATGTCTCATGCAATTTCAAGTTCAATATTTTTTGAACCCATACACCAATTTTTACCAGTCTACTCAGTACTGTGCTATACAAATTGTCTTTTTCGTTAATGTCACTACATGGTAAAATAAAACTTTCATACAACATAAATTTTTCTTTTGCAAAATGTTTACAATCTTGTGTCGATGGCCGATTTTGATATCCCATAGTACACACGTACATACTCTCACGTACTTCTCTTAAAAAAAGGGGTAGACAAAATCACGAATTTTGAGTATGCTCGCCATTTAGTGACCTCGACGTCATATTTAGCATGAACAAAGTAGGGCTCCGTGCTGGAATAGGTAACGTCAGTGATGGGTTGATGAGTATCTTGGAACCCTTCCTTACATATCATAGTGCTAATATCAAAACCACCGACATGCTGTTGAGACGTTATCGAGTTGCCACACTGACTGTTGAGTGATCTGCAACGCCCCGCATCGGACAGCGTGCAAGTGAGATGCCGTATCTTGCGGTCCGACCACACGCAACTATGTGTTATAGAGAAGTTTGAAAAAAGACTTGTAATTTTTATATTAGCATTTAATTTAATGTTTATGTATAATTTTTTTTTTGTGTCTTATCTTATGTGTTGTATAAAGAGAATGATGGTTTCATGAAAGGTGGATTATGTGTACTTACCTACTTTATTAAAGTTATATATTACGATGGTACTTTTCAAGAAATAGGACCGTAGGATTTTTGACAAATTTTCATGACATGATACAAATTTTACGTGTGCTGATTTTTCTCTTATTCAAAGTCACTAGTGACTTATTTTTAACACATAATATTGTCAAACGGTAGGTGTAGGTATGTATGTATTTTAATTTTGAAGTTGTAAAAAAATGCAATAGTTATTATATTTTATAGTGAATTTCATGTCACTTTTAGTTCCCGACCCTATCCAAACCCCTCGAAGAGTCTAGTAGGGCACGGGGATATTTTTGTTTTACAACCCTGTATGTCCCAATAAGATTTTAAAAAAATTAATTTTGATGTGTGGCATGTTTTTTTAAAATAATACACATTTTTTTCTTTATTCACAAGTCCATAAAATTGCATAGACAGATTCATAAGTCCGAGCAATTTATTGAAGTATGAAGATGTATAGGTATTGTGTCCCCGTACGGTAGCACGGACCGGACACCTTACTTCACAGTGGCCCCTATGGGGGCACTGGATTGTGAACGAACTAAACATTGGCTAAATCATAGCGAGAGCCATCATACAAGAAATTGAATAGTCTTATTATCAAAATCAGCCCACCGACATAATATTGACACGTTACTGATAAGATTAGTAGACATGAGACCTTTATGTTATTATTAAATTTGAAATGTATTTACTACAGATTGTGTTTGTAATTAACAATGATTGGAGTAGGTAGAGCTATTTTGGTTCATTGACCGTAAACGTTGATGTTAATATGGACATTCCGCGAGATTCTAACTGAAACTTGTTTTTATAAACATGATAAAAGAAGGCTTAGAAACGTATTGGCAGTGGGCGCACGACGAACGCGTCGCTAATGTAAGTTTGACAACGTTGCGACGTTGTCAAACTTACATACTACTTACATTAGCGACGCGTTGCCAATTTCCATTGCGCAAATGAAAGAATACAACAGCAGGCACCGCCGCTAGAAGAACGCACCTGTTTTTGTCTCTTTTTACAGCATTCAAATTGTTTATCGACAACATTTCTAATCCCGGCATTTGTCCCGGGAATGTCCATATTAATACAACGTATCGCAAATACAAAAAATTGCTAGAGCAATTTTTTGTAGTACATAGGTAGACCTACTTCGATCGCTGGTAATTAATTTTAAATAAGTACATATAATTACTGAAATATGAATCCATTGTTCTCTTTACACTTTGGTTTTCGTTCAGCGTGTGGTCTAATAATACTGGTGCCTAAATAAACCCAAAAGCAATGTCTTAATGTTCGTTACTTTTGAGTATTGCCCGGTTCTGTGGGATTGGGCTGTTATTTTTTACTTTTTACATTAACGTCATACAACTAAAGCTAGACTCAGAAGTTAGAAGATAATTACAAATTAGGTCTTATTTGTAAACAGATAAGGTTGTATTTTTCTTCGACATGCTTTCGTCACTAGTATATAAGGTCACTTTTTATCAACTGCAAATATTTTGACAGAACATCTAATTATATCGAAGCAATAAGGCCCTAGCATTTTAAAAAAAAATTCAAGCTAGTTATTTTTTTTTACTTTTCCTGACACAAAAATTGTTATATTTTTAAGAGCGGCCTCTCTGTCGGCTTTTTTGAATGAAACTAGGTGCACGTGTAAACGGTGAAGGCATTGCGGCCTCTCTTTTTCGGCTCCTTTAATTGAAACTACCGAAAGTGCTTTATTTTTCTTTTTAATCGAAATTTATTTTGGCGTTTTTTCTTGAAAACTAGCGTATAAAAACTTAAGAGTTTTTCATTAAAATAGTTTATATATGTTGTTTTATTTATCCTCAAAATATTTGCAGTTATAAAATGTGACCTTACATTATACCAATAAGAAAACTACAATCTTGAAACCTTGTTTTACATAGTAAGTTCTTGATTTTGTATGTTGTTTAATTGTAGTACAAATAAATTAAGTCTTCGATCTTTGAAGCTTTTAAAGATACCAATGTTTATGTTAGAAATTTTAATGACTATAGTTGGATGACGTTGACTTGATACTACGTACCATTGTCGAAGATATCTTTGATATATTATGAAATATTGTCACTCCAATTCAAATAAATTTGATAAGAATACTAAAGTTTGTTTATTAAGCTAAGCGCTAAGTATCAAGAATGGGAAAACTAAGGTATGTTTATTTCACTTAGTATCAAATTAATTTGGTTGAAGTATGTACCAAGTTGCAGATGTTAGACTCAAGAGGCAGTGCGCTAGAGTCCATTATGCCATGTGAAATTTGAAGTGCATTTTAGTATTAAGGTTTTTTAACACTCTTTAGACGGTAAGATGTATTTCTATTCGCTTAGGTTAGATCGCGAGGTTGTCTATGCAGTCCTTTGTAAATATATTCTTGAAGTAAAAATGTCTTAGAACATGTTCGCATTATTTTTGGTGTTTTATTTTTGACATATCCCCTTAGTGAAGTAATTATCATTGTAATAATTATCAGCCTTATTCAGCCATTAATCTTTTGATTAATCGGGATTGGACGACAAATGAAAAAGTGCCCAACGCCACCGTCGTGTATAGCCGACGAGAAAACGACATTTTTAAAATACAAAATAAATATATGTACTAAATTATCTTTTCTGTTTTTTTTCCTATTATTTAAAAGTACATTAATGTTATATTGTAAAATGGCACGAAGATAGATCCATTAGTTACATTTCACTAGCAAAAATTATCATTAAATATTGCTAATCGAAATCCTTAACCTTTTGAACGCCACGGTCGGCACTGGACGACAAATGAAAAAGTGCCCAACACGCCACCGTCGTGTATAGCCGACGAGAAAACGAAATTTTTAAAATACAAAATAAATATACTAAATTAACTTTTTTGTGTTT
Source organism: Eudonia mercurella (assembly GCA_963082485.1). Taxonomy (NCBI): domain Eukaryota; kingdom Metazoa; phylum Arthropoda; class Insecta; order Lepidoptera; family Crambidae; genus Eudonia; species Eudonia mercurella. The sequence goes on along the minus strand of OY720049.1, from coordinate 8,943,745 downwards.
CTTTTTCCTATTATTTAAAAGTACAGTAATGATATATTGTAAAATGGCACGAAGATATATCCATTAGTTACATTTCACTAGCAAAAATTATCATTAAATATTGCTAATCGAAATCCTTAAAAAAGGTGTTCTCCTCACGCCACAGTCGGCAAGATACGACAGCTAGTGAAGGGTAAGTTAGGTAAATTTATTGAATAGTGCAGAATAGCTATTGGCATATAATAGTTCGTAGCGGCCTCGCTTTTTGTAAATTTTGCTTACCTTTTTAATGAAAACCAAAATAGTAGAGAAAGATTTTCATAAAATGCGCGAAGGCACTTATTTGAGCTCCTAGATTGAACTACTGTTCTAAACAAATGAAATAAAAAAAATAGAATGTTATCTCTTATATAGTCGAATAGTTCGTAGCGGCCTCGGAATTTTTAGATATCATTGATTTTACATTTTACATTTTTACATTTTTACATTTTACAAAACTTCTAAAATCGCTTTAAGATCGATGTGAATTTCTCCTATCTACGATAATATTATTGAGCAAAATTTATACCAGAATAATTGTTACTTCATGAGGAATAAACATTTAATAATGAATTTATAATCCTATTTCGATAAAAACGATAAATACAACTGCAAAATTACTATAAAATGCGATGCGCCGGCCGTCCGAACTCAGCTTTTTCTCGCAGAGTGGAAATTTGTAATACTAAGGATGAATTTATTATTCGATAAAAACGATAAATACAACTGGAAAATTACTACAAAATACGAAACTGGGCATTTTACGCAAAAATCACAGTCGAGATGTAATAGGCCTCTTAATAATTAGTACTCTAATAGACAACCTTTTCTTTACCTTGTTGTTTATAATTTTTAGTTTACTTGAAATGTCACATCCCTACCTCACACGCGAGAAAGTTGTCAAAGGTCGTGCCAACCACGCCATAGTCGGGTCTTCCCGACAGCGGATGACTTCACGAACGAGATTAGTGATGTACCTTATTATTATCTGATTTATTCGTTTGCAGTTCTAATGTCTACTTTTACTTTGTTTAGAATTTTGTAACTGCTGTTAAATGATACGAAATAGTGTCAAATAAAGATTGATATAACGAGTAATATTTTATTTCAAAAATATGTGACGAATAGCAATTATTAAATTGGTTATTGACAAATTATCGATAAGATCGTTGGCATTCCTATTTTATTTGTAGGTATTTGCTCTGAATTTGTGGCTTGGCGTGGAAGGGGCGCCAATGCGTTTGCGCTCTGGCGTTCAAAAGGTTAAAGGTTAGTGATATGTACCTACGTAGCTATAACTACACGATATACATGCGCGCGGGCAGCCGCACTCGTGCCACCATTCAGTACGGAATAAACTAGTGAACGGGAAGCTCGCGTTTTATTTCCATACATATCAGTTAGGCACTGTCTGTTTCGGACCCTATTTTTTAGGCTTAGCAGAAAAGTTTATACTTGAATAAATTATTAAATAACTAAGAAAGTTTGTTCTTAAATATTTACTTTACTTACTTTAGTAAAGTTTTACTTCAGTTTTTTTTATGTAAAAACTTATTGAATTTTTTTTACCAAAATATTATAGTCAAGTGTGGGGAGTTAATAATTTTTTAACTCTAACCTCTTGGAATAACTGGAAATAATCTTTTTTTTTCTTTGACCAAGGGGCCACCTCCCGTACTTTATTATAAAGTATTGTATGTTATTTCGGGTAATTGTACTTTATAACTTTATGAGAACAATAAAGTACGCGAAAATACTTTATTTCCCATATTTTATTTCTCTGGGATTCTTTTTACATTATAACACGAAAAAGTTGCTGTGCAGATATTTAGAAGAGATAATCATTTGTTAAAAATTTGTCTAAAAACAATGAGAAGTATGTTTTTAAGCGAAAAAAATAATCGTACTTTATTTTGATCCAATGTACTTTTTTTGTACCTTGTAATAATTAATGTACTTTATTTGCTCAAAAAACAACAACCTTACCTACCCCTTAGCGACTTTAGGACGTCGTAGGTACGTGACTTTTATGCAAAGGCATAAAAGTCATGTACCTAAACCTAAAGAGGTTCATTCAACACAGCCTTACACGCCGACTTTGGGCGGCACTTACTCTGAGGTCCCGGGTTCGATTCCCGGTCGGGTCAATGTCGAAAACGATATTTTTGATAGTGTCGGGTCTGGGTGGTTGTGGTACACCGTCGTTGTTTCTGATTTCCATAAATACGAAACCTTGGGATCAGAACAATGTATGTCTATTGTTTTTTACTGTTAGACAGGCCTAACGGGAGCGGGTCCAAGTAGCGGTCTCGAGGGGCCCGATGCGAAAGGACTTGCGGGGCACGTGAGTTGCCCATAGTTGGTTGTCATGCTCGGTGGTTTTCACTGAGCAGAACTCCAACATCTCCGGTACTAGTCTGGATAACTAGTAGAGGTGCCCGCTAGATGCAATACCTCCGGTTGAGCCAACCGCGTAGGATGTTGAAATTGGCAAGGTGCCTGGATGGGTACTGAGAAGTGAGTGGGCTTACAACTCCGCCACCAAAGAGGATATTTAGTAGTCAACTTAGAGTTGACGACCCGAGCAGTGGAATCTGCGAGTTGTGCTCTTAGTGCAACGAGAAGTGAGCGAGCTTACAGCTCCGGTAACCTATCTGGATAATAGGTAGTGGACTATACGTGTCCACGGGGCAACTAGCTTGAGACACTAGTCTTAAAAGTACCGGATGAAGAATGCGCTTCGGTGCGTCCTGATATGGCGTTACGACCTGACGTAGATGGTCCCTTGTGCTTGCACAAGGATGTCTGACACCTACTTTGTGACCTAACGGTTGGTAGGGGGTGTCAGTATAAACTTTAAAGTAGTGTTAAGTGGGTTTGTTAGACAGGCCTCTCCAAGTGTATGTATGCACGACTAAGCACGATCAACAACTGGTTGCTTTTTGGTAATAAGCCTGCGGGATGCGACTGCAGTCTTCTATTTACAAACGTAACAAGGAACTGCTCAAGGAGTCGGGAATTCACTAAGCAGTAGCAACTTAACACTAGCTGATCACGTACTTGGTACGGGTGGGTGGGATCGTATCAGGATGCTGATTACGTGCTCTGTACGGCATTGAATTTCTTAGCGTTTGTTTTAAAATGACGTCCGTGCTACGTAATTTGCGTGTAACCTCTGTGTAATGAATAAAAAAAAATTTCACACAAAAGAAAAATGTTATAATGAATAGTGCATTTATTTTTCGTATCACAAAATTAATAAGTTATGTAAATTAAAACTTATCACTAAAATAAATATTATCACATTGTTAATTTATTAAAAATAATATAAGTATTGCTTGCTCTGAGCTAGGAGTATATTACAGAGTCTCCCAATATGCTTATTGTAAGTATATGTAGAAGCTTGAGCTATTGCGCTGGTCGGTTATAGTCGACGGCGCCGGCGGTCAAAGGTTACTCATTCCCTGTTGATATGATTATCTTAACAAACCACATTCATACAATAAATTAATAGAGCATTTACTTTTCGTATCACAAAATAAATAAAAACTTATCTATCACTAAGATAAATATTCACACACATTGTTAATTTAATAAAATAACATTATTGCTTGATTTATGCTAAGAGTTTAAAGTTTCATATAATTGTGTATAATAGTTGCCACAAACAAATAAAATTAAATGTGTTACTTAATTTTAATCACCCTTTTTGCTATTCCATGTGGAAAGCTTGAACCCAGCTGCAATGAGATGTTTAAGCTAATTATGAGAATAAAGTATTTCATATTTTGCTTAAAACACTCCATATTTTATAGGGCTTTTTTGAGACATTTTTTCTAAATTTTAAATTATTGCTATTATTTTCTTACGACTACTACACCTAATATTAAATATCATGCAGCCAAGCTCATAATACTTCTAATAAGCTCGAAATAAAAATAAAAAAATCTGGAAGCTTCTCTCTGTGCATGTGTAGTTTTTGGTGATTTTTCATATCTGTAACAAAAAGGTTAATTCATAAATACGTAAATATAATTTTCTAGGCGGCAAAGTAAACAGTCGTGTTTGTAATTTTGTGTAAAAAAAACATTCAAGAAATTATTGTGTTATTATAAAAACTAGCAACAACAGTAGAGATACCACTTTTCCAAATATACTCCCGGGCTCCCAAACCGAGCCACCTAGCATAATGAGTTTGTATCGTCTATAACTTTAAAAAATGTATGAATGACCAAAAAATTCAGAACAACAACACATGAGCCTCATGTTGAATATGTCAGCTACAAAACTGCATAAAAACTTTTTGGCCATTCATACAGTTAAAGTTATAGACGATACAAACACATTATGCTAGGTGGCTCGGTTTAGGAGTCCGGGAGTGTATTTCAATTTGTGCTTTTGTAAACTATAAGGTATTGTCGATCATTGCCGTCGTTGGCGTAGAGCACGCTATTACTTGTCGACTATAGCCGACTGTAGCAGTAAAAAGATAAAGGGGAAAACAGTTATACCTACATCACGCAATAGGAATGTTGACAACGACAATAATTAACTCCAGGGGGGTAACCACGAGCTCTTATAGCAGTATTATTGCAGTAGTGAAAACAAGACGCGCGTAACTGCGAATATACTCGCGTCTCTTTTCCACAACTGCAATAATACTGCTATAAGAGCTCATAGTCAGAGGGCTGAACTTTGAACGTATGAATGGAATTACGTAACAGTTTGAATCATTTGAATCATTAACCTATTGTTTATTTGACATAAACATTAATTTCTGTCACCTATTCATCATCAGCTCATTTTTATGTCCCCACTGCTGGGGCACGAGCCTTCCCTGTGGATGGATAGGGAGAACGGGCCATAAACCACCACGCGGGCCCAGTGCGGATTGGTGGTTGTTAACGACTGCTAATGCAGCCGGGACCAACTGCTTTACGTGCCTTCCGAAGCACGGAGGAGCTCGAGATGATACATTTTTGGTCACCCATCCGATGACCGGCCTTTGCGAAAGTTGCTTAACCTTAGCACTCGCAGACCGGGCGCGTTAACCACTGCGCCATCGAGCTCCTCTGTCACCTATTGACGGAACACAATAGTGACGTCATAGTTAGCCATTCCCATCATGAAGCTGTTAAATCTACAGCTTCATGATTCCCATACAATTTTTATTAAAAAAAAATATCGGTTTGACAGTTGCTAAAAAGTTTCTCTATTGACACAAAATAAGGATACCCAGGGTGCCTAGTGTGATTTTTGTTTACTATTCGCATTCATTCGATTACGTTTACGAAAACGACGAAAATTATTTAGTAAGGCATTGAAGCAGCGCCTCCTGGCTGCCAAGTGCGAGTTTCCTTCGCCATTCGTTAACGTTTACGTAAACGAGAATTTGTATGGCAAAATGTTAACTCTCCTCGTATGCCGCCAGGAGACGCTGCTTCAATGCCATACTAGTTTTCGTTTTCGTAAACGTAATCGAATGAATACGGATAGTAAACAAAACTCAAACTAAGCACCCTGGCGACATACGACAGGAGTTAACATTTTGTCATACAAATTCTCGTTTTCGTTAAGGGGGTGCAGCGCGGACGCAAAACTGCGAGTTTCAAGTTTCTTTATGATAGCGAGCGAGCGGCGCGTGGCAGTGGTGTGACAACGGCGCACGACAAGAATACGCACGCACACTAATATCTGTACAGAGTAGGCTGGTGATTTAATTAGAGCAATGTTTACTTTCGTAAAATCAAAGGCGTTTGGGTAAAAATTAAGAAAAGTCTTAATAATTTTATATTCATGTTTTTTAATGGCAAAATAAGACAACATTGACCTGCGGAATATCAATACAAACATTCCGACAATGATCCGACATCAAGTCGGATCATTGTTTCATCTGTGCTATATTTACAAAGTTTCTGAAGAAATAAGTTTGTAGATATCATTATTTTACGTAATATTTATGCAGTTTCTGGGTATTTGTTTCAAATTCCAAGACAACCATGACCTTGTGAAAGGATCAAGCTAACCTACACTAGTCCTTTTAATGTATAAGACCTAAGTATTCAGCGCCTAGCACTAGTGACTTAAAAACACGTATTTTCAAATTCCGCGCTGCACCCCCTTAACGTGATCGAATGGCGAATGGAACTCACACTTGGCACCCCAAAGGTAAGCTACATACAGCGCTCGAGCAACGCATACATAGACACGGAGTCACGGACGCGGAATTTCCAACAGCTCGAAACAGTTTATATGAAGCTTATAGTCTCGGATACACTAGGGGACAAACGGAGCGACATGTTGCGGAACATGTTGCTCGACAACTACGTGAATGTCCCGAGAGACTATGCCGCGGAGCATTTTGCAGGCCACACCAGTCAGTGTTTATAGAAATGTCGCCCAAGGATTGTGGCGATCAGTGCCGCGTACATACTTATTTCGGGAGAGAAACGTACGCGAAAGAAAAGGTGGTGGATGCGTAATTCCCTAATAGAACGAGAAACGAAGAGTAAATATTTTAAATGACCTTCGGATATCTGACGGATCATTTGGAAATTTTACGCGAATGTCATCAATTTAGATATTTCAGCGACAAACGGCCGGCGCGACACTGACGCGGGACACATGTGCGCTCGCTCTCGGAGCGCAGCGGGAGCAAGCAACATTTGCATGGGACACCGGGCAACGGTGCAGCATCACGTTGATTGCGTGTTGCGCGTCATGTTGGGGGACATTTTGTCCCCTAGTGTATCAGAGGCTTAAGTTCTGCAGTATCCTTATTTTGTGCTATTCACTCGTGCATTCCATGCTTCGGAAGGCACGTTAAGCCGTTGGTCCCGGCTGCATTAGCAGTCGTTAACAACCACCAATCCGCACTGGGCCCGCGTGGTGGTTCATGGCCCGTTCTCCCTATCCATCCATAGAGAAGGCTCGTGCCCCTGCAGTGGGAACATAAAATAAGCTGATGATGACTAGCCAGTCACCTACCCAATTCGCTACTCGCTTCTCGCCTTCTGCCCATGAGTGGAGTAAGTCTTAGGCACTTTCCTGTACTGCCACCACTCCACCGCCACCGTCACGGCTGCCACCACCACTGCCGCGCTGATCACGATGCTTTTGAGAAGGAGATCCATGACCTAGGTAACCAACCATAGCCATAATCACAATCATAAATCTTTATCGATCTTTATTAAAACAGTCGCACATCACTACATTACATAGTATAAAACAAAGTCGCTTCCCGCTGTCTGTCTGTCCCTATGTGTCCTTAGATCTTTAAAACTACGCAACGGATTTTGATGCAGTTTTTTTAATAGATAGAGTGATTCAAGAGGAAGGTTTATAAATGTATAATACATGCATAGAATTGGACCCGGTACTCAAGCGGACGAAGTCGCGAGCGGGCCGCTAGTTATACAGGGTGGCTCATTCAAATCGGTCAGTATGGGAATGTCTGAAACTATAAGACATACGAAGATTTGTTCTTAGGAACCATGTCACCGATTTTGATAAAAAGAAAAACTGCATTCATACATTTGAAAAAAAACTGTACCCAGCTCGGGAATCAAACCCGGTTGTTTTGAAAAAATAAACTTACACTTTTTCTATTTAAATATCGATTGTGTAGGTCTTAAGCTGTAAATTTCTCTAAGAAACATGATGTCTAAAATGAATAAAATGCATTGTTTTGACATACTTTAATTTATCATAGTAGGTGTTCGAAGTGACCACCGTTACAATATTCAACAAGTTCAGGCATGTAAAATTGTCTCTATGGCTGTTTGTATGTACCTCTCTACTTGTTACATACGCCTTATCATGTGGCATTAGCATTGCATTAAGTCTTTAAAATATTAAAATAATAAAAAATAATTATTAAAATATTGTATTGAAAAAAACGGTGGTCACTTCGAACACCTACTATGATAAATTAAAGTATGTCAAAACAATGCATTTTATTCATTTTAGACATCATGTTTCTTAGAGACATTTACAGCTTAAGACCTACACAATCGATATTTAAATAGAAAAAGTGTAAGTTTATTTTTTCAAAACAACCGGGTTCGATTCCCGAGCTGGGTACATTTTTTTTTCAAATGTATGAATGCAGTTTTTCTTTTTATCAAAATCGGTGACATGGTCCTAAGAACAAATCTTCGTATGTCTTATAGTTTCAGACATTCCCATACTGACCGATTTGAATGAGCCACCCTGTATATGCCTAGTGAGTTTTGTATGCCATGCCATCGATCACGTTGTCGAAAACGAGAAGTTGTGCTTTATTTATTTATTTATTTATTTATTTATTTATTTATTTATGTAAATAATAACACAACATTACAGTATGCCACCAATACGCTATGCTATACAAAAAAAATATCAAAAAATGTTGTTATTCTAAATTGTAATTACTACAATAGAAACAACAGCAAAAGAAAAAAGAAAAAAATATATAGATTTATAAGTTAAAGTAAAAAATAATAATTACAAAATAATAACAATAATCATATTAATAATGTATTATATAGTAATAATTCTTACACTATCAATCATCTCACAATACCTCGGACATTCTCTGCACACTTCCCTCGTTAACTTAAACTCACTTTAACTCTCCTCGTTTGTCACTAGGTAGCACTGAGTGCATAGTGTGAATTTTGTTTACTTTCCGTATTCATTCGATTACGTTTACGAAAACGAAAATTAGTATGGCATTGAAGCAGCGCCTCCTGGCGACAAAGGAGAGGAGTTAACATTCTGCCATACAAATGCTCGTTTTGAATGGCGAATGAAACTCACACTTGGCACCTTGATTCAATGCCATTGAAATTACCGTTTTCGTTTGCGGCCTCATAAAGGTATCGATATTCTAAGACTTGTTGACAAATTATCTGTAGAATCATACCTATTTAAAGTTTGTGACGGTGGGCGAGCCAAGATGTAGGTACATACATTGTGTACCTGGGTAGCTAAAATTAAATTGTTCTGTAGCGATCCCACAGAAGAAAACCTATTCCGAAAAAATACTTTTTAAGCTTATTGGGTATAACGCTCTGTTATGCTATCATCATCATGAATGAGCACCAGCTCTTTTGATCCCCGCTGTTAGGGCACGAGCCTTCCCTGCTAATATACAATAATATACCTACATGTTTTGCTGTAGACGCTGGGACGGCGAACTAATGGCACTCATGCCATTAATGGCACGCAACACAATATTTTGGGCACGTCACTTATCACAAAATTCATTATCATTACGAAAAAAAAATGTGTGAAGTAAGTATTAAGTACCTATCTATTTAAATCTAAGCCTACCTATATGAAAATCGAAAATTTCGTAATTTTAAACATTACTTAATAAATATGAACATTAGTAGGTAGTTACATTACGATATCTAGGCTTATTACCTAAGAACTATAAAAAACTAATTAACGTCAGCTAACAACAACGATTCGCCACGCAATCTTACCTATACGCAACGATCAAATGAAGAAATGAGAATATCACTTAAAAATATTCAATCGCGAATGAATGTCACACTAATTTTACTTTAATTTAATTACGCGTAGGTATATTTGAAACATTGTACCTATTTTTTGTAGTAAATAAAGAGTTTTGAGTTTTAAGTAGGTACTTATTATTATTATTTTCCCAATAATCACAAAGTCAAAACTATTTGATGGACGTCTGTGACCTCAATAAACAGTTCTTTAGAAAAATGGCACGTTGATACGTAAAGTTTCGCCGTCCCTGCTATAGCTATTTTGTTTCTAATCCGTAACATAGCTACATTATTAAATAATTCAGATATAAAATCTAAACCTACATTCTAATTAAATCAGATAGGTATATTCTGTGATACGTAACTTGGGAGCTTATATTTAAATAATACCTACTTTTAGATTGTGGGTAGGGTAACTAAGTACCTTTATGTAGATAGATATGATATCAACAAAATATGGAACAAAAAGAAAAAGAATGCAGAACAAGCCTAGTTACCAAATCTTCAATGAACATTAAAAAAAATAAAAATATAAAGGTACTACGTACAAACACTGAATGCGAATAGTACAGCTTTTATAAAATACGCAGATATTCTGTCTGTACCTACTGTAATAACTACGCATAATCAGCCAAAAAAAATATTAACTTACTTTTTGTAGACAAGCAGACGACTTTACGGCTGGCACATTAACAAAACGGTAACAATTACATGTAACCAACGTTACAGCACATTGACATACAGATTTTCTTTAAAATTAATTAACAAAATTAACATTAGAAATAGAAACTTCTTGGTTTGTGTTATTATGCCTTGCCAGTATTATATAGTAGTCTTTGATTATGTCAAACTAATGATGCGATTTGTTTGTTTAGGTGTTTTATCATAGGCACTCTACAATTAATCTTCTGAAATAATCCAAATTAATTATTTCCAATCATTGTAAAAGCTGTGTATTGAGGCGTTTTCACGTTTTGATGTAACTTATGTAAATACTATATGTATTTCGAAGGTATCTTTCGTACTGATCACCAAGTTTGTCTTAATCGATATTTCGATTTGTACTACTATTCGCCAAATAAATAATAGGTGCACCACTATAAATGTCTTAAAATGTCTATGATCATATGACAACATTGACAACAACGTCAATCAAAATTCAAACGTCAAATTGCACAAAATATTGTTATTGCGAAATCGAACGCGCAATATTTAGTTTTTACCAAAAAATCAACATGAACGTGCGCGAAGAAGATAAGCAGAAGAATAGTTGCCCAAGCCGCGGCCTCGGGCTCGCGGCCGCGGCGATAGGCGTCGGCGTTGGGGCCGCTTTGTACTACTTCTTCAGCAAGCGGCCAGAAAACCCTGACGGCGAAGGTTCCACAACGGGGTGGTCGTGCGAGCAACCTCATGCCTTGTGCGTATTTATTTAAAGTCCAATTAACCGTTGCACTGCTTCGCTTTCGCTTTTTGCACCTGTTTTATATATTTTTGGGAGGTGAAACTCTGTAGGTAGGCTCATCGAATCATACCAAGTTTTTAAACACGTAATGATGAAATGCATTCTACCTACATTATTTTTAATATCATCTTACCTGTTTAACTTTTGTTATTTAGTTAATACAAAAAAATGGCATATATGTAATAATAATCCATGTTATTGTACTCAAAAATATTTAGAAAGGTAACATTTCCAGTTTTTAAGATAATGTTTTCTTTAGCCTATGAACACTACACATTGAAATTAATGACTATAGAATCTCGAATCTCCTTGTGAACCTGAAAGAGGATCAAGAGCCAGTCTTAACTCGTTGTCTGCTGTGAATACAGACAACAGAATTTTAAGTCCTCGCGTGCCATATGTACGCACGGTTGTACGTAAGGTGGCCCGCTAATTATACCTACAGCGCGGGACGGGTTAATTGTGTGGAGGCTGAACAGTGCTCATACATATCAAAGGTTGAATATTATAATGTAAAATAATCACAACTTTTATCTTGTATTCATCACAACTTAATGCTATTAGGCATAGTGTTTTTAATGTTGTCAGTTTTGCAGCTTTATAATTTTGATATAAAGTTATTCTAAGATAGTTGTTTTTTATTGTATCATGTTCATTACAGTAATCATGTTAAACCTGATGACTTCTTTAGGCTGATGTTAAAAACCATTTGTTTCAAACTTAACGTAGCTGGTTTCTTACTTACTATTAAGAAACTACAGTTTCCTATAAGTTAAAAGTTTAAAACAGTTGAAACACCACACCACAGCCAAAAGGAGTTTTTAGTTTACACTAATCATCATTTTCATTTCACTAGCAATCCAATGCATGACCATGAAGAGACAGATTCGTACACCACCATATCTGAAAATAGCACAACCGACACAAGCATGAACACATCCGATGAATCTGACACTGATATCAACGAGACATCATACGACGAGACCAGCTCCGATGATGGAACGGGCATATTCTCTTGGTGGAATCATAGAGGCTCTTCCACAAGCTACACAACGGCCAGTGATGACAGTTTAATGGACACTTCAGCTGATATGAGTTATAGTGTCAATGACAACAGTACTAGCATCAACCATGAAGACACTATAGAGGCTGGATACTTGTCTTTGCCAGCTATTAACGCTACTAATGTCGGGTCAGATTCTGATACGTTCGATTGGGATTGGGATGTGACTAACTCGTCAGTGGGTGTTCCGGACGGTGCATCGAGGTCTCCGCTAATGAGCCTCTTTACCAATTTAAGTACTTTCATAAGCCCTAGACCTCGGCATAGTAGAAGAATGTGAGTTATCATAACTTTTTATTACGGCAATAATTTTATTACACTTTTATGATCACAACATTGGGGTAATTATTAACAGAATTATGAGTTGTATATTAACATATTCTATTGGTAATATATCTATGTATAAACTATATCCAGACATTCAGAGACAGCAATTGACGAGGTTATAATCATGTAAATAATTACTTCAACCTGTTTTAAATTAATTTATTGTTTTGCAATTGTGTTACAACTTTAGATTATTTGCTTAATGCTGTTAGAATGTAACTAGCTTTGAGCAGTGAATCATAAATATTAGATGCTTACCCCGAAAAAAATATTGTTACATAGCATAGCAGATAGATTAATAGATATATTATTATTATTATTATAATCAATTATCTCTATGGAAAAGACCACCTCGATTTGACATAGCAGAAAGACAACCAAACATTTTAATATTTATAATTCATCAGTTCTGATAATATGATAAGTAAAATAGTAGTAAGTATAATTGATAAATCCATGACCCATACAAGAATATAGGATTCTTTTTAATGTCCTGATAACAAGTACTCGTAGGGTAATGTAGTCCTTGCAAAAAAATGTTGTATTTAAGGCAAAAAATTGGCTATGTCAGTCACTGGAGAGTATATGCACATGCTCTCCTTAGATCCCAAGTTGCTGTGCCCATATATAGTCAGAATTATTATTGTAACATATATAAGTGGAGACCGCGTATCGGCATACGTTGTGTAGGACGCCCAGACTAGGTGGAGCGACGATTTTTGCAAGGTGCCTTGCGTGGTGGATGACCATGTACAGCAGTGGACTAGTCCCTATAGGCTGGTACCTAGGCTGTTCTGGTGATGATGATATAAGTAAAAAGCAAAGTAAATAGCCTATAACTGTCCCACTGCTGGGCAAAGGCCTCGCATCATTGAAATCAAGTCATCACTACAAATAATGGGTAATGGTTTAATCACCACTCTTGCCAAATGCTGGTTGGTGATTACAAACCCGGGCTATGCAGCGTAAAATCCGAATGAATGTACTATATTAGAATTGGAACATAAATTTGTAAAACCATCGATATATATATACTATGTATAACTCAATGTGTAAAACTATGTTCCTATCGACATATATAAATATGTTTTTGAACTATTGCAGAACTGAGGATGAACAAATGATGATACGTAGAGATCAGGCATTGTAAGCGATTTAGATATTTTTGTTTTGTCTGTAATACTAACCAGTGTTTGTGTTGTTGTAAGAAGAAAATACTAATAACTTATAATAGAAATAACTATTGGGTTAAGTCAGTCTTAAGTAATTTTTTTTTTATTCAAATAAACTTAAGATAAGTGCTTTTGAATCGTCCATACATTTTTTAGTTACTACCCATTCAGGATGTATATTTTTTTAGCTGTGGAGAAGAATGCGCAAGAAACTCCACAGCTTTAAAAAAGAAAAAAAAGTATGTTGTTACCAAATCATATTATAAGATCATATCAACTGTTTTTTTTATGTTAGTATAATGATTATTACAGTTAATGCATGTTAATTAACCTCCACTGATATTATTATAATCGGGTTGTTCCACATTCGTTAAGTAGAATAGCGTCACACCTAAAAAAAAGTAGAATTTCGTCACACCTATTTTATATTAAAATATTGCGAGTCGAATCTCGTCACACCACTTTATCACCTTAAACGCCATTTGACCGACAAACAATTGAATTTCTATTGTGTCTGGGCCCGGCGCGGCGGCGGTCAATCTGTTATAGTATCAGATCAGTAATGCTGGCTGACTTAAAAGATAGTGCGTTTTTTAATGATTTATTTGCATACATAAAAAAATAAATTATGTTATTTATTAATTTGCCTTCTAATACAGTATTAGAAGTTGTTCTTCTTTCAAAAAGAAGAAAGAAAAATAAGCATTTTCATTTCCCAATCTAGAGTATAAACTATAGGTATCAGTGGAGATTATACTTAGTTAGTACCTACTAATTTTGAGTATTTGAGTATTTAGAGTCAGACATATTATAGCAGTATAAATGGGTTTCCTTATATGTTTTCCAGAAGTGAGGAAGAACAAATAAAAATATTGAGGCAGCAGGCGTAGTAAGATTGTTTTGTTTGGTGTTTGTTATTTAAAATTAGATATATGTTATAATTTCAAGATTTAACTAACATTTGTTATTTGGAGTGTTTTAATAATTACGAAGCATGTAATGTTACCTGTAATTACTAATTTATTGCTTAAAAATAAATTGTTATCTATATATTATTACGTGAAGCAAAAACTTTGTACCCGTTTTTACGAAACTTGCGCGGGAGGGTAAACTATAAGTGTGCGAAATCATACTTTAAGAGTATGAAATTTCGCACACTTGTAGTTTATATAGAGAAGGTAATCCGAATGTTAATATTTTTTTTAAATTATGCTTAAAAAATACATTAAATCAACAAAAACAACACTACATACACTACCATGAATTTGACACAGACAAACCATAACATGTCAGATGTCCATTAAGTAACGTAAAAATGCTAAATTACTTAATTCAAATAGTTTGTTGAGCATAATTTGATTTTCTATCTCTAATTACTAGATATGTTGTTTTTAAATGTTCAAATAATTTTTAACGCAAATTTTGTTGCGAACAAATTACAAAAACACAAATGTTGAAAAAAAAAACCTGCTTGTGGAATTTTTTTCAACATTTGTTTTTTTATGTTTTTTTTTTTCATTGGCGGCGCTAACGCGGCGTAAACGCTCTTAAACATTGGATAGGTTTGTGTGCATGTGTCTGTTCACTCTAAATAAGATAGTTTCATCTTGAATTACAGCGTTATGTAGTTACCTAGTTAAGGGTGTGGTGAAACCAATATTTTTTATTTAGTAAGGTCTTTGCCTTCTAGACCGTTTCATACCATGACCATGCTAGAAACGTGTCAGGTAAAAAATATTCTTTGGATTATAAAGTACTGACTGACCCGGCGAACTTCGTACCGCATTTCTTTTTGTTTTTTTTTTATAAAGCCTATGTTACTCAGCTCTAATTTAGCATTCTAATGGTGAAAGATTTTTTTAAATCTTTCCAGTAGTTTTTGAGTTTATTCGTAGCAAACATACATACATACATACAAAAATACAAAGGTTTCCTCTTTATAATATTAGTATAGATGAGACTATGCCCACTAGACCGTTGTTATGTCCTGTTGGCGAGAATATTTTGCCGCTGCACGTTATGCACGGTATGATACGTTCTAGTAGGCATAGTAGTTCGTGTAGTACTTTCCGTGCCTGATACGTTTCTAGCATGTCATGGTATGATATTGTCTCGTAGGCAGAGAGCTTTACGGCTCCCGCCCACGACCGACTTTTTGTAGGATCGATAATCGAACCATTTTTTCTCTGAGGTTTTGGTACCGATTTTGTAACCGATTATCGCACGTGGGCGAGGGCTCGCTCTTAAAAAATACATTAAATCAACAAAAACAACACTACATACACTACCATGAATTTGACACAGACAAACCATAACATGTCAGATGTCCATTAAGTAACGTAAAAATGCTAAATTACTTAATTCAAATAGTTTGTTGAGCATAATTTGATTTTCTATCTCTAATTACTAGATATGTTGTTTTTAAATGTTCAAATAATTTTTAACGCAAATTTTGTTGCGAACAAATTACAAAAACACAAATGTTGAAAAAAAAAACCTGCTTGTGGAATTTTTTTCAACATTTGTTTTTTTATGTTTTTTTTTTTCATTGGCGGCGCTAACGCGGCGTAAACGCTCTTAAACATTGGATAGGTTTGTGTGCATGTGTCTGTTCACTCTAAATAAGATAGTTTCATCTTGAATTACAGCGTTATGTAGTTACCTAGTTAAGGGTGTGGTGAAACCAATATTTTTTATTTAGTAAGGTCTTTGCCTTCTAGACCGTTTCATACCATGACCATGCTAGAAACGTGTCAGGTAAAAAATATTCTTTGGATTATAAAGTACTGACTGACCCGGCGAACTTCGTACCGCATTTCTTTTTGTTTTTTTTTTATAAAGCCTATGTTACTCAGCTCTAATTTAGCATTCTAATGGTGAAAGATTTTTTTAAATCTTTCCAGTAGTTTTTGAGTTTATTCGTAGCAAACATACATACATACATACAAAAATACAAAGGTTTCCTCTTTATAATATTAGTATAGATGAGACTATGCCCACTAGACCGTTGTTATGTCCTGTTGGCGAGAATATTTTGCCGCTGCACGTTATGCACGGTATGATACGTTCTAGTAGGCATAGTAGTTCGTGTAGTACTTTCCGTGCCTGATACGTTTCTAGCATGTCATGGTATGATATTGTCTCGTAGGCAGAGAGCTTTACGGCTCCCGCCCACGACCGACTTTTTGTAGGATCGATAATCGAACCATTTTTTCTCTGAGGTTTTGGTACCGATTTTGTAACCGATTATCGCACGTGGGCGAGGGCTCGCTCTTAATGTGTTTTCCTGTTTTTTTTCTATAATTTTTTTTTTTTTTAATTAGGTACTAATGATGATTATTGCATGTAATTTTTAGAAGCTTTTTCGCTTTGCTGTTTGCTTTTTTACTGTTTTTGTTTACCTATCAAAGGCCACTATCAACATCCCACTGCTGGGTTGTTAATTTATTATTGTGTGTATGTTCGTCTGTAAAGTAATGATGTTACTTGGGGCTATTGGTGTCCAATTTAAAAAAAAGATTTTAAAAATTCAAAATTATCTTTGAAAACAAGTATTTTTGAACGTCAATTCAAAGCCGCCATCTTAATACCGTCCGTCCGAAAAACGTCCTTGGTCAGACTGGAAGCGCGGTGCGGGCACGTAGCGCATGAATCGGGTGAGTTGTCGTGCATTCAGTGGTTTTAAAAGAAGATATTAAAACAACAAAAACATGTTTTTAAAAATATACTTAAGAGTTTAAGGGTGCGCCGACCAAAAAATGCCAAAAATGTAGTCACGGTTAAGTTGATATAATTGAAAATACTATTGTATAAAATAAACAAAATATATATTTAGTATCAAAGGGAACGTGTTTACAATTAGTCCGATCCAGAAATTCATAATAACACACTATAGTTTTTTCTACAATATCATTTAAAGTTGGGCAAGAATCATGAAAGCGAATGGCGGCGTTTAGTTGATATCTTATAGTTTATCTAAATTATTGTACCTCTGACTTTGTCTAAACAATCACTAATGGCAATGGTCTAAACTACAAATCGTCCGTCTCACATTTTTAATTTATCGAGTGGTTTTATAAACTATTATTTTTCAAATTAACACGTTAAATTCCCCATACAAAATTAGTATGGCCGCGCGGCATCAAATAAATATGGACGAAGACATTTCAAATAAAATATATGACACTTGTCACTTACGGACGGCGCATCCGGGGGTGCAGCGCGGACGCAAAACTGCGAGTTTCAAGTTTCTTTATGATAGCGAGCGAGCGGCGCGTGGTAGTGGTGTGACAACGGCGCACGACTACGAATACGCACGCACACAATTATCTGTACAGAGTAGGCTGGTGATTTAATTAGAGCAATGTTTACTTTCGTAAAATCATAGGCATTTGGGTAAAAAATAATAAAAGTCGTAATATTTTCGTATTAATATTTTTTAATTAAAAAATAAGACAACAGTGGCCTGCGGAAAATCAATACAAACATTTTGATGTCGGATCATTGTATCATTTGTGCTATATTTACAAAGTTTCTGAAGAAATAACTTTTTAGATATCATTACTTTTACGTATTGTTTATGCAGTTTCTGGGTATTTGTTTCAAATTCCAAGACAACCATGGCCTTGTGAAAGGATCAAGCTAACCTACACTAGTCCTTTTAATGTATATGACCTATTCAGCGCCTAGCACCAGTGCCTTAAAAACACGTAAATTTTCGAAATTCCGCGCGGCACCCCCTCGACTCAAGTTTAAATATCCTAAGCGTACCATCTTAATGAAATCTTTGTGTCTCCAGCCGCGAACGCACTTGGTCCCTTGAAGAGTGCTCCATCTGCTTCGACGTGATCCTGAAAGACCAAGAGGTGACCACTTTGCCGTGCACGCACCACTTCCACACGGACTGCATCGCGCCCTGGCTGCAGGAGCAGCAGACCTGCCCCAACTGTCGAAAGGCTGCCGAATGATGTCGTCGCAGGTACGTTCCCACTATAGACGGGCCACTGCTGGGCTCTCATCCTACACGCAGTTTATGTAGTTACATATCTATACTAATATTATAAAGAGGAAACCTTTGTATTTTTGTTTGTATATATGTATGTATATATGTAATGTATGATGTTTGCAACGAATACTCAAAAACTACTGGACCGATTTAAAAAATTCCTTCACCATTAGAATGCTACATTAGCGCTGAGTAACAAAGGCTATATTAAATAAAAAAAATATGTACTAACCCCTTTGAAAAACGACAATTTAATTTTCCAATAAAAAATGATTTGTTTGTTTTGTTGTCATGGAAACCATTGATATAATATTTAACTCAATGATGGATACTGTCAAAGCGGTAAGAAGTCCCGCCGGTTCAGCTAGTATATAATAAATAGGAAAACTTACTCCTGCAAGAACATACTTATTTGCAAACAAAATAAGTTCAGTAGACTACCTACTTGCCTAATGTAATAATACCATTACAATAGATTGAAACACAAATGTACTTTTTTGGTGTACTAATTAATATTTTTCTCATAAGTAGAATGGGAATAAAAAGGTTCTATTTGTCACCCTAATAGCGACTGGAGGACAGATGAAACTTTTTCAATTAAAAAAAAAAACGTTTTATCTGTCACCCTGGTGGACAAAAAAGGGTGACAGATGGGAATATTCCGATAATAAGGCCAAGAGTGGAAGCGCAGTTCACTCGGGATCCTTAACTACTGAGGCACTGGCTATCTTATCTGTAGCTGCCAGAACACAACAATGCTAATAACATTTGATGTGATGATGTCAAGTATTTTTTGATCGATTTATCAATCGGTCGATCAATCTAAGTACCGATTGAAAAGACCCTAGGTCTCACTGTAGACTATGGTGAGATCTAGGGTTTTTTCACTCTACAGTAGTTACATGGTTACTCTACAGTTTAGAGTAAGTAACCATGTACTATGATATCCTTTGTTCGCCTACTGGTACTAACCATGTACTAAACTAATAATGTAGTTATATATATACTAATAATGATGTACTGTTGAGCTTGTATATTACAATTGGGCTGCTTATACAGCTTGTTAGTTAAACCATGGGACATAAGGGAGGACATTATGTATTCGATTCCCGATCCGATTCATTAAATAAAATATATTTTTATTTTTTTGCATAATTCTAATAAATAATTTAGCGTATACACACGAAAAAGATTAAATATGTGCCGACTGACTGCCGATAGATCATGCCGAAAGGTCACTTTTTGCTTTGCACACCACACGCACCCCGCGAGGCGACGCCTTCATCCCCGCCGCGGGCAGTCTGCGCCGTAATTTTTTATTTGTTTATGTTTACCCAGGCGTAAACTACCATAGGATTAAATATGTACCTCGTGTTTACTAACACGCTGTATATACCGCACCAAAACACTTCTATAGCGCGATTCAGAGAATAATACATCATTTTAGGCAGCGCCATCTGTTGGTGAGAATGGGTCCATATTGGCTCACCTAAAGTTTTTTTACCCGATATTGTTATTCCTACCGATTTGTAATCCGAATGATCACTCTTCCTAAAGTTTTTATTTATACAATTTGTAGTGAACTCATGTTTCCGAAAATTCTAATTAATAATATAATATGATTCGGAACTATGAACATTAGAAACAGAGTAGTTAGGAATTGTGATTGTTAGGATGACAAATGTAAGGAAGAACATTTTCGGAGTTCGAGCTCATTCGAGTCAGCTTCAAAATAATCTGATCGTTCATACCTACCAAAAATATCTGAACGTTTGACAAAAATCACTCTTAGCCCAATACGTGAAAGATGTACTTTCATTCAATGTCATTTGTTCTCAAACAACAAATAAAAATGAATTTCTACGTCTTGAGATAAGGTTGATTTTTGTCAAATGTTCAGATATTTTTGGTGTTTGAACGCTCAGATAATTTTGAAGCTGACTGTACACCAATCAATCATTATATTTTATAAATTTATAAAACCCCGTTAATAGCTACTCTTTTTTGTCCCTAGAACTCTATTACAGCATATCGCTGGAGGTTAGAGCGCGCGGCCGGTCCCAGCTCGCTTCCAGCTGTTGATCACCTTGAAACTTCTAGTCTTCACTTCACCTGGATGCCTAGACAGAGTTGTATACATACACTAATAGATCACTATTACGAAAACGAGAATTTATATAACGCCTCCATTCACGGCCGGAAGGCTTACTATCGAAAAAAGCAACCAGTTGCTTATTGCACAATGGCAACGCGACTGCTCCAGTTGCGGTTAATAAATATCGCTCGCTTAGTGCATTTGCGATTAAAATGTATGTAATAGTTTACATACATTGAGCGATTTGTGTCTGTCGTACCAATTTATCAGCCGCAACTATACTATAGCCAAATTCGATAAAGAATGTTTACCAACAAAGCGTTGCCAAGCAGCCAGTGACAGGCATGTATTGACAACCTTTTCCAGTTGGTCAACAGGAAAGATTTTACGTAAAAGATTTATCTAAATTAAATATTGTATAACAAATTAAATAACCAAAAACCATAGTACAATCATAGCTTGGTTACATCCTATGTGAGTGAATAAATTAGCTATGTTGAAATAATTGAAAAACTGCACTTGAAGATTCAATAATTTATTTATTACATTAATGAATCAATCCAATTTTCTTTAATATCTTTTATGTAGAATGCAGTAATCAGGTAATAATACGAAAAACACAAAAACATTTTTGCCCAGATATGTGATGAATGACCCTAATTTGGTTTGTTTACATTTATTCTTTATCGAGTTTGGCTAGCTAGAGTCTATTGAAATTGTACATTAACAACCGGTTGTTTTTTTGGTAATAAGTCTGCCGGTCAACCCGAGCCGAGATCCTAGCTTTAGAGGCGCGCTCGGGTTGTTACGCTCCCGAAACGATCCGACCCTCGGAGAATCTAGTAGAGGAAGCAAACACGCTTTCGTGATGCCATTCCCTCTAGAAACTTCGACGGTGTTTCGATCACACGGTTTGAACCCTAGCCCCCTTACAAATAAACAGGGAATAAGCTCCCGTATAGAATAGTAGTGTTTTGTTCGTGTCATGTAAACGTCATTTCAAATTAGAGTAAAAGAGAATACACTCAATTACTATTCGGAACTTATTTTTTGTTTATTTGTAAGACAGTTACAGTTTCTCGCCGCCGCCAAAATAGTCAAGGAGCCAAGAGCAGGCTAACAGAAAACTATCTCTTTAAAAAACAGTTTAAAATGTTTCATACAAATTCTCGTTTTCGTTAACGTCATCGAAAGGCAAATATGTCTCGTCAGTGAGGCCAAGTCAATTTTGTGGAGGAATTCACTTAGTTTTAGGTAGAAAATACTTTTTAAATTACTAAATATACCATAATGAAATTGCAATAAAAAAGTTCTTTACACAATGAATGCGCGTCGCTTGGTGCAGACGAATTGATACGTGCATTCATTCTGAATGCCTAGTGTGTCTTGTTTACCTATTATTCATTCGATTTCGAAAACGAAAATTAATATGGCATTGAAGCATCGCCTCCTGGCGACATACAAGAAGAGTTACAATTATGCCATACAAATTCTCGTTTTCGTTAACGTGATCGATTGGCGAATGCAAGTCGCACTAGGCACCCTGAACACGGCCTTCGCGGATAAGGTAGCGCGCCCGCACTTTATGGCGGATTTCGTTGTTATACTAATTAAATCCTAATAAATAAAAAACTAACATTACTATTATTTATGTAATTAAAAGTCTAGAAAACATCGCTAAGTAGAGAAATTGCAATAATTTACTCCCGGACTCGTAAATCGAGCCATATTGAGTTTGAAACGTCCATAACTTTAAAAAATGTATGAATGACCAAAAATTTTTGAACAACACATGAGCCTAATGTTGAATATGCCAGCTACAAAACTGCATAAAAACTTTTTAAAGAAAAAGTCAGACTTTTTAACTTTTTTCTTTTTTTATTCATACAGTTTTTAAAGTTATGGACGATACAAACTCATTATGCTAGGTGGCTCGATTTATGAGTCCGGGAGTGTAGTTACAATATAACATAAAGGTTGTTAGTTAGTAATTTATTATTATAACAATTGATTTAAATAGTTAAATACGTGATTGCTTTTCTGTGCACTCTAGCTAGTCAATATTTGCATATCGTCGGAGATAAATCAAAAGCGTTAAATCAAAAGCATTTGGTAAATAAATACCGCTTATACAAACAACATAGTCGTATTTCGTCATTTTCTGGCGCAATGGTTAACGCGCCCGGTCTGCGAGTGCCGAGGTTAAGCATCTTTCGCAAAGGCCGGTCATAGGATGGGTGACCAAAAATGAATCATTTCGAGCTCCTCCGTGCTTTGGAAGGCACGTAAAGCCGTTGGTCCCGGCTGCACTAGCAGTCGTTAACAACCGCCAATCCGCACTGAACCAAGTGGTGGTTTATGGCCCGTTCTCCCTATCCATCCATAGGGAAGGCTCGTGCCCCAGCTGTGGGCACAAAATGAGCTGATGATGTTGATGATAGAAGCATTATCACATGCTCCTGTCTATAATAATGAAGTTATTTTCTTTAAAAAGTACGTCAAATCATAGCATAAAGACACTTATCGTGTTTTTATTTTTCCAACTTATTAGTGATGGTAACATAGATAGATAATATTTTTATTGCAACACTATAAAACATAAACATTAATTGGCGGTCTTATCGCTTTCAAGCGATTTCTCCCAGACAACCAATCGGATGGAGAGAGCTAATAAACTGTAATACTATAAAATATAAACATGAACAAAAAATTAATAATTTACAAAGTTACAATTTGTCTGTCTTATCGCTTTCAAGCGATTTCTTACAGACAACCAATCGGATGGACAGAGCTAATAAACTGTAAGACGGTTATATGCGGTATTTATTGACCAATGCTATACGCGCTATTGAAGTATTTCCCGCCGATAATGTCCTTGATATACAATTTCAGGTATAATGAAGATTAGTAAAGTTATATTGTGAATTCTGTGAACGACGTCATTGTGTTAATATTATTTTTTTTTGGTAAAGAAAAGAATGATTCATCAATTTTTTTAATGTACTTAAACAATTTTATTTGGACTTGTAAATATATATTTAAATGTACTATTGTTTTGGTCTTGTAAATATTTTAAAATGAGTCAAAATGAATTTAGAAGATTATTTTATATTATTCATTGATAAAAATGTTAAATATTAGTATAATTAACACCTCGAAATATGTTTTATTGTGATTCTAAAGTAAATGAAATGCTCCATATTTGTTTTTTTTTAAAGTTTTTTTTGTGATTGTATTGTAGTTAAAGAACTCGCTTAAATTTACATTAATATAATTAAGTCAAAATTAAAAAAATATTTCACTAATGTTGTCTAGTACTAACTTAAAAATAGGACGCATCAATAAATTTAAAAAAAATATGAAAAAAAATGCTTTGTAAATAATATTTCTCATTTTGACTATTATTAAAAAAAAGCAATGACTTCCTAGAGCTATAATTAGATTTTTAAGTAATTGATTCGTGGGAACCAAATGTTAACTTGTTAAAAAAATTAATAGAATTAGAGAATCTTCTTATATCAATAATTTTGTGAATTCTAAAGAAATATGCAAGTACTTGACATTTAAATTAAACTACTCTCAGGGGCACATCTAACCGCCCTCCCCGTTATTTTCATACAAACATGCTCACTTTGCGACTCCATACATAAAAATGTCAATACATTTCTGCAAAGATCTGTATGCTAATGTTTAGGTGGCACACTAGCGCCCCTAATGGATTTAATTTGATAATTGCTAAACTGGATTTTTTTTCAAACATTACGGACCTTCCGACACTTGGCAAACATCTATTATTTAATAATTGTGCACTACTTTTAGGTTCGTTTTTGTATTCATGTATCATTCGCTAACACCAAAAGTGGCCATTGTTTGTGATAGCCCGTTTTGTGAATAAACCACGCAACAAAAAGTAGTGCACAATTATTAAATAAATACTATGGATGCTTTCCTGTTGTCGGACGGTACGCAATGTTTAAAAAAGATCCGGTCCGTTAGTAATTGTCAAATTATCTATTGGTGGCGCTAGTGTGCCTTACCCTTCGCCTTAAGCGTTCGACTGTCCAATTAGCACTTTGAAAGAGTACCGAAACCATTGCATTTGTCCATAGAGGCAGAACAATGAATGCTTCATCACATTCCATACAATGTGATATGGCAATAAAGTAATGCTTTTCTTATACGAAGGTTTGGAAACGGGAAGAAATTTTTAAACATGTTCAAAGTACTAATTGGACAGTCGAACGCTTAACCTAAACATTAGCATACAGTTCTTTAAAGAAATATATTGACATTAAAATGTTCAAATAATTTTTAACGCAAATTTTGTTGCGAAAAAATTACAAAAACAAATGTTGAAAAAATTTCCACGAGCAGGATTTGAACCTGCACCCTTCTGACATACCGGGTCAGGTGCTCTTCCAATTGAGCTATCGTGGCTCTAACCTATGTTAGTGACGGTAGTTGTTGACATTGAATGGGCGCCTTTGGCTTTCAAAGTAAAAATTGTTGAATAATTTCGGCGGGTTGGTTTGAACCACGATAGCTCAATTGGAAGAGCACTTGACCTGAAGGATGCAGATTCAAATCCTGCCCGTGGAAATTTTGTCAACATTTGTATTTTTATATTGACATTTTTATGTATACAGGTGTTACAATACAAAAAAATTCGACTCCATACAAAATGACCCATCAGCTTATCGAGTTAGTATGGAAAGTCGAAATATTTTTTTTTACAATTTCCATTTTCTGACCTTGGCATAGTATTATATAGACATGTTAACATGGGTACGTTTCGGGAATATACACATATTACCAAACATCCTGTAGAGTTGCAGTGAGCCTGTTTGTATGTTTTTATGTTGTTTGTATAACGGGGTGGGCGGTTAGATGTAACCGCCCCTGAATGTATATATGGATCTTGCAGCGTTTATTACGTTGTATTTAAGCCTAATTTTCGAACTCTGAAAGGTTCGTGTTTATAGAGAGGCGGATATGTTAGTTGCCGTTTTACTTTATAATAATATTCTACTAATATATGGCATCAGTGTTCGATATTTTTCTTTAATCTTTAAACATGGGCAGCAACTGATTTCTTACTTCAGCTCAGCAACAATGGAACTCAGACCATCTGCTTCCTAGCTAAAAGTAAAATTTCGATGAAATTCTTATCTTATTTTTTGGCGAAGAAAATAAAGTGTTGATCACTGGTCCCTAAAGGCCCTATTAAACACTGGTCCAACTACGCTATCCATCTATTTGGGCCAAAAGTCTTATTATTGATGGATGCTAGTTTTTTTTGTCAATTTTACAGAGTTCAAATTAACTTCTACATATTATTTTGGATTAGCAGTAGGTACTGCTTGCCTGCACCTATCCAAAACTGACGAATTTCTTCAATACATTTTCAACCATATAGCTAAGACATAAAGTTCAAAGTCTGTTGAGAAAATTTGGCAGTTTAGTGCTGGCGTAAGCTAGACCGCTTAACTGAGTCGTCACCTGCGGTAGGTGGGCGGGAGGTACGTAGGGCCTCTGCCACGAATACTGACGTCTTGCGAAGCGGAAACGGATTTCTAGTTAATTCCCGTCAATCAATCAAGTCAGCCTTCCCGATAACATAGCGGTCAGTGCAGCCGCCCGGATTGCGGAAGACCCAGGTTCGATTCCTGGCTGGGTCGGGTGGGCGTTTAATTTTTTCACTGTATTTTATAAATGTTTTATAAATATTTAATTCAGCTTCAGTAAAAAGTAAAATTAATTGCGTTTTTTCTATCACTGCCGTAGTATAACGTGCAATGAACTAGAAATCCGTTCGCCGCGTCGGAAAACGCTCGTACTCGCGGCGTACTTCCCGCCCTGCGCACTTACCGCAAACGAGGACTCAGTTAAGCGGTCTAGCTATAATAAGATTCACTGCTTCGATTTCATACAAATTGTAAGTAACTTATCTCGATCAAATATCGAAGAAATTTATAAAATAAATAAAATAAAATGTTTTTTGTTGGTAAGTGCACTACTTAAGAACGGCTGAACGAATTTGTACGAAATTTTATACAAAACATACCTTGTTTCTGACTAGGACATAGGATACTTTTTGCAGGCATCACCTTGTTTAAAATAAACGCCAATAGATCCGTATAGAAGTGTTAAGTAAATCTTTTTGTTTCTTTAAATGTTGTAATTATGATCAAAAGTAAATATTTAGATTAAACATATTGATATTATTTTCGTTTCTGCCTAAAGTAGCGGTGGTTTTATTGAATTGTTGATATTGATAGGTAGGTAGGTATTTTGAAATGTCTTCACAACTTTTAACTCATGAAAATGTGATACATATTTTATTGTTCATCGTTACTTTTTAGATATAGCGTTTTTAATAAAGGAAATGATAATTATAAGTGGTTTTAATTGTTACCACTAGCATCTTTATGTCCCCACTGCTGGGGCACGAGCCTTCCTTCCCGATCTGAACCCCTTAGAAAATCTAGTAGGGAAAAGGGACTCTAGCGTGATGCCATTCCCTCTAGAGACCCTCTGACGGTGTATCGATCACACGGCTGGAGGAACCCTTTAAGTTTCTTAAAATTATTATATTTTATAGATAGTAGATATTAAGTAATTTTTGCGTTGAGAATTAAAAACTACTCTACTTTGCGTTTGCGCCCTCTGTCGGTAGAAAAAGCAAGTGACACGCCCCATTTAGACAAGAATATAAAACACTATTTCATTTATAAATTTTCATTATGTTTTGTAAATTGAAACCTATTTTATTATTTTAATTGCTTTTATTGTTTTGATCAATTTTGTTGTTTATTAATTTTAATTTTTTGACTATGTTAACTATTTCAATGTATAAGGAAAATAAAATATAATTTTGAATCTGATTTTTTTTAAATTATAATTATAATAATATTGGCCGTGGCCGTTTTATAAAATAAATAATAATAAATGGCCGTCGAATATGAGGTATAGTAATAAAACAAAGAAATCAGGGTATAACATTTATTTCAAGACAAAAAACACTTCATTACAGTCTAACAACAAAATCATACAACTAAAATTTAAAATTAAAAGTAACATTTCACCTCCTTCGGACAAAAAACATATATTTGGACTATATTCTTATATTAAGTACCTACATATATTTTGCTAAAATAAACTCGCCATGTTATGCTCCACTCGTACATGGTGCGTCCACGCCTCCAAGTCTTGAAAATCCTGTTAAAGTATAATAAATAAAATGATTGGATGTTAGTGACGGTAGTTGTTGACATTGAATGGGCGCCTTTGGCTTTCAAAGTAAAAAGTGTTGAATAATTTCGGCGGGCTGGTTACCACGATAGCTCAATTGGAAGAGCACCTGACCCGGAATGTCAGAAGGGTGCAGGTTCAAATCCTGCTCGTGGAAATTTTTTCAACATTTTTGTTTTTATAATTTGATCGCAACAAAATTTGCGTTAATAATTATTTGAACATAAATAAAATAGCATTTTTTTTTTATATTGACACGTTTGATGGTAAGCAGCCGATGCAGTCCAAAATAATGAGAGCGCTCCTCACCGTGGAACAAGCACGTTAACAAGCGCACCCATTCATGACGGCCTGCATAAATACCCGGGACTATAGGAGCTGGGAAACACATGCGCCGGCAAAGAATTCCAAAGCCGAATGGTCTTACAGAGGAACGACTTGTCAAATTTTTTGGTACGAGTACCGATTGTCTGTACAGTATGATGGCGGTTCCTAAGACCAGCATGTGTAGTCCGGGAGAGGAAAGGAGAAGGCGGGATTTGATCGAAAAGTTCTTCAGAACACTCACCGTAGTAATTCAGGTAGAAGACACTGAGAGAAGCAATGTTTACAAACACTGTTCCACTGTGGAAAAGGCGTCCATCATTGAAATCGGGTGAGGATTTCGGGTGACGTGCGTTTCCACCTTTCGCCTAATCATCACTTAACATCAGGAGAGATCAATGCCAAACGTTTACAAGTGCTTATCGTAAAGAGACGTAGGTACTTGAAGTCTTTAGATCTAAGAGCTTCAAAAAACTAACTTCAATTGACTAAAAAAAAACCCAAATGTTGAAAAAAATTTCCACGAGCAGGATTTGAACCTGCACACTTCTGACATTCCGAGTCAGGTGCTCTTCCAATTGAGCTATCGTGGTTCTAACCAGCCCGCCGAAATTATTCAACACTCGTGGAAATTTTCTCAACATTTGTGTTTTTATAATTTGTTCGCAACAAAATTTGCGTTAAAAATTATTTGCTGAGTAAACGTTTTCCCTGACACTCACCTCGTCACAGTACTGGCAGGGGAATATCTTTGGCCACGTGATCGCGGAATATATACGACTTGCCTTCCCTCCCCGTAATGTAGTAAAGGGAGTTTGGAGTAAGCAGTCTTTAGACTTAAAGGACTCTAAAATCCCATTTAATTGGCAGTGTAAATGTTTCTCCTGGCACTCGCCTCGTCGCAATACTGGCAGGGGAATATCTTGAGGCGGTGCCTACCTATCCCTCCCTTCAATGGAGTTTGGAGTAAGGATACTAGGTACTAAAAGTCAAACTGAAAAGGCTCCAAAGATCATTTAATTGACAGTGTAAATATCTTAGGCCACGTGGTCGCGAAACTGGCGCTCTTAGAAGGGCACGCCGCACATGTCGTGTTTATACGTCTCGCCTTTCCCCCTCCCCCTCAATGAAGTTTGGAGTAAGGAGACTAGGTACTAGAAATCAAACTAAAAGGGCTCCAATGATCCAACTTTAATTGTCAGTGTAAACATTTCCTCTGGCACTCACCGACACAGTACTGGCAGGGGAATATTTTGTTGTCGTGCCTTCCTCCACCCGCCCCTCAATGGAGTTTGGAGTAAGGAGACTAGGTACTAGAAGTCTTTAGACTTAAAGGTCTCTAAAATCCCAACTAACCTGTCGTCTGCTGTGAATACAGACTCAATAGAATTTGAATTGTTAAGACACTGACCAGCCCCCCAACCGCCTAACACTCTCGCTTTCGATCGCTTTGAAAGCGATGCCCTCGCCTCGCTTTCTATTATAATATCGAATAATATCGAAAGCTATAGCCTATAGCTTTTGATATTGCTTTCATATGGCTTTCGAAATGTCAAGATGACGCCTCCTCCTCGCCTCGCCTTCAAAGCGATCGAAAGCGAGAGCGTTAGGCGGTCGACCTCCAGGTGGGTTCTCTTGGAACACAATTGCAATAATCAATTTCCAATCACAAATCTAAAAAATTCAAATGGCACTCTTAAAAGCGATAATAGCGCTACATTGGAATTTAGCTGCGTGGAAATTGAGTGAACAAATTATTATCGAGATGGGGCGTTCCGAAATTGCGAAACTTATCCCAATATCGATACATATTAATCGCATTGGAATTGTATTGAGATTGAGTTTGCGTCAAGAGTAGCCTACCGGCGCTCGCCTCAGCTGAGAGATTATGAGTGTGTAAACGTTTCCCCTGGCACTCACCTCTTCGCAGTACTGGCAGGGGAATATCTTGAGGCCGTGCGTGGCCACGTGGTCGCGGAACTTGCGCTCCTCGTAGAAAGGCATGCCGCACGTGTCGCATATATACGACTCGTCACCCTGCCACCAAACGATAGCGTTCACAAAGCAAGTTAGCATATTATTTTTTTCCTTAGTTAATGGCTTCTTCTTCGAGGAGCTCCATGGCGCAGTGGTTAACGCGCCCGATCTGCGAGTGCTGAGGTTAAGAAATTTTCACAAAGGCCGGTCATCGGATGGGTGACCAAATTTTTTTCATCTCGAGCTCCTCCGTCAGTCGTTAGCAGCAACACAGCGCAAGAGCACCTGACCCGGTGTGTCAGAAGGGTGCAGGTTCGAATCCTGCTCGTGGAAATTTTGTCAACATTTGTTTTTTTTTAAGTTATATTTTGTAATGAAAAAAAAATGTCGCCACTAACCTCGTTGCCATCATCATCATTCTTCTCCTCATCCTCAATCTTCATGTCACACTCGTCGATAGGCAGCAACCGTTCAGTCTTGGGCTTTTTGGGTTCACGCGGCTCAAAGTACGGACACGCTGCAGGAAACATTGCAAAGAATACTCAACATAGGTACACAATAGATGTTCAGTTAACATGAAAAGGGGTAAATTCGCAATAAAAAAAATTACAAGATAAAACATTACTAGAAAAACTAGTCTCAGGAAGCGAGAGAGAGAAACATTTTTTCCGATTCTTTAATAAGCTTTAAGAAGAATGTAAAATTATCACTCGATCTTTAAATGTAATTTATTTTTTAATAATGGCATGACTCTCAAATTTATTTATGATTACTATATTGTTTTAATTATTGTTTTTTTTTAATGTAATATTAATTAAAATTTTAATGTAATCCTTGACATTTTGTAATTGTATGTATTTTAAAATCTAATAATCCAATATTTTATTGTTATAATTTTAATGCTTTGACCAAATACTCCTTCTCAAACAAAACAAATTTACGATTTTTATTATTTTTATTACTTTTGATTATTATTATTATTTTTATTGCTTTCGTGTAACATCTGTAATTAAGATTGCATTTAGAAAGATCAACTATTATATAAAATGTTTACTCATCAATGATTTAATGTTAATCTTGTTGATGTTAATAAATAAATAAATAAATAAATAAACATTTATTGACCACACAAGTACATAAAAAATTAAAAAAAAAAACATAAAACAAACAATAGGTCAATCAGGACCCCGCCTCAGCTTCTGTGGGAATCGAACTCACTACCTTTGGATTACTGGTCCAATGTCTTACCAGCTACCGAGACCTCAGAAGAATAGTTTTTTTTTTCTAGTAAGGTTTTATTACTGGTAAGCACAGTGCCTTGATCTCACCTGATGTTAAGTGATGATAAGGCCAATGATGGAAGCGCACTTCACCCGGGATCCTCAACTAGTGAGGCACTGGCTATCTTATCTCTAGCTGCCGGAACATAACAATTAGAGATGGCGTTAATGGTTGAAAATATTTATTCGTTAAAAGTTTATTGATAAATATTTTTAACTGTTAATTTTAATGGTTGAAAATATCAGTTAATAATTTTATCGAAGTAGTAACTTTAAACACATGTACGTTATATTGAATAATTCTTTTAAAGTGTTACTTTAAAACTATTCAAAGAACTTTCCTTCATACTAATTTTAAACATTAATAATTATAGACTATATTGTATAATATTATAGATGTGCCTCTCATAGAAAAAAAGACGGGATAGAGAGATGGCGCTAAAAATATATATAATATTTACAAAAAACTAGTTAATTTTTTTGTGTATATTATTATTGTAAGATTGATATAAACATATTAAAAACTTATAAATGAACATAAAATTCAAAAAAATATTAAATTATTTTCGAAGGATCGAACTTAGGCTTTCTCTATTCTATCACTACTACAGCACGATGCGTCGTCGTAGCCGCTAGGCCACCGAGCTTTTTAAGGAGATGACAAAAATTATGGTTATAAGTAAGTTACTAGAAAACAACTAAAAGTAATTTATTAATTTAAAATGCTATCTATACTACCGCCATCTAGTGACATTATATGGATAACTAATTAGTAACTGAGGTTCCTCCTACGGAACATGGCGCTGCCGTATATGACTTTTTTTTGTAATTATTCAATGTATGGAAGATTCACCCCTCTTTAATAATTTTAGTTCCTATAAATATTATTCTAAACAAATTTAAATATAGAACTTAACTTGAAAAAAACAAAGAAAAAATAATTAGAAATTAAAAGCTAAAGACCTATAAATGATAACGATTTTCTGCAACATGCAATTTTGTCCTCTTCACTACACTTTTCAAAATGACTTCAAATTTCTATATGACGTCTTGGCATTTTATTAATGTTCAATGAAAACCTAATTACCTACTTACTTAATCAACTAAGAACTGTATAAAATTAATTAACGTCAGCTAACAACATCGATATTGCACTCGAATCGCCACGCAATCCTATCTACACAACGATCAACCACCGACTGCCAAACAATAAAAATATCATATCAAAATATCAGTTAAAAATATTACATGGCGAACGAACGATAAATCGTAATAAATAAAAAGACTTTTATTTCTATAGTAAAAGAACATACAATCGAGTGCATCAAAAATTATTCAATAAATGACAAGTTAAAAAAGAATAAAAAACATATCAAAGAAAAATGTGCTTTAACTAATAATTGTTAGGGGTCAATTTAGATTTGACGTCAACTGATAGCTGATGTCGTGTCTCTGTCGCTCGTCGTCTGTCGGGTGCCTCCGCGGTTCGCTCGGCGCCATTCGCCGCGCGCGACGTTAACTAATATTTTCAACCATTCAACTGATATTGTTAATTTCAATTATTGAATGTTAGTGATATTTTTTTTTATTAGTTTATTTTAATGGTTAATGAATATATTTATCATCTCTAATAACAATGCTATAAACATTGATGTTATGGCGATATATTTAGATAAGATGGTGGTCTAGCCAGGCAGACAGTAGTAGTGTAGTGACGTCACTACTAGGGTTGCCAACCGTACTCTATTATTATATATATTATATAGTATTGTACTCTATATCATGTAGGCGTACTCTATAATCTATAATACTAATAGAGTATGCTAATATACTCTTTTATTACACAATGTTTTTTATGTAAAATTATCAATGATCGGAATAGGTAGAGCTATTTTGGTTCATTGACCGTAAACCTTGATGTTAATATGGACATTCCGCGAGATTCTTACTGAAACTTTTTTTATAAACATGATAAAAGAAGGCTTGTCTTACGTATTGGCAGTGGGCGCCACGACGTCGTTGTCAAACTTACATTAGCGACGCGTTGCCAATTTCCATTGCGCACACGCGCGATGTTGCCGCACGATTTTGCCGCGCAACACGGCTTTTGGAAACAAAAAAATACAATACCGGGCTCCGCCGCTAGAAGAACACACTTGTTTTTGTCTCTTTCTACAGCATTAAAATTGTTTATCGACAATATTTCGGGAATGTCCATATTAATACAACGTATCGCAAGTACATAAAATTGCTCTACCTATTCCGATCATTGAATATTATGCAAACTCATTATCAGAACCAAAAAAGTCCAAAGGAAATGAAAATAGAAATGAAAATGTTTATTTACCAAAAATAATAGTAAGCCGTTTTACAGGAGTGTACAATGACTCCCACACTAGGCTAGGCCTGGCTCGTGGGGGTCAAGTCTTTAGGGTTAGCAAGGGTAACAATGTGGCTATTCATTACAAACAATTATGATTAACAGCATGATTCTGACAATAATAAAAAGAGCTCTTGATCCCTATAAATTTAGAGTTAGAATGTTTGGACTCATGAAATTCTTTTAAAAACCATGAAAAATTGTTATGTGCTGCAAAATGTACAAAAAAATACCTTTTTAAAAATATAAAATAAATGATACTCTTTTTTGTAAGTACATACATACTCTTTATTTACCTCCTTTCAAATCAGATATACTCTATTTCTTCTAATAAAAGTTGGCAACCCTAGTCACTACAGTTGAGCCACAAGAAACCTCTTATAACTTTCCTTTCGGTTGTCGATGACCACGTCCTGATATGACCACATCCTGATTAAACGCGAGACCGAATAATTCTATTACTTAGCGATTGATTTCGGCTAAATATACTATTAAAGTCAAAGTGTTTTAGGGTGGCATAGGTGTGCGTCACCACAGCTGAGTCACATCGACCGTTCTACATCTTTTGATAATATGCATATCGAGAAATTTTTTTTATATATGATGTAATAATAATTAATAATAATAATAAAAAGTATTTATTTGTTCAAAATTACAAGTTTCACAACTAACTTAAAACTAATATTGTAACTATAATAATGTATCGACTAATTATCGACATTGACAATCGACATGTATACGATATAATTCTATTACGTGACGATTAGTTTCGACTAAATGTACTAGTATAGTCAAAAAATGTTTTCCACTGCGGCACAGCTGTGAAACTGCTCTATAAAATAAACTAGTCTACATAACTGGTTGGTACTCACGGCCGTGGCCGACGTGCGTCTTGTAGAAGGTAACTAGCACGCGGTCCATAGTTTCTGTCACTATCATGTGCGCGGGGCAAGCTTTGCCCGTCTTGTAGATCTGACGCTCTGGGGCGGGCCGTTTGCCTTTACCCTGATAGATAGATGGATGATGCTTTTATCAATATCTTTATTTATTTATTTTTTAATTTTTTTTTCAGTCCTGCGAGCAATGTGCCCTGCCCACTGCCACTTGAGTTTAGCAACTCTTCGGGCTATGTCGGTAACCTTTGTTCTTCTGCGGATCTCCTCATTTCTGAATCGATCACGCAGAGAAACCCCGAGCATAGGCCTCTCCATTGCTCTTTGGGTGACCTTAAGCCTTTTTATGAGGCCCATAGTGAGCGACCACATCTGTATGTCATCACTGGCAACACACACTGGTCAAAGACTTTCATCATGAGACACTGCGGTATGTTGGAAATACAAATAAATACAATTTATACGTTAATACAATTTTATATGTCAATTATTATTATGTAGTGCCATTTAAATAAATAACTATTAAATAAACCTAAAATGTTACTTTAGGATCATGATTTGAACAATGTACACACGCCTGCATATCTTCTTCATATTAATGGGCTTCTTGGCGGGAAAGTGAAGAGTCATCATGTCTGCGGTTTTGTTTTATTCTCTAAAATGTGGTTGTTATGTCGAATAATATTGAAAAGTGACTTTCAAATTCTCTCAAGAAGTCCGCCCGAGGACTTAGTAAAGCCTACTGAGATACTCGAGGGGTTGGGGGGTATATCATTTATCACTTCTCATTCCTATTATCATTCATCATCATCATCATACAGGAAAGAAATATTGTTTACAAATTAAATTTTCGACTGAAGGATATGGTCATAAATAAATTAAAAAAAATCAGATTATCACAAAGTGTCAAATTTTCTCTATAGACTTTGCATTTTATGTCTATGACATAATAAGAATAAGATAAGAACTTTTATTGAGACAGTTTTGGATAGTCTAAGGTGCAGGCGTACTTTGGTACAAGCCCTATCATTGAATAATACATCAACGCGACAACAATTTGTATCTCAGCAGTGGGCATTTACAATGTGGTCAGCTCACCTGGTAGACGTAAACGCCGGACTGGCTGCACATATAGTGGGATCGGACGCCTTCTATAGTCTGCTTGCTAGCCGTGGTCTTCCTAAACCTGTATTTGGTCTCCTCTTGTATGGCGCTCTTGAATAGCATGAAGTCTGGGACAAAATAAAAACTTTTGTTGTAATTTTTTATTATGTTATATTGTAATGATTGTTGGTGCCTTAGTAAAAAGAAAAAAAATATACTTAATTGGGCAGACCTGGGGGCTTATTGTCTAATTGTCTAATTATAACCTTTAACATGATACCTTTTAAAGGTATTTAGATTTACACTTGTCATTTTGCATAAACGATTCCAAATAAATGACAAAATGACGATGTCGTTTATTAACCATCATTCATAAACGCGTCGCGATCATCACTGACACTTGTGAATTAGTTTGAAGTTCTTGAATAGCTTTCAAATGTCAAATTGAAAAGTATTACGACAAGTATTAGAGTTAGACAATAACCCCCTGATTGATGTATTGCGTTATTATTTGTGTATAATTTGTGTATTCAAAAAACACTTTTCTCTTCCTCTCTTACTCTCTCTCGAGGAGAGAAAGATCTCCCTATTCTATTATTATAACAAAGTTTCGGCTCTCCCTCGTTTCGACGAACAACTTTCAAAACATAATTTTGAGACTAACAACGTTTAGTATATAAATTATAATATTAGGTCAAGTAATATAAGTAGATGGACATATATTATTTGACGGAATGTTCTATAATGTTATATACACATGAAAATGGATAGAAGGACAGACAACATAATAATAATAATTATAGTCAAAAGATGCCACAGAGTATTGATAGTGACTCACCATCCATATTGAAGAACTCCAACTCCTCAACTTGTTCATACACCCTGTGTGCGTGCAGTAGATGCGCGCTGAAATGGGAGCCGTAACTCACTCGCTCGTCGCACAACGGGCAGATGAAGGCTTTCCTCTTCTCCACCTGCAGATGAAGCTGGCATCATCATCACCATCTCCGGCTCATTTTATATCCCACTGCTGGGGCATGAGCCTTCCCTATCAATGGAAACACCGCTGGGCCATAAACGACCACGCGGGCCCAGTGCGGCGCGGTGGTTGTTTACGACTGCTCATGCAGCCGGGACAGACAGATTTACGTGTCTTCCGAAGCACGGAGGAGCTCGAAATAACGAATTGGTGGCCTTTGCGAAAGTTGCTTGCCTGCCACTGAGCAGGATCCGCGGCTTTTACTCAGCTCTTGCCTTTGTGAAGATCGTTCTCCATCTAGTCCAAGGGTGTTACTACGTTATGCTTGCTGATACACGCTCTCTACTCAAAGGTGCCTAGTGTAAGTTTTGTTTATTATCCGTATTCATTTGATCACGTTTACGAAAACGAAAATTAGTTATAGCATTTGAATCAGCGCTTTCTGGCGACATACCAGAGTTAAAATGTTGCCATACATATTCTCGTTTTCGTTAACTCATTCACTACAACGGTTATCGGTGTTGCGGCAAATATGGCCGGTGTGCGTTCATTAGCAGCATTTTACGCCAGCGGAATCTGTTTTTCCCGAATATCTCAATAACTACAACGAAGCACAAATTTAAAATTTCGGGCACAATTAAACGAGATGAGGCACTAATTTATATTAGCTATTCAAGAAATTTGACAATTTTCCACTGGGGTAACGCACACATATGGCCGGCGCATTGCCACTTTAGCTTACTTGCTTGATGCGTGGTGGAAGGGAATCGGACAGGGGGACAGAGCAGTCCTGAACAACACCTAATGTGTGCCTTACCACTCTTTTTCAGCTCTGGTGATATTAAAGATTTTATTCTGAATATGCCGTGAATCCAGAATCCTCTCCTATAATAATCTGCATAATGTTACTGACAGAGCAAATGAAGAGAGAACCAGCTTTTAGTCAGTTTGCCTAATGGTAGACTAATGCTTAGATTGGCATACCTAGAACCTAAAGACCATCGCTATTTGTGTGGAAACTTTAATGTGTAATACGAAACAATAAACAAAATTTGCTGCTGGGCAAAAAATGGGGGAGTATAGGATTTAAGGTATTAAGGAACTTCCGTACTTCATTCGGTCAGTGTAGTCAATTATTCAGGCAAAAGTCAGTTAGTCGTTTATTGCCCATCATAACAAACCTCAAATCCATGCGCCTTCCACAAGTGTTTGTTCAGAATCTGCTTCTGGCTGAAATCTCTGTTGCACATGTGGCATTTCTTGCGATCCCGGGGCGTGAACTTGGGTGTCTGGTCTGTGCAGATCTTCACTGGAGGGAAGGATAGGGTTTAATAGGATTGGGGAAGGAAATTGTACCATGAGGGGATTATGGGGGATGCCGAAACTATCCCCTAGGCACTCGGTGCTTGGTATACGCGGTTCCAAGCTATCCCAGCGGTAAAGGCAATGTCTGTAAAAGAAAGGGAGAAGAGAAATGCCCTTGCTGAGTTTATAGCCGGTTCTTCTTATTACAAGGTCTCCCGCCTTGCGAAGACTTACGAACCGATGGCATAGTGACATTCATAAGTGCTATTTAGTAGCCTAAACTGAAAAAATAAATTGAATTTTAAATTTTTGAATTGTTCCGGGGTTTTCAGACAGTGAAATCATAGTGGCATAAGAATTGACACTCCAGCGTCGACAATGTGCAAAAAAATATGAAAGAAAGCTTCGGGCATGAAAATTGTAACATGTGTTGAGTGCATATGTCAGCGAGTTGGTTATTCTATGTCTTGAAACAGCTATTCCATATAAAATCTATGCGCCATGCTGATTTATACTGTGGTAAAAATAGGTACTCTGACTGGTGTGTTGTCAAGTCATAGTTATTAAGCCTGTAAGCCCAGTAACTATCTGGATCAAATACAATTTAAACTGTTTAAAGCGTCTATAGCCGAACGGATTAGGTAGACGTATTAGCTTTTCTGGATGTGTAAATAGCGTATTAACCTTGTGACCGCCACAGTCAACTATAATCGACAAGCGGCATCGTGCCTTGTATGCCAACGACGGAAACGATCGACAATACAAAAACACAAAATAAAGATATTTGGAAGTTTGTGAATCCCTATTCCTGTTACAAGTTTTTACACTGAATTGAATGCTTGGCGTATAGGAAACGGCGAAGCATTTATGCTGTGACGTGTGCGTTAGGTTAATAGAAGACTTAAAAACAACCGCAACGCTTCGATGCTGGACACTTCTGCGTGGCAGCAGAACTAGAAATGACTGTGCTCTCAAAACCCTGCACCTATAATGAATCTAATATTTATACTCACGGCCATGTTTCATCCTCAGATGTGTGAAGCACGCCTTCTTGCTGTTATACACGTTGTCACAGAAGTGGCAAGGGTACTTCTTGCCCTCGATTTCTGATTTGTGACATCTGTTACAGATAAATTCAAGAATTACCAGAGGATATAGTTTTCAGAGCATATTGCACATCTTTTCGCCGTGTAACCTGTTGATTAGATACATTATACATGTAACAGAAAAGTGTGGTAAAAATGAAAAGATCCAAAGTGTATCCGATCTAGATCTTATATGCAGAGTTACTAAGACATAATTATTAACTTTAATTTTTATGAATTTTTTTATTAAATAGTTCTATTGTGACGTCATATCAAAATAAACAAGTCACATCCCTAGTGGTTTAGATCAATGCTGCTTGCTTATGCGCACCTGACGCACATGACTACACAAATTACAATATTTAATTTACAATTACATGCCTAATTAAATAATAATCACATTAATATTTATATTTATGCGAAAGTTTGTGTATGTGTGTATATTTGTTGCTTCTTCACGCTGCAACGGATGGATGGATTTGGATGAAATTCGGCATACAGATAGTTTATGACCTGGATTACTTTTTATCTCAATATTCCTACGGGAACGGGAACTACGCGGGTAAAACTGCGGGCGGCCGCTAGTTAATAATAATTATGTCTTACTTCGTCTTATAATAACGCACTAAAAGAGTAACACGCACATTTACATTTGCCGCTGGGGTAACGTTACCCCGGCGGAATCTGTTTTTCGCGAATATCTTAAAACTACTGGACACACAAATTTAACATTTTGGGCACAATTACACGAGATGAGGCACTAATTGTTCTATATCAGGAATCCAAGAAATTCGACAACATCCCGCTGGGGTAACGCACACCAAGTGACATTGAGTCAGTATACCTTTGGTAGAGCACAAGGAATTATACCATAAATCAGTAAGTATAGCATTACCTTTTAGAAGCGCGCAAAAATTTGGGCAGTGCGCCTTCGATCATCTAAATCAGAGGTTCCCAAACTTTTTCGTCTAACGCCCACTTTGACAATCAGTTATTTTGTAGCGCCCCCCATTTTTTTCACCTTAAAAACCTCATTAACTTATTAGTCTCGCCTGGAGTTTAAGTAAACCTAATATTTCTCAGTGTTTGATACCTATTACATACCAAATATCTTAAAATATAAATAGCGTTGTGAACGCATTAAAAATAATAAAGATTTAATATATTTTTAGTTTAGATTTATTCAATAAAATAGGATATAAATATGAACTAATAAATGGATGTTGTGTAGGAGGATTTTAATTTCAGTGAATTTAAAATATGAAGTAGCTTAAGTTATAAATCACCTATCGCTCCCTTAAATCACATCAGCGCCCCCCAATGTTTTCCGGGCCCCTTACCGCCCCCCTCTAGGCCTCCAGCGCCCACAAGAGGGCGTTATCGCCCACTTTGGGAAAGACTGATCTAAATCGAAGCAGTGAGCAGAGCAAGTATCAATGATCCAGTAACTCCATTACCTTTGGAAGTGCGCGGCAGGGTCTGGCATGGCAAGGCCGCAGCGCGTGCACTCCCTTAGCCGACGGCCGGTGCGCGGTTCCAACTCATGGGCGCTGAGTATATGGGCGGCCACCAGCTCAGCGCTTGGCAACTGCAGCGAGCAGTATATGCAAGTGGTCTCATCTAAAGCTTGTATTGCGTGTTCGTCGTCCACATCCTCTGTTAGGAGAAAAAATACCTTGTTGGTTTGGCAGTTCTTAGAACAAGTGACGAATAAAAAGGTTATGAGCTCGATGGCGCAGTGGCTAACACGCTTGGTCTGCGATTGCTGAAGTTAAAAATTGGATGGGTGTTAAAAAATCTCGAGATCCTTCATGCTTCGGAAGGCAAGTAAAGCCGTTGATTCTGGCTGCATTATCGTTAACAACCACCACACTCAACTCCCGTTATGACCCGTTCTCCCTATTCATCCATAGGGAAGGCACGTGCTCGTGCCCCAGCTGTGGACACAGAATGAGCTGGTGATGAATGCAGATGATGATGCAAAAGGAAAATATTTTTTTTAATTTGGTCTAGTGTTTAAGACTAACGTAAGTACGTAAGCTACGAAATATCTTTTCGTCCGATATACAGCAGTGTCTCAAGACGAAAGTCTTTGACCAGTGTGTGTTGCCAGTGATGACATACGGGACTGAGACGTGGTCGCTCACTATGGGCCTTATCAGAAGGCTCAAGGTGACTCAAAGAGCAATGGAGAGGGCTATGCTCGGGGTTTGTCTGCGAGATCGAATCAGAATAGAAACGACATAGCCCGAAGAGTTGCTAAGCTCAAGTGGCAGTGGACAAGGCACATCGCTTGCAGGACTGATGGCCGCTGGGGCGGAACAGTCCTTGAGTGGCGACCCGGAAAGCGCAGTGTGGGCAGGCCTCCAACAAGGTGGACTGACGATCTGGTGGAGGTCGCTGGAAGCCGCTGGATGCGAGCACCACAAAACCGGTCGTTGTGGAAAAACTTGAGGGAGTCCTTTGTCCAGCAGTGGACGTCTTTGGGCTGAGATGATGATGATGATTTAGACTAACAGTTTCATTTCCAAAGAAGCTAACACCGTGTTATGTATTACTGATGTTACTGATGCCGTAATAACAATATTTGTAGCAATGGTGTGTTACAGTTACAGCTAGGATAGCCAGGAGTGGTTGAGGATTCCACAAGAGGTAGCTTCCTTCACCTTCTTTCTTCACCTTCAGCATTATCATCACTTAACATCAGGTGGGATGAAGGCAACTTGGACAAGATGCTTACCCGTAAGGTGAAACTTGGTGCTTGTACAATAGGTTCACAGCACTTACCGTAATCATCCTTATCAACATTTCCTGAATTCATGTTACTCTTGGACTTGCTTTTGGAGTTATCTGAATTTGTGGATTCTGCTTCTTCTAGTATTGCTTCATCTAGGTATTCTTCGTCTATTACATACATAAATATATAAGTAGAGTAATTAGCCTATACAAGGTGTGATAAACCCTTAACGAAGCCGAGAATCACATTCTTCCCATCTTTAATATGATTTTTCTGTACTGGGCCATACCTGGGTTATGATTTGTAGCATCTGATGCCGAACTGGGAATCCAAAACACATTTAGCCTAAACTGGGAATCGAACCCCAGATCTTTGTATATTGGGCCAAGCACTTTACTACTCGGCCACTGATGTGTCACAATGTTATATATATATTACTAGCACTTTACACGTGTCTTCGTCCGCGTGAATATGAGTAGTTAAAAAGATTTTTTATTATATTAAATTATATCCTATGTTTCCTGTATGGAATGTAGCATTTTATGAGTGAATTTTTGGAAAAAGAATTTTTGGAATTGGACCAGTTGTTCCAAAGATTAGCCCCAACATACAAACAAACAAAAAAAGTCACAAACGTTACCACTCTTTATTAATTTTGTTTATAATTTAATTTAATTTCGTTTATAATTTAATTTAATAAAAATAATGTTTTACTAAATTATAAGTTGCAAAAAAGTTTTTTCAAATTTTTACTTTTAGTAATATAAGTTACTTAGGTATAGCTCGCTTTACTTACTTCTATTAACTTTAAAAAAATATTTTGTTTCTAAAAGCAATAGAAATTTTGATTGTTGTAGGTAATAAGTAAGTATAAGGTATATAATAAAGTAAAAGGTTAAAGCAAGCCTATTTACATAAGTTCGTAAGTAAATAGGTAATATAATGCC
Source organism: Eudonia mercurella (assembly GCA_963082485.1). Lineage (NCBI taxonomy): Eukaryota > Metazoa > Arthropoda > Insecta > Lepidoptera > Crambidae > Eudonia > Eudonia mercurella. The sequence goes on along the minus strand of OY720049.1, from coordinate 8,900,838 downwards.
CCATGGCTGGACAAACGCCTCCATCATTAAAATCAAATCATCGCTACAATTGATGGGTATTGCCTACTCACATTCTATCTTTTTTAATTTTTCATTGCTTAGGATACAATCCGTGCAGCCTTAATAAAATTACAGTCGAGTTATGACCACTGGGCGACCACTAGTCTCTATAAATATTTGATAGCGTTAGAGTTGACGACCTGAGTAGTGGAAACTGCGAGTTGTACTCTTAGTGCAACGAGAAGTGAGCGAGCTTACAGCTCCGGTAACCTATCTGGATATTAGGTAGTGCACTATGTGTCCATGGGGCATCTCGCTCGGGACACTAGTCTTAATCACCACTCTTACCAAATGAATTGTTATGGTAGGTAGGTATGTTATTAAATCTTTTGCAGTCTCTTATAGTAAGCTACAGACGTGATTTTTATTGTTAATATGGTAAGAAGTGTAGTGTCATAAACACACAGGATCCTACATTGTTTCAGTAAAAATAAATTATAAATTACCTTTTAGATTTTGCAAGACCGCCATGTTTTTTGTTGTTTGTTCTTTAAAAACTGCAGATTTCTCTAAACTTTCAGCACACACAGCACAAATATATTTCAAGTCCGCTGTCACCTACAAAAATATTTATTTTCTTCTTACAAATTCAAAATCACAGTAATTTGCTTTCGCTGAGATTATTTTTACTGTTATATTATTATAAACTGCACAAGAATGGAAAGTATTTAAGCATATTCAAGTAGGCAATCCAATAAACCCTTAGAATAAACCGGTCAAAATGTATGACGCTCAGAAAGAAAATATTATTCTCGTAAAGTTACCTTGATATCAAAGCAGGTTTCAAACATTTTCGCATAACTTTCTTCATTTTCAGCATACACAGCAAATAGGTCGCATAAATCGTTTGTGCTCATGCAACTGATGCAACCTACGCACTCCTCCTCGTCCATGTTTTATACTTTTTCGTTAGCTTTCACACAAAAGAGGACATTTTCTATTTGTCTAGTTTATTTTTTTGACAAATGACGATCGAATATTTACCTAATTTAAAACAAATGACTCTTACGGGTAGTTAAATATAAACGTAAATAACGTTAAATCAAATTAATTACGACTAGCTATTAATTTTTATTTTAAAAACTTCTTCCTATCCTATTGATTTAGCTAAATAAAATCAAAGAGTTAAAAACATCTAATCTCCCGCGCTTAAATATACTTTTAAAATTTTTGTTAGTATCTCATGTCTTAAAATTTGACCTTGATATACGTCAAAACATTTAGACCAATCGTATTCTAGGATTTCTTTACTTGCCAACTACGATTGGTAAAATTTTCAAACAATGTAAATCAACTGGATTCTTTATTTTACAGACAGAGGTGTTTACAAGTTCTTTTATATGTGCACTTTTATATAAATTTCTAAATTAGGTTAGACATCCATATTTTGATTTGGATCATCCAATCGATTTCGACTGACCGACTCGGGTAAAGTCCAACAACGACATTCTTGAAACTTATGTGATTAGATCGGTATGTTCCATAGTTCCGATGATTATAGTATATCCATCCTCTAAAATAATCCATCTAAAGTAAATCCATCTATTGTTCTTCGTCATCCATCATTATTTCTAATAAGTATAGTAATTTTACGAAATAAAGAAAAGTTAGCTTAAGATTAGGCTGTATAGACTAGATACCTTTTCTAATATGAGAGAAAAAGTTTTCCATTTTATTTGACGGCGGCACGGCGTGGGATGGGATGGCGATTCTTTCCGTAAACAGTCGATTTTTTAATCGATTCGAATCGTAACCTAAAAAATCGATTCACGATGTCTAAAAAATTGATTTCTTGTATTTACAATGTAAATATAAATCCATCAGTAAAATCAGTGATTCTTTTAGTTCAGAGAATTCGTTAATAACAATTATTTTTATTACTATATCAAAGTATCAGATCAGGCGCCGACCGCCTAACTCGATCGCTTTCGATCGCTTCAAAGCGAGGAGGAGGCTTCATCTAGTATGGCAGGTATAAAAGAAGACACTTATTTTCTAAATGTATTTGTTACATTAAAAAGTTAAAAATTAAAAATTAATAGCTTCATAAGTGAATCGATTCATTAAGATACGAATAGAATCTATTTAAAAATTGATATTTTCGAAAAGAATTGCCATCTTTAGCCCGGCGGTGCTCTTATGCCGATTAAGCGACAAAAACTATATTACTATAATTCTTGATTAAAATAATATTGGAGTAAAATCAGCAGTTGATTTTTAAAAAGATAACGGGAGTTTTACTATTTTGTATGTAAATAAAATAAACAATTTGAGTTAAATGAATGGACATAAAGTAATAATAAAATATGAACACTTAATTAATTAAGAATTCCACATAGTTATTTCAATGCTCATTACTGATTATTCGTATGTAAAGTAAACTAATTTAAATGGCTTCATGGCATATGGCTTAATTGTTAGGTTTAACAATAGCAACTAAAAGAGTAAACTCAAAATAATAGCATCAAAGTAAAAAATAAGAAGCACTTTACTAACTCTCAATTACTTATTATTCCGTAATAAACACTACCTACTTAAAAATAAGTATTAATTTTGCTAATCACAGTATGTATATACGATAGTCAGCCTATCAAGGCATACATAAACAAATGAATGACGCAATATCAATTAACAAACAAATATAAAAAGTCAAACTCAAAGATTACAAGCGTAACTTCGAAGGAAACTAAGCACACAGCCATTTCGCGAGTTTTTGAGTAATTAACCCTTTAACCGGCAACACCGTAATATTACGGGTACATTTAACTAATTGTAAATTTTGTTTTGGTTTTTACCAAAACAGAAAAATAGTATGTCGATTATCAAGGGTGAAGTATCGATTCACTACTACAAATTGATTTAAATAATTGGATTTTTGGCCTGAAAAATCGATTCTGCGATAATCGATCTCAGATCGCCATCCCATCCCATCCCTACTGTCGTCGCTCGTAGTCGTAGCTGTTCGCAGTTCGCAGCTCGCTATGTGTGTAAATAACATTATTAATTTTGATCCATTTAAATCGCACATATCATTAATTGTACACAATTCGCGCGCAAGCAAAAGCTAAAAAACCAGTTTGTTTCTGTGCGCAATAGCGAGCGGTCAGTGACCTAGTTACAAGTTTCTGCCCAACTTTTAAAAATGCCTAAATAGCTAATAAAAGTTTTAATTTTCTTCGCACTAGTTTAATTTCTTTCGTTAAAATGAAACTGAAGATTGACAGGAGTCTCCTGCCAATAAAGGCTCATTTCTTCTTCTTTTTCGCTGGTAAGTACCTTTGAAATAATGTTTTTTTCCGTTTAGGTACTAGTGTCTCATTGTTTATTTATCTACAGCACATAATAATTTATTGCATTCTTATCATCACCTATTATCTGATTAATTAGGTACTTAGAATATATTTTATTCAAGTAATAATAGTATACTATTCGAAAACTACTTTCTACTTTATTTATACTTAATTCTATTAAAACTTTGTGAGTGCATTGTAATTAATTTTCGATTCAAATCATATTGACTTAATTAGAATAAAATGTTTAAGTAAATTTATTAGTTAATTGGGTGCTTCGTGTATTATTCTGTAATAGACAAACGCGTAAACGAGTGGCTTGTACGCCAGTTTCTGCTGTTGCCATTTCTGAGTTCGATCGTTCGAGTGGTTCGATTTCCCGTAGGGTCAATGTAAAAACTAACTTTTACTATATTTCCTCGGGTCTGGGTGGGTATGGTACCGTCATTGTTCGTAATTTCCATAACACAAGTGCTTAAGCGTTGGAGTCAGAGCAATGTATGTGATGTTGTCTAATTTTTATTTATTTATTTATTTTAGGAATTAAAAACAAAAGTGTTACATAATTTGGCTTATCAATAGACTTATCTATACTAATATTATAAAGAGGAAACTTTTGTATTTTTGTGTATGTATGTATGTATGTTTTTTAATTATGTTTTTTAATACATACATAGGCAGGTACTCTCTCGTTTTTGTCACTTGAGCATCGAAATAACCAACTTTTGGTATACTCGCCATTGGTGACCCAACTCCACATTTAGCATAATCAAAGTAGGACTCCGAGGTGGAATAGAAAATATCAGTGATGGGTTGCAGCCGACCGCCTGATGTGCGATCATCTTGGAACCCTTGTGCCTTAGTCGGCTCTTACAACATGCACGGGGAGTTAGGCAACTGATACATTCTTTGCACGTACCAGATTCCAGACCAGCTACATACACATGCATACAGCATGGCATAAAGACTAAAAAATTATTTATAAAATACAGTAACCAAATTTGTGGTATTTCATCTGTAAAGATGAATCTGCATAGCCATCGGTTGCAATAACCGTTGGATAGATGGCACTGTGCCGCTAAAAGCACTAAAAAAATTAAAAAACAATATTAAAAAAGCAGTGTAAAAATTCAGTGCTTACGTCAGGCTTCCCGGTAGCATAATGGTCAGTGCAGCCGCCCGGATTGCGGAAGACCCAGGTTCGATTCCTGGCTGGGTCGGGTAGGCATTTAATTTTTAAACTGGATTTTATAAATATTTAATTCAGCTTCAGTGCAGCAAAGCACTTAAAAATAAAAAATAAAATTGATAAAAAAATTTTTTTTGCCCTATTTTTTGTCCCACTGCTGAGCAAGGGCCTCCCCTCTTCTCTATCATCGGCCACCTCATACCACTCCGGCAAAAAGTGGTCAAGTCGTCGTTCCATCTCCGCTTTGGCCTGCCTCGTCTTCGGTGTCTATCACATGGAACCCAGTCAGTGGAAAAACAGTTAAATCGAAAAAATAATACGGTCTGTCGCGATAAAAAGTCGCCGATATTGAATGTTTTGTTATGAATCAGCGATGTTATCAGCATCCCTGTAGCAGAGTTTATTGCATACATCAACATATAATAAGGAAAACGTCCTATTGTTTGCAAACGCTTTGATCAAGACAATTTATCAAATAGCCTATCATATAGATAAGACAGCAATTGACTTGTTAAAATGACAATGCTCATATAGTCTGACAGCGTTAATTATACAGGGTCACTTTCTGAGATGACTCCCGTGATACAAACGAACAACTTTTACTATTGGACCAACTCTCTAACTCGAAAATAATATTCAGCTGTTCCATACAAAACATCAATATTCATTGACCAAAATGTATGTATGGAACAGCTGAATTTTATTTTCGAGTTAGGGAGTTGGTCCAATAGTAAGAGTTGTTCGTTTGTATCACGGGAGTCATCTCAGAAGTTTTGGACGGTGATAAAAATGTCAATCTGTATATAGTGGGTCGCACGGGTCCATATTGGCTCACCTAAAGTTTTTTACCCGAAATTGTTTTCCTACCGATTTGTAATCCGAATGATCACTCTTCCTAACATTTTTATTCATACAGTTTGTAGTACTACAGACGATGGTCATAACTAGGGTTGCCACCTTTTTTCAGGACAAATAAAGTATTTTTTTCATTTTGTTAGAACAAAAATAGAGTACACAAGCATAAAAAAGAGTATTTATTTATTTGTTCTTAAAAACGTATTTTTTGTTGCTCTTTGCGACATTTAACAAATATTTTGTGGTTGTGGATACCAGTTTATGTATGTAGTCTCAAAAGTACTCATAACGAGTAACGCGCCAGTAACAATCAGTTTTACGTAAAAAGAGTATTTTAGCGTACTTTATTGGTGTCGTAGATTATAAAGTACGCCTACATGAAAAAGAGGACAATACATTGTTTTAGAGTACGGGTGGCAACCCTAGTCATAACACTCATGTTTTCGAAAATTGTAATTAATAATATCACTAATGTAAAGATATTTAAACTCCTACTGTTGTTTTTCATAACGCTTTTATCACAAAACATAATTTCCATTGTAAAGTGATGTATATTAATGTGAGAAACGCTCTAAAGTCGCTTCTGGCGCTGTGTTTATGTCAACCTAACCCGCTCGTCGCTTCGCTCCTCGCTAACCTAAGCGCATTTGTTTTAAAGTCGCTTCATGACTTTGAATAATAGTGTAAAAGACGGTTATGCTGAGAAAATATAGGAAAACAAATAATAGTATAATAGATGATTATTGCTACTGACATTATGAAGTTGAATGATTCGGAACTATGAACATTAGAAACAGAGTAGTTAGGAATTGTGATGGTTTGGATGTAAGGAAAAATGTAAGCAAGAACATTTTCGGAGTTCCAATTATCGGAGTTGAAAATATTAGGTAAACTTTGGCGCACCCGTGTCGCACACTCTTATTACTGTGTGTTTAGAGCGAGTTTTGTTTACCATTGGATTTCTCGGAGAATCTAGTAGCGAACGGAGACACGAACTAGTGCGTGATACTATTCCCTCTAGAAAACCTCTGACGGTGTTTCGTTTCACTTGGCATGAGGTGCCCTTTAAGTTTGTCGCCGCCCTCCTTAAAGTAGTGACGCTGAAAATGCCACCTTCAGCAAACGCTCTCCAAAAAAATTATTATAACGAAAATGTATATGGCATTAGAACAGCGACTCTTGATCCTCAAAATGCTTCTACACATTCACTTAATATACTAAACATACACACTTGCATAGGCCCAAAACACCGTACTAGTAGAACAAGAGTACGAAGTGCCTATCTGCCCCCCAACCGCCTAACACTCTCGCTTTCGATCGCCTTGAAAGCGAGGCCCTCGCCTCGCTTTCTATTATAATATCGAAATATAATATCGAATAATATCGAAAGCTATAGCCTATAGCTTTTGATATTGCTTTCATATTGCTTTCGAAATGACAAGATGACGCCTCCTCCTCGCCTCGCCTTCAATGCGATCGAAAGCGAGAGCGTTAGGCGGTCGACCCCCTGCTGAATCCACTAAGGAAACATCCCAAACGTCCCAAAATTAGCACGTCACACTGACACCGGAGGTAGGTGGGCCTCAGATTTCTGGGACATCCTGTATATCTCCTTCGTGGATTCAGAAAGGCACTTCGTACTCTTGTTCTTGCTATTTATTTCCGAGAAGCTTTTACGTGTCATTTAGTACCGAGTCTGAGACTCCGCGTTGCTCGAGCGCAATATGTACTAAGTTTACCTTTTGAGATATTCTTATTTTGTAGCTACGCGCTATGACACACGCACAAATAGATCAACATTGACCGTGCGACAATGCCAAGGTCCCATATGATTCAGATCCCCTCTGTGAACACCAATTTGTTCTGATAGCATGATGGATTGCGGACTGGCATTCGGTATTAATTCGCGGGTGTCACATTATATTAAACCCCCATGGTGGTTAGGACGTGAATAGAATATACCTATCAGTTGCTTTACTTAGCGTGTATGTCGTAAAAGCTGGCTAAGCGACAACGGCTCCAAGATACCCTCACATCAGACGATTGGCTGCACAACCCATCACTGGTGCTATCGGAAGCCCTTTCGGTCGCATAATCTCTTTCGTAATAATGTAGTTTGGCATAACATTTTCAGCATAAAGTTTTCTCGCATAAATTATGATAAGCCTCTGCTTATCATAATTTATGTTATAAACCCATAATGGTTTCATCGGCATAATTTTAACTTACTATAATTGTCTTTATCATAATTTTAATCAGCATAAATGTAAAGAACATAATTGCTATACGTATTATTTTATTTATTATACAACAAAAATACTAGCTGCCCTACTGTAGATCACGTGATAGGTTAAAAAAAATACCTAGAAATTCAAGTCTAGGTTTTTTTTTTATTAAACAACAGAAATCTAGCTCCATACAAAAATTGTTGGTGGGCAGATGCGATAAAATGAAGAGATGAAAGAGATGATGATGTACTCGTTTCACAATCACTTATGATATGACATGGCTTTTTTTTACGTATGTTATGATTAGTAATCGTTATTGTAAAAACATTTACTTATGCATGAACATTTGATGCTGATATATCATTATTACAAAAGAAGTTGTGAGGAAATAAATATGCCTAATGATTTAAAAAACGTTATGCAGCCTTAAAATATGCCTCTTTAATTTATGCATCCCAATATGGACCCGGTGCTGTCTATTCCACCTCGGAACTCTACCCTACTTTGTTTATGCTGAATGTGAAGTCGGGTATACTCAAATTTGGTGAAATGAAATGTGTCATCTCGATCTCCTCCGTGCTTCAGAAGGCACGTAAAGCCGTTGGTCCCGGCTGCATTAGCAGTCGTTAACAACCACCAATCCGCACTGGGCCCGCGTGATGGCTTACGGCCCGTGCTCCCTATGCTGTGCTGTTTCCATATGTAGTAGGAACACTCGTGCCTCAGCAGTGGCGATATAAAATGAGCTGGTAAGATATTATGATAGTCTATTTAATAACAATATAGTTGCACAGAATATACATGCTCCATTGTTTCACCATCATCATCAGTCTGCTTCCGTCCACTGCAGGGCAAAGGCCTCTTCCTTCGCACGCCACACTTCAGGTCTTGCGCTATCAAAAAATTCAACATTAAAAATCATTTATTCAGTTTAGGCTACAAATAGCTCTTATGAACGTCATTATGCAATCGGTTCGTAAGTCTACTCTGGGCGGGAGACCTTGTACTGAGAAGAACCGGCAAAAAAACTCAGCAAGTGTCAAGCTCTTTCTCCCTTACAGCGTCAAAAATATTCGAAAATGCCCTATCATAACAGGACACTTTCCATCACAAATAAAAACACAAAATAGAAAGGACAATCACAACATGTAAAAAAAACAAAAAAGATCCTCATACATCCCCTGTCCTTGACTAGGTCGTCCTAGAGATCTGCTTACCGATCGACGAGCATTTCTTGGCCACCATTCAGTCAGCGACCGGCAGCGGCAGGCTTACCGATCTTTAAGTGTCAACCCAGCTACACACGACTTTAAAGTTTATACTGACACCCCCTACCAACCGTCAGGTTACAAAGTAGGTGTCAGACATCCTTGTGCAAGCACAAGGAACCATCTACGTCAGGTCATAACGCCAGATCAGGACGCGCCGAAGCGCATTCTTCATCCGGTACTTTGCCAGTTGTCCCGTGGACACGTATAGTCCACTACCTATTATCCAGATAGTTTACCGGAGCTGTAAGCTCGCTCACTTCTCGTTGCACTAAGAGCACAACTCGCAGATTCCACTGCTCGGGTCGTCGACTTAAAGTCGACTACCAAATGTCCTCTTTAGTGGCGGAGTTGTAAGCCCACTTACTTCTCAGTACCCATCCAGACACCTTGCCAGTTTCACAATCCTACGCGGCTGGCTCGACCGGAGGAATTGCATCTAGCGGGCACCTCTACTAGTTATCCAGACTAGTGCCGGAGATGTTGGAGTTCTGCTCAGTGAAAACCACCCAGCATAGCAACCAACTATGGGCAACTCACGTGCCCCGCAAGTCCTTTCGCACCGGGCCCCTCGAGACCGCTACTTGGACCCGCTGTGCACGAAATAGAAGCCTGGCCAACAGCAACCAGGCAGACGAACATTCCCACTTCTACAGCTAACCATATGCCACCACGAGTCCAACCCATGTTCGGGACCTGCCGTAGACACTCGCGAAGGCATAACCGGCAGAGGGCCTAAGATCCGGAACTCCCGTGGTGCCCTTGAAAAGACAGCCGGACCCGTAGTTCCAGCTGCCATACCCTACCTATCAGGGTCAGTAGACAGATAGATCTTTAAGTGACTCTCGCGCGCCATATGTACGCACGGTCGTACGTAAGGTGGCCCGCTAATTATACCTACAGCGCGGGACGGGTTAAGTGACAGTTGCAATCGCGAAAATTTACAATTTATCGCTACCAAAACACATATTCGTGTTACGGACTGCAGAACGCTGCGATAGCGCCACGAGCTAGCGATTGACAAACTAAAAATGCATGACGGCGCTATAGAATTAAACCAACCGATTGTGTAACAACAAATAATAACAACCTATCGCTTTGCCATTGTGCAAATATCAACTGGTTGCTTCTTTTCGGTAATATGTGGGTCCATCGGCCGTTTTCCCGTTTTGTGTAAACAAAAATACAAAAAGTTACAACTAATAACTGCGAGGCGACGCCACTGACCTCAACCTTTTGATTGGTGGTAGCTCTTGTTTGCTCGTCTGGCTAGCTACCACCATTCTATTAAAACATGTCGCCATAACATCAATGTTGGTAGGTAGCATTGTTGTGTCAGTCGTTGAGTAGTCATGAGAAATTTAGCTCTTTGAAGAGATAAGAGCTATATAGCTCTTTACCCAATCAAGAGCTATATATCTCTTCTAGCTCAGTAGCTCATTTAGCTCAGTGTAGTTCATGAAGATAGAAGGCTCTTGAGTCGTTTAAATGTGTACAGATCAGACTCGCTAGACTGATACTTTTGAGTTATAGGTACTAATACAGAACTACAGACTGATTAAAACCACAGAATGATTTATTAATCATATATTATTATTTAATTACGTAGGTAGGTTAAATTAGGTTGTTATTACCTAATTCCTAGTTTAATTTAGCTTTTTGAAAGTGTAGTAGTCACAATGCGTTGTTTATTTTCAACACTAACTTAATGAATTTTAACTGTTTTTAGAATAATGTTTATTATTATATTGACTCTTCGAATTAGCCACGATTTTCCTTCATACTTTGACAGGCTTAGGACTGTCAACCAAAATAAACATAACTGTGGAATTTTCTGCGCAAGAATTCTACTCCTAAATATGCACCTTATTAGAATAGCAATATAGATTTAATTTGAATGCATACGTATACGTAGAGCTAGCGTATCCAAATCCAATCCAATAGGCACTGCAGTGTTTGTGTGTGTGTACATCTCTTTCTTTCGCTCATACGCGTCATTTTAAACGCATATGTCTCTCTTTGTCTATCGAGCCGCTCGTTTCCGACAGTCCGATGAAACACTGAGCTAAAAGATATGAATCAAACGAGAGTGAGCTAGATATACGTTGAGCTAGAATAGGTGAGCTAGCTCTTTTTAACTACTCGCTCGTGAGCTACTCATCGCTTTCGTTGAGGAATCTGGGTGAAGCGCACTTCCACCTTCGGCCTTATCATCACTTAACATCAGGTGATATGAAGGCCAAGTGCTTATGTAAAAAAACTATACGCCACGGCTGGGTTCACGACCTTGACTATCTTTCGCGTTTGCCGCGTTAAACTCAATGCAAAAGATAAATAGAGGGCAATGAACTTTTCATTGGCAGATCAGATGCTTTACGATCGATCGTTAACGCCTAGGTAATAATAACTTTTAAATACACAGTATATACCTATATCATCATCATCATCCTCAGCTCATTTATGTCCCCACTGCTGGGGCACGAGCCTTCCCTATAGATGGATAGGGAGAACGGGCCATAAACCACCACGCGGGTCCAGTGCAAATTGGTGGTTGTTAACGACTGCTAATGCAGCCGGAATCAACAGCTTGACGTGCCTACTGAAGCACGGAAGAGCTCGAGATGATAAAATTTTGGTCACCCATCCGATGACCGGCCTTTGCGAAAGCTGCTTAACCTCAGCACTCGCAGACCGGGCGCGTTAACCACTGCGCCATCGGGCTCCTATATCATCATTAGCTCATTTTATGTCCACACTGCTGGGGCACGAGCCTTCCCCATGGATGGATAGGGAGAACGGGCCATAAACCACCACGCGGGTCCAGTGCAAATTGGTGGTTGTTAACGACTGCTAATGCAGCCGGAATCAACAGCTTGACGTGCCTTCTGAAGCACGGAGGAGCTCGAGATGATACATTTTTGGTCACCCATCCGATGACCGGCCTTTGCGAAAGCTGCTTAACCTCAGCACTCGCAGACCGGGCGCGTTAACCACTGCGCCATCGGGCTCCTATATCATCATTAGCTCATTTTATGTCCACACTGCTGAGGCACGAGCCTTCCCTATGGATGGATAGGGAGAACGGGCCATAAACCACCACGCGGGTCCAGTGCAAATTGGTGGTTGTTAACGACTGCTAATGCAGCCGGGACCAACAGCTTGACGTGCCTACTGAAGCACGGAAGAGCTCGAGATGATAAAATTTTGGTCACCCATCCGATGACCGGCCTTTGCGAAAGCTGCTTAACCTCAGCACTCGCAGACCGGGCTCGTTAACCACTGCGCCATCGAGCTCCTATATCATCATCAGCTCATTTATGTCCCCACTGCTGGGGCACGAGCCTTCCCTATAGATGGATAGGGAGAACGGGCCATAAACCACCACGCGGTCTCAGTGCAAATTGGTGGTTGTTAACGACTGCTAGATAATGCAGCCGGGACCAACGGCTTAACGTGCCTACTGAATTTTTGGTCACCCATCCGATAACTGGTCCTTGCGGAATAGACAGAGCATCAAAGTTACGAGTTTTGAGTATACCCGACTCCACATTTAGCATAAACAAAGTAGATAGGGTTCCGAGGTGGAAAAGATAACACCAGTGATGGGTTGCAGCCGATCGCCTGATGTGCGAGTATCTTGGAACCCTTGGAGAAGTTCAAGATCTTCTTTTTAACTTCAGCAATCGCAAACGGTGCGTTTACCACTGCGCCATTGAACTCCTCACTTTGACCTACCTATCTCATATGTTTCTGAATAATACTTTGGAACTAGAATGCAAATTGTGATATCACTCATACATCATAACAATCAGTTCAGTACCTACACGTACGTTTATGCATTCGTTATGTAAACAACATGTAGATACCACGCCTACACATCTAACTGTCATCCTCAATGGATTTTGAACCTTATGGCCATGGCATATACAACCTGTCACAGAATGAACGCACATCCTCAGACACCCCAATTAGAATATTTAATTATAATTAAAAAAAACATGCAAAATAATTTTACTTTTATTTAATTAAATTGGTTTATTTAAGTTATTAGTTATACTCATCGAGGGCAAACAGTATGGGCATATTAGCGCTTTAGCCTACCGACCTACCGCATTTTAAAAAGCCCATTATTGCATTGACTTACGTTTTATTTTCGTTTGTTTTAACTATTTAACGAAGGAGTGACTGTAATTTCAATAAGTTTTAATAATTTTGAAAAAAAAATTTACCTATATTTTAAATATTTTTATCTACACTAATGTTGTAACATTCTACTTATGTTTCCAATACTTGACATATAATTACTACTGTTATAGCACAGACAACAAAACACTCAATTTAAGCAATTTCACATGATGGTATAATATCCACATCGATATCGTAAAATCTCATTATAACATCAATAAAACGCGACCAATTAACCTGGCGAGCCTTATGTCAAAATCCTCATACAAGTTGTATAAAATTTTGATATTAGGCTGGCTTTTGAAAACAGTTGGGTTATACGTGAAAACTTCGTAAAAAACACTTAACTTACATACACAAAACTCTTTGGTAAGATCTTGTGCCAATTGAATAAAAAAAGAACAGCGCGCGCTCGCTCCTGATTGGCCCTGCGCGCGCAGCTGCGCTCTCATTGGTTATTGGATGGTGGATGGATTGGTTTGGTTGGTAATTAACATTAACTTTTAAAATTGTACCATCCAAAATTTGAACAATTATTATAAATAAACTATTGTCAGCTTTTACTCTTGTTGTTTGACTAATTGCATTAGTGAAGATAAAGTAGTGTATGCAACTGCATATAACACGGGTATTAAAACACTCGTTACTATTATGAAACTCGCTGCGCTCGTTTCATAAACTCACACTCGTGTTTTAATACCCTTCATTATATGACAGTTGCATAAACTACTATTAATCGATTGAGAAGCCGATTTATAATAAACTACTTTCTGGGTGTGCGCTTAACCTGTTACACGTTGTATATGGTTGAACATTTATTAAAGACATTTGACAGTTTTGCAAATAAGTAGAGGTGGGCCGAATATTGGTTTGGCCCAATGTTCGGTTTACAATAAAACGAACCGAATATTCGGCCGATAAATTCGATTCATTTACGCGCGCTTTGCTTAGCCAAACAGGTAGGTCAAAGTAAATATAGTGCCGTTGTTTATCATGAAATTCATAATAATAATGGAAGTAAATCATACTTGAGTTTTTAAACACAAAACGTAATCAATGTTAGTTAAATGAATGGATGAATTTTATATTTAAAAATATGTATAAGTATTATTATTCAATTACCATTTTAAAAAATAATAATCTCATAAAAATAAATTTAATATTGACTTTTTATGATTCATTGATAATAATAAATGAATAAACTATGGTACTTATAACAGTCTTTTACAAGCCTTAGGTCTTAAAATTGTACAACTTTTATATTCGGTAATTATTCGGCAATTGAATCGAATATTCGGCCGAATATTTACCGAATATTCGGCGCATCTCTACAAATAAGTTGATGTGCGTCTTTGCTATAATCATTTTAATACTTACCGCAAAACGAGGTTATATGCATTTGTATTCAAATGTTTACGCAAACACTATACTATGTCACCAGACACTTTATACGAATCGAATCGTGTTTATTTTAATAAATTTACATGTTGATGCGTTTTCCCGTAATGAAAGTTGAAAATTGTTATGGCATTGAAGCAGCGCAGCGCCTTTTGATGACAAACGAGGAGAGTTAAAATTTTGCCATAGGAATTCATGTTTTTTTTAAGTGATTGAATGGAAAATCAAACTCATACTAAACACCCAGAGTAGTGCAGTTCTATAAGCAAGGGTTACTTATCTTCACATTCATTTTTTTGTACGTATTTTAGTTGTTACGAAATCGTTTTCCCATTTTTTGTTTTCCATAATTTTTATTATGCCGTAAAAAGTCGGCAAGAACACAAAATTCCTGAGACACGTCATTCTTTATTTCTTATCAAGAAGCCAAATACCAATTTTCATGTATTTTACTTCAAAACTGACGGACTTTCATACAAACTTTCACCCCTTATTTACCCTTACCCCCTTAGGGTGTGGTTTTCGTAAAATCCTTTCTTAGTGGCTGGTTACGTCACTCAATTTACCCACAGTCCAAATTTCATCTAATTAGTTTCAGCTGTCTAGGCTCGGCGATGATGAATCAGTCAGGCCATGTCATTATATATATGTATATAGATTTTGACACTCAACATTTGGCCGAAGCTATACTTATAAATCTTATAATAAACTATTCGATTTCCTTAGAAATGTTTCCAATATTATAATAAGACTTTTGAACTGATTGAAATCCATCAACTTTATTATCATCTCTTTAGGATAATAATCACTCTCAATAGAAAGATAACTATCAGCTGTTGTGCTAAATTGAAGATATCACTAACACTTTACATTATCCTGTTCAAACATTATTAACTATATGTAAACAGTCATATTACTTAACTCTTATCAGAACAAACTAAAGATCTTATGTATTGTTTTATTATTTTAAGCCGGCTTGTCACTCGTGCGAGACGATAAGCATGGCATTACATCGATGCTATGCTTATCGTTGGTTAGGAGCTCAACAGAAATCGAAAAAAAAATCAGTATAGGCTACAAATAGCTATTAGGAATGTCACTATGCTATCGGTTCGTAAGTCTTCACAGGGCGGAAGATTTTCTACTGAGTGGAACCGGCAACAAATTCAGCGGGCATTTCTTTTCTCCCTAACACCATCAAAACATTGGAAAACGCCCTACCTATCATAAAAGGACACATCATCATCATCATCATCGGCCTATCTTAATCCACTGCTGGACAGGCCTCCCCTAATGAGCGCCATAGCGCCCTATCCTCAGCTTGCCGCATCCAGCATCTGCCTGCAGTCTTTCACAGGTCATCATCCGGGCCGGAGGACATTTTCCATCACAAATAATTACACGAAATATAAAGAACGACCGCAACATGTAAAAAACAACTATATAAAAACAATTACTTATATACTCGTAAAAACCGGACTAACATAAAAAATAATTGCAAGGAGAAAAACTGAAAAGAAAAAAACAAGCTCTACGATCCCAAAATTCAATTTGAGCAATGTTGAATGATTTGAAATGAGTATTTATAAATACATTGAATATTGATAGTTGTCGCTGGCGGGGACAATCACCAACCAAAGAGAGTGCGGATTTATTAAACTAGCCGCGGCCGCTTGGTAAGTTGGTGGCCACTAGGTCTACTAGTAGTAAACCGGCCAATGTTTTTACTTGTTTATCGTTATTTTTTTTATTTTTTCTGATTTTTTAAATTTTTTTATAGCCTATGTCACTCCCACAGTCAAAACAAATCTAACGACACCTTATATGTTAAAATCCACCATGCCGTTTGGGCTGTAGGGAGTGCCAAAGAAACAGACAAACATACAAACATACATACATACATACACTCGAAAAACATTACCCTCCTGACGCAGTCGGGTAAAAAACAAAATTTTGCAACTTTGATCTCCGATTGCGGATTGCGGCAACAGGCAACTCGCAACTTTATTTTTTTTATATTAAAAGGAGGCAAACGAGCAGGCGGGTCACCTGATGGAAAGTAATCGCGGCAGCCCATGGACACCCAAAGTTACCGCAGATGCGTTGCCGGCCTCGAGGAAGGAGTTGGATCTTGAGGAGAAAGTAGGAATTGGGACTAGCTGCTTTCATGTAACCTAAAGAAACTGCGCAGACAGAGCAACTCCAATGCAAGTTTCGAGGATCGACATACCAGATACAGATATGTACCTGGGCGCTTCTCCCCGCCTCCACGACCCGGTCAACCCGAGCCGAGGTCCTAGCCTTTAGAGGCGCCCTCGGTTTATTCCACTCCCGATTCGATCCGAACCCCTCGGAGAATCTAGTCGAGAAACCCTCTGACGTTATATTGATAACAAGACTTGTAACCCTTTTAGTTACTGACGCTGAAAGTGCCGTTTGCCATCAGCAAATTCTCTATACAAGGTCACATTTTATCAACTGCAAATATTTTGACAAAACATCTAATTCTATCAGAGAAACAAGGCCCTAGCATTTAAAAAAAATTCAGGCAAGGTTTTTTTTTAAATTTTCTGACACAAAAATTGTAATATTTTTAAGCTTTCTAATAAGTCTATTTTAGTTTATGCATGTCGTGGCAACCTCTAATTAAGACAGCGCCTTAGAATGTAACCCAATATCTGTTGTTTTATAAATGTACATGGTGTTTGTTTTGTTGGTTGTCCTTTTTTAAAAAAAAAAAAAAAAAAAAAAGAGCGGCCTCTCTGTCGGCTCTTTTGAATGAAACTACGGTCACGTGTAAGCGGTAAACGCATTGCGGTCTCTCTGTTTCGGCTCCTTTGAATTTAAACTATCGAAAGTGCTTTATTTTACTTTTTAATCGAAATGTCTTATGGCGTTTTTCTTGAAAACTAACGTATAAAAAAATTAAGATTTTTTCATAAAAATAGTTTATATATGTTGTTGAATTTATCCTCAAAATATTTGCAGTTGATAAAATGTGACCTTATATAAAAAAAGGTTAGACTTTTTTTATCTCTGATACAAATTGGGCCCAATTGTTCTATCATGATGATGTAATTGTAGAGATTATCCCTAATCAGCCTAGAGATCATGTTGTGAAATTACTTTTTACGATGTAATGTGATACTTATACACTTTTTGCCGCATCATATCTTTACAGCGCAATCGTCTCTAAATAAGGAGGAAAATGATTAGCTCCTGATAAGGGATGTAGTCAAATAGTCTGTCACGATATTTGTAGATAGATAGATAATACTTTTATTGCAACACTATAAAATATAAATATGAACAAAAGAAAAAAAAAATATATTTACGAAGTTACAATTGTTTGTAATTTCAGGCAAAATGATAAATCTTAATAAAGCATCGTAAACACATATATAGCAATTTTTTTTAAAGATTTTCTAGCTGACCGTTCTCGTTATATCAGTTTTCTTAAGTACTCGCTAACAGTTGTGTATCAGTATTTCATCCCTCCAGGTCTTACCCCCCTTTTGCAGATGTAGTAAATAGTTGTTTATCAATTTTTTCCTCGTTTCTAGGTGTCAGCCCTGTGCAAAAACTACCCGAAGTAATTTACTAGTTTTTTCCCTCCTTTAGATCTCGGAATCCTCTAAGTAGCTGGTTGTGATTAACAGTTCTTTCCTCTTTTCTAGGTCTTAGCTTCCTCTTGTAGTTGTAATAAAATTGTACAGTATTTTCCTCTTTCGGTATTAGCCCCCGTTGCAGAAGACGCTAGTTGTTTAAAGTCAGTATCCATCCTCTAGGTCTCGAACCCATCTTTCAGAATTATAGCCAGTTAAAAGGGCAAAGGCGTTCTTAGAACAACAAACAAGTATATCGTTATTTCCTTCTTAGGTCTCTGCCCGTTTCTCCCAGTTTGATGCGTTCATAGTCATAGCCTGCAGTTGCCATGGAGAAGGTAACAGCAGTTCTGCTGCTTTAGGCCTCTCTTCTGTAAAGATTGCTTAAGAAGTCGCCAACGGTTGTGCCCTCTCTTGCAGAAGTAGTTCTGCTGTAGCTGGTTATATATCATTCTTTCTTCTAAGTCGCGGCACCCTTTTGTAGTAGTTGCCAGATGTTTTTTATCAGTATTTCCCTCTTTTCCAGGATTCGGTCCCCTCCTCCCCCAGTTGAATGTCTTCGGACGACAGCTGGGGGTGTCCCCCGCTGCCATGGGGATGGTGACAGTTGTGCTGCCGTAACCCAACTAGAACGGTCTACACCGTTCTGTCTGTCTGTCTGTCTGTCTGTCTGTCTGTCTGTCTGTCTGTCTGTCTGTCTGTCTGTCTGTCCGTCCGTCCGTCCGTCCGTCCGTCCGTAAATAGAAAAAAAAAACAATAGATTTTGGGGGTTCCCCATACTTAGAACTGAAACTCAAAATTTTTTTTTTCAAACCCATCCGCGTGGCATATCTATGGATAGGTCTTCAAAAATGATATTGAGGTTTCTAATATCATTTTTTTCTAAACTCAATAGTTTACGCGAGAGACACTTCCAAAGTGGTAAAATGTGCCCCCCCCCCCCTGTAACTTCTAAAATAAAAAATATATGATGTACCATGCAAACTTCCACCGAAAATTAGTTTGAACGAGATCTAGTAAGTAGTTTTTTTTAAAATACGTCATAAAGTGCAGGACCCTTCGTGCGCGAGTCCGACTCACACTTGGCCGGTTTTCCAGGTTTGTTCCCCCTCTTGCAGAAGTAGTCGAATTTTTTTTCTTCCTTTTTTAGGTATGTATAAGTTCTTTTCTCTAAGCCTCGACATCCTCTTGTAGTTGCCAAATGTTATATATCAGTATTTTCCCCTTTTCCAGGTCTCGGTCCCCTCCTACCCCAGCTAAATGTCTTCGGACGACAGCTGGGGGTGTCCCCCGCTGCCATGGGGATGGCGACAGCAGTGCTGCCGCTGCTGTGGGCTGTGGCGAAGCCCCTCTTCGGCTATGTGGTGGACTACTGGCCGGTGAGTGATGACCGCCATTTTAACCGATTCTGTGGTCTTGTTAAGACTACCGTTCTCAGACCCGGAGGACCAGGGTTCGATTTCCAGTGAGGGGTACATGTTTGTGTACTTCTATTAAGCTATGCAGTTTCTTGCGCCCATTTTTCTCATCAGCTAATAAAATCATGACCTGAATGGGTAGAAGGTAAAAATAAAAATTTGGTGGATTCAAAAGCACTTTTCTCAAGTTTATTTAAATAAATAAAAAATTACTTTGACTTTAACTTATGACTTAAGTACACATACTTGGTTTGGTTGGTGGTAGGGCTTGTTTGTCCGCCTGGCTAGCTACCACCATCTTATCTAAATATGTCGCCATAACATCAATGTTTGTAGCATTGTTATGTTCTGGCAGCTAGAGATAAGATATCCAGTGTCTCAGTAGTTACGATTCCTGGTGAAGTGCGCTTCTACCATTGGCCTTATCATCACTTAACATCAGGTTTATCTTATCTCTGACTGTCGGAACACAACAATGCCACTAGTACATTTGTTAATTGAATAGCCCAGCTTTGGGACGATGTAGGCTAGGTATACATACCTATACAGCGTGTCCAGAAAACGAAAGATAATCCTTTAGCTGCGGGTGGGTCACATCATGTCCTACAGCATTCTAGAACTTTAGTTTAGTGAAAGTCTCGCTGTTTTCGAGATATCGTTTTTTTTTTTTTTTTAGAAAATTCTTCCCTCGTTTAGTTTATTTCATGCATTTCATTATAAAAGTAATACACCTATTAATAAGTGAAAAAAAAACGTCAATTTCATAGGTAAGGACCCAATATTAATTTAATATTATTTATCTATTTGCAGTCCCACCGGAAGCTGGTGTTCATGATGCTCATCACGGTAATGACCGGATCCTATTGCTGTCTATGGTTCTTGCCTATGCCCGAACAGCCGGAAACGGAGCCAGCGATAATCAAATCTGTATACAACCTCAACGACACGATTCACTTAGAACCGTATAAAAATCACACCGATTTGAATTTAGAACTGTACTACTGCCGTTGGAATTGCTCAGCAAGGAGGTATCGCATTCACCTGTCAAACTCAACTTTAGTTAATACTCTTTATGTGGAAAGACTTTTTGGAGTAGAATCTTGTCTTGACTATGGCATGGAGATATTCGAAGATGAAGAGATCGTTCCTTTTAAATTCGATGGACTGAGGGAAATGGAAGAAAAAATTACATTGAAACCTATAAATATAATTTGCTCCCCAAAGAAGAATTGCAGTTTGCTATGCTACGAAGATGAATTAGATGCAAATGATACATCCATCAGAGTCCGTAGAGACTTATCGAATGGAAGTGGAACATTGGAGAATCGTTTGGAGAGAATCGCAGAAAAAGTTTTGTCAACCAAACATGTGTTTTCAGAGTTGACCAAAATGGGGCACAGTAAGACGGTGTCAGATGACGTCACAGTAACAAGTGAAGAGACGAGTTTCTATTGGACGTGGACCTTTTGGTCGTTCGTGATACTAATGTGCGTTGGTACTGTCTCATTCAATGTGGCTAATTGCATCGGCGATGCGGTCTGCTTTGATGTGTTGGGTAAGTAGTTTTGAGAGCATGTTTTGGAGTCGCCCTAAGGCAGGGACGGTGAACCTTTACGTATCAACGTGCCATTTTTCAAAAGAAATGTTTATTGAGGTCACAGACGTGCCATCAGTTTTGATTTTGTGATTACTACTTATTTACTAATGTTTGAAATTTCGAGTTTTTCGATTGTCATATAAAACCTACTTAAACCTTTTTTTCATAATGCATACCTAATGAATTTTGTGATCGGTGCCCAAAATATTGTGATGCGTGCCATTAACCTGTCATCTGCCGCGAGCACTGATCAGTGCCATAAACAATTAAAATTCTATTGCGTCTGTTTTCACGGTAAATGACAGGTTAATGGCACGAGTGCCATCGGTTCGCCGTCCCAGCCCCAAGGCATCATTACCTATCATCATTATAGGGAGAATGGGCGATAAACCACCATGCGGGCCCAGTGCGGATTGGTGGTTGTTAACGACTGCTAATGCAGCCGGGACCAACGGCTTTACGTGCCTTCCGAAGCACGGAGGAGCTCGAGCTGATACATTTTTGGTCACCCATCCGATGACCGGCCTTTGCGAAAGTTGCTTAACCTCAGCACTCGCAGACCGGGCGCGTTAACCACTGCGCCAACGAGCTCCTCATATATATTCATATATATATATATATATGCATATTGTATAAAGACTAGTAGATAGAACTTAAATGTAGACATCATAAATTCTGGATACATAGAAAATTATAGCATACAAGGACTATGTGCAATGCATTATATGACAAATTATATACAAATAGTTACAAATTTCAAATTGAATTTATAATTAATAAATTAGAGAATAGATTAAATCAGAAGCTCGATCAATATTTATTAGGTCAAAGCAATTAATCAGAGAAATCGGTTTTACACATTTTATAGTAATAATATTAATTATCATAAAAGTTTTAATTTGTAATAAAATACCTACATATAATAATAATTGTGTTTATGAAAAATATTCCTAATCAGGGTTGGGTATATCCTGATTAGAAAATCATATAACTTAGCAAAGTTTTTTTTTAGCTAATTGATTATGTTTATATACAACGTGTAACAGAAAGGCGTGGTCAAAATGTAAAGATGGAAAGTGTATCCAATTTAGATCTTGAATGTGTTGTTACTGAGACATAATTATTAACTTTAATTCGTCATGCAATTTTAAAATAAATATGTTATTATCACTAATAACATATGCGCGCCTAGCCATAAGCAAATAGAAAATTCATGAGGGGAAAAGTTTTTTGCAATTTGTGACCTTTTCAGTACTCCAACGATGGTTGGTCCCATAGAAATTTTTGATCAGTATTAGAAACAGGATCGATTGGTATCAAAACAATGTTTTTGTGTAAAATGGAATACCCATTTTCTTGCTAATTGTACATTTTTTTGAAAATCTGTGAATGGGGATCAAAATTCCATAAAAAATTATGGATAGTCTCCTAAGACCATTTTCGTGTAGCTGCAACGGATAAGGTACTTCCCCTTACTGCCCCGCTGAAAGTTTCCACCCTGTATATATATATAAATTATGGTTTTGCAATATACAGATTGAGTATTGAGTACTGAACTGATATTTTGAGCGAATATTGTTACGGGTGGACGTTTTTGATGTAAAATATTGTTTATGGGATTGTATATATTGTTAACGCTATTATTACTACTAGATATTAGATAACGCATAGTATCGCGTGAGAGCGTTACGTTATCTATACTAATATTATAAAGAGGAAAGCTTTGTACTTTTGTATGTATGTATGTTTGCAACGAATAAACTCAAAAACTACTGAACCGATTAAAAAAAAATCTTTCACCATTAGAATGCTACATTAGCGCTGAGTAACATAGGCTATATTAAAAAAAAACAAATGCGGTATGAAGTCAGCCGGGTCAGCTTTATATATAGATACGTTATCTAATAGACATAACTTGAAATCGTTTGAGAGTGAAACTGTCAGCCGTTGCTACTTCTATGTCAATTTACCCTCCACCAATAGGCGACTATATAAATGGATATATATCTCCAGGTCCAGACCGAGCTTCCAAATATGGTGCTCAACGCGCTTGGGGTACCGCCGGCTACGGCATCACAGCCTTGCTCGGAGGCTGGCTGGTGGATGCTGTGTCTCGTGGGGAGAGTAAAGACTTCACGCCAGCTTTCGTGGTGGCGTTGGTAGCGACGGCAGCTGACTTATACAGCTGTAGAGCACTTACGGTAAGACTTTTTTTTAATATTAAAAGGAGGCAAACGGAGCAGGCGGGCCATCTGATGGAAAGTAATCACCGCCGCCCATGGACACCCCCCGCAAAACCACAGTAATCGCAGATGCGTTGCCGGCCTTCAGGAAGGAGTTGGATCTTGAGGAGGAAGTAGGAATTGGGAGGGGGGAGAGGTGAGAGACGGGCCTCCGGTACTTTCACTCATCAGACGAAACAACAGCCACGAGTGCCATTGTTTCACGCCGATATTCTATGAGAGGGTGGTATTATGCCGGGCGAGCCGGCCCATTTCGTGCTGCAATGCAACGTGGCTCTACCACTCAGAACTTTGTCGCATCACCGAAAATTTAACATCCTTTTAGCACACGTATTTCCTCCTTTTAACAACGTTTGAGTCCTTTAAACGAGATGTGAATAAGTAACTTGCGGGACAAGGTGAGGACCGCTAGTGGCAGGATTCTGCCATCCTGCTCTACCAGCTGTTCTCGCACACTGCTTCTGCTTACGCAAAAACAGACGAATGATCCACGCTCTGCTTCTATCTACAGGGTGTTTGGTAATACCTGTATAAACCCTAATATGGCAGATAGCGTACTGTTCATAGAATCCCGAAAAATTATGAAGATAACTGCAAAACACCAGATGGCCGAGATATTGAGGTTCTTTGTTACTAAGTAGAATTGTAAAGTGACAACCCTACGTCAAGCTGATACGTTGTTCTTGGACGTCAACATCATGGTCAAACATAAACAGAAGTCGAAACATCGCAGGAATTAACAAAAATATTGTAATAAAATAAATTTGAGTTTTATTATGGAAAAGTAAATCTAAGTAAACATGATTTTGCATGATATCACAGTGTTCTTTATACTTGGTTGCATGGCTATGTTTCGGGAATATACACCTATTACCAAACATCCTGTATAACCAGTTTAAGGCATGTGAAATATCCATCCGACACTTACTGCGCGTCTCTAGCTAGAAATGGTATGGGCAGCATCAGTCCATTCGAAACCAGAAACCTGCAAACTCTTCAGCCCCAAAGACATTGCCAAGCTGATGCCAGATGTCTTCACTAATGAAGAAGAGTGAAAGTTGACACGTATGATCCTATTTTATTAAGAAGGAGCTATCTAGGTAGGTATAGGTATCTGTTTCTATGCAACACTGCTGGATATAGCTTGCTGCAAACAAAATACACCAAAATAATGCTGCGACTTCAAATCTACGTAAGTCTTTTAAAAAAATAGTTTGTAGTTTGACGAATCAAATCCTCACAAATGATAATAGTGAAAAAAAAAATTAAAATTACCAATAAACGAAGCACCTGTAGTTGAAAGTCTGTAAAAAGTCGTATTTTTTTTTTAATTTAGATTTTTTTACTTAGCATATTCGAAAGGTTCTTACCTAAGGAATCAACTTGTTTCACATATTCTGGGACATATACATACATACGCAATGTATACACCGAGAGATTTAAGTGGTTGTTTTCCCGCAGGTGGGTAGATCAGACCATGAAACTGAATAACTTTCCCCAAGGAGCATAGGTCAAAAAACGAGATAATTTTTTAACTTTTCCATACAAACCATGCTGTCTCAATAGAGGCTTTGTATAGAAAAGTGATTCTTTTTCTTGTTTTTTGACCTGTTTCTTGGGGAAAATTGTTCAGTTTCATAGTCTGATCTACCCACCTGCGGGAAAACAACCACTAAAATATTTCGGTGTATAAGTCTACGGAAGAAAACTTTGTACTGAAAAGAACCAGCAAGAAACTGCAATGCTAGCCCGGGTTTGTAATCACCAACTCGCATTTAACAGGCGTGGGGATTAAACCAATATCAATTAATTGTAGCGATGACATCATTTCAATGATTGAGGCCTTTCCCAGCAGTATGGGATTTGGGATCAGTAAATAGCCTATTTACTAAGACGTGGCCTGTAAAGAAAGAAAGGTTTAGTGATAAGACTACCGGTTAGACCCAGAGGTCCCGGGTTTTATGCCCAGCGGGGTTATATGCTTGTGCACTCGATTCGGTTGGTGGTAGGGCTTGTTTGCCCGCCTGGCTAGCTACCACCATCCTATCTAAATATGGCGCGGTAACACCAATGTTTGCAGTATGAGACAATCAGTGCCTCAGTAGTTGAGGATTCCGGGTCAAGTGCGCGGAAGCGCACGGTGCAAGGTGGAAACCTTTGGCCTTATCATCAGTTTAACATCAGGTAAGATGAAGGCCAAGTAAGGCTTTAAAAAACCATCCGTCTCCCTCCTACAGCTGCCGTCCCTCTCCAGTCCGGACGACAGTGGCGCCGCGTTGCGTCAAGTGCTGAAGATGCCGCGCGTGCTCGTCTTCATTACGTTTGCGGTCGTCGCGGGCACGTTCGACAGCTTCATCATATACTATATGTTCTGGTATGTAATACCGTTTTAGTCAATAATACTAATCTTTAAGACGATATGAATCTTGGACCCCAAGTTACATCCTTGAGGGACTCTTCATAGCATATGACCTTTTTTAATGTTACATGCATCGACATGATGTTACTGAGGCCTCCGCAGCCCTTGACCGCTTCTAGGAGCGACGAAAAACAAAAGGTTCAATTCAAATTCAAATAATTTATTTTTTTACTTCTTGTGCGTACATTGTTAAAAGCTAAACATAAGTCCACGGCACGGAACTTCAATCAATTATGTACTAGATAAAGAATCCGGAACAAAAATGCATCTCGAAAGTAGTCCTGCTTGTTCATACCTATATATTTAAATTTCGAATAACAAAATCTGAAAAAAACATTGGATAGCATCAACACCTTCAGCTTACTGTGAACCTTAAATCTTAAAAATAAAGATTAAATTAAGGTTGCAAACATTTGTACTTAATATTAACTATTTTTTTCACCTGATGTTAAGTGAATATGGAATCCAGATGCGACGACAACTGGTGCAGCGTGAAAACAACGCAGCATCAGTTACCCTCACTCTGCCGGCCCACAAGGTGCCTCTTCACGCCTCGTTTGAAGGACTCCATATCATAGGAAGGAGGGAAAACGTGTTTGTTTATTTGTAAGGCATTTAGAATACATCCAATATAGATTCCAAATTCTTCTATAAAAGGAACAAAAGTTTGCTTGATGAAAAACTGTCACAGTGTGTATTGGCAGGTTCCTCGAAGAGTTGGCTGAGGAGACGGGCAGCATGGCCAAGATCAAGCTAATAGAAGGCGTAGTGGTCGCAGCACAGAGTTTCGTTGGCGAGCTACTGTTCTTCTATTTCTCTGGTGAGGCAATATTTCTATGATCTTTGTTGGTGTATCGGCTGCCTAAGGCAGGCAATGCCGGTACAGCGATGGGAGCTGAAGGATTAGGGAGCTGAGGAGAATTTACTTGGTACTTAGCCACGATACGATTGTCGTGGGGATGGAGCTGAGCTGGTAGAAGTCTCTTCTTCTTCTAGATAATGTCTATTTACAACTAAAGCACGTATTAGTTCGCGCACACACGCACTTTATGAAGGGGTTTTCACCCACGCAACTGAATATTTGAGCCGAATACACTATTCAAGTACCGGCCGGTAGGCTATCGAACGAGATAATTCTAGAAGGTTTGGGTGAAGAGCTGAGCGGATCGGAACTCAGCTTGTGCTGAACGACGTCACGGGTGGGCCGATCGAGCCAGACTGCCACGACTGGTGTGCCGAGGGTTGCGCGGTCCCATGATTACTATTTGAACACGCGGGCGCTGTGTGCCGGCGTATCTTTTTGTTGACGAGCGAATGAGATCGTCGCGTTTCTGGCGCAAACAGTTGGTAAATCAAGTTTTTTACCGCCTCTGCTGGTCTAGTGGTTAATACCACCGGTTTAGACCCAGAGGTTCCGGGTTCGATCCCCAGCGAGGGTTACATGTTTGTGTACTCGGTTTGGTTGCTGGTAGGACTTGTTTGTCCGCCTGGCGTGGTGTGGGGTAACTTAACAAACTTTTTAATGTGTAACATCTTTCCGCTCGCTTTCTATATATTATATAGTAAGCGACAAATTGCTTATTAAGCAATTTGTGGGAGTGATTTCGTGAAATGGGACGGAAATATGTGTGACATTGTAACAGGAAGTCGGGGAAGCGCGCGCTTTTTTGTAAATTTAAAATCGATATTATGAACATGACATATTATTATTATATGTGACATATTGTGTCATTTGACTATCAAAGGTCATTTTGATATGTCAAATGTCTTCTAATGAGTATTTACTGCATTTTTTCAGAATAGAATGTTAAAATTGGTTATTACTGAGGTGAGATGTCAAATGTTTTTTTCTTAAGAATCCTGGGTTAGATTATAAAAAGATTTGGCATAGAGTTAACGATAGATACCAGGAATCCTCAATCGAGGCACTGGCTATCTTATCTCTAGCTGCCGGAACACAACAATCCTACAAACATTGATGTTATGGCGACATATTTAGATAAGATGGTGGTAGCTAGCCAGGCGGACAAACACGCCCTACCACCAAACAAACCGAGTACACAAACATGTACGCTGGGAATCGAAGCCGGGACCTCTGGGTCTAAACCGGTGGTCTTAACCACTAGACCATCACAGAGGCGATTAAATTATTAGTTATTATTACTTTCTTTTTGTAATTTTTTTTCGGTGTGCTACAAAAAATTTGTTTATCTTATCTTATCTTGTTTATATTTCTATCATTTCGTTTCTAGGCAAGATTATCAAGCACTTCGGCTACGGCACCACTATGACCGTGGCTCTCTTCTGTTATGGAGTGCGTATGGTTCTGATATCCATCATACAGCATCCATGGCACTTGGTGTTTATAGAGGTGAGTTCGCGTTGCAGAAGATTATGATTTGAAATAGAATAGAAATATTTATAGAAGTATTTATTTGTGAAATGTAGGTAGCCGATCGATTCTTTATAGTAAAATTTTATGTTGTAGTTTTGTGTATGCAGAATTCAAAATAATATAAATAATTAAATGTAGGTTAATTTTACATTGACAGATTTTTATGTTATTTTGGTATCACTACATTTGAGACCATTTGTGTTCTTATAGCGTCCAACTGTCATTTCAGAAAGAAAGAAACTTTAAGGGTTCCTAAAGCCGTGTAATTGAAACACCGTCTGAGGGTTTCTATAGGTAATAGCATCACGCAAACTTGTACCCTTCGAGGGGTTCGGATCGGATTAGAATACGGAACGTGAGTTGAGCGGTTTTGAAACGTCTTGGTGAATCTTCTAGGAAACGTACACGCTCACGCAAGCGTGTTCGTTTCCTGCCGTAAGATAAAGGCCAAGGGATCCAAGATGCTCGCACATCAGGCGATCGGCTGCAACCCATCACTGATGTTATCTACCCCACCTCGGAGCCCTACTCTGATTATGCTAAGTGTGGCGTCGAGGTCACAACGGTGAGTTTACTCAAAATTGGTGAATTCGATGCTTTGCCTACCTCTTTTTGAGATTAGGGTGTGAGAGTATTAGAGATGCGCCGAATATGGGTTTGGCCATCACCATTAAAGAAAAGCTTTGTAAAAAAGCATATTATAAAGTGTCTGATTACATTGAAGACAAGACAGCATGGGTTTAAAATGCTCCAATCACTCCAACAGATATTTCTTTAAAATATTGTTAAGTAATTGTAAACTTGTATAACTTGGTAAGGGCATATAATTTTGTAAATGCCGTTAAGTACTTATATTAAAGCTGTGGAGTTTCTTGCGCCCATTCTTCTCCACAGCTAAAAAATAGACGTCCTGAATGGGAAGCAGGTAAAAAAAAGGTTTGGTCGATTCAAAAGCACTTTTCTAAAGTTTATTTGAATAAAAAGTATTTGACTTCGACTTTGACTTTGCCGAATACGAATATTCGGCTGAATAATTCGGTTCATATAAGCGCGCTTTGCCTAGCAAAACACGTTTGTACAGGAATCACTCGCCGCCCGCCGCAGTTGTTAGTTGCAATTCCAGGCACGTCACGCTAGTAGTTATTGTTAAAAGCGGTGAAAAATTCAGTGCTTAGGTTACGTCAGCCTTCCCGGTAGCATAATGGTCAGTGCAGCCGCCCGGATTGATTCCTGGCTGGGTCGGGTAGGCATTTAATTTTTTCACTTAGCAATTAGCTCTTAAAAATAAAAAGAAAGATTTTTTTTATAGATTAATTGATAATAATGAATGAATAAACTATGGTACCTACTTATAATAGTCTTTTTACAAGCCTTAGGTCTTAAAATTGTACAACTTTTATATTCGGTAATTATTCGGCAATTGAACCAAATATTCAGCCGAATACGAACATGGAAAAATAAGCCGAACATACCGAACAATTGCCGAATTTTTGGCGCATCTCTAGAGAGTGTGTATGAGTGTATGTAAAAAAGTTAAGTATAGTTAATATCCCACTGCTGTGCAATCATTGAAATCTGATGTACACACGCCTGCAAATCCGATTACTACAAACTTCAATTTTTCTCAATAGACTTGAAACTTTATAGTAATGAAATATGGTTGAATATTGATTGAGGAAATTTTACAGTTTTGGATTGGTTGATATGCAGCCGTCTGTATGTATATCAGTATTTTAATTAGATTCTAAAGGTGCGTCCAGATTATATATGACAAAACATGTTATATATATATATATATATATAGTATAGTACAATACTTAAAACAAAAAAGAAACATAACTTAACTGAACTTAATAAAACCAAGGAAATAAAAATAGCAAATTAAAAACTAAATGCCTATAAATAAAAGATGTCTTCCAACTGTGGGATCATGGGAACGGTCCCAAGAATGCTGGCAACATTGCCCCTCTAGATTGCAAGGCTAATACGCTGGCAGAGGTAGCTGCCAGCCTTCTTGTCACCGGAGGCCTCAATAAGGCGAGCACTTAGCTCTTTAACAAGTTGCCTTGCCTCCGGCCCCCATGGACCCATTGTTTCCACCGCAAACGGAACAAATAAATAATTACGACTCGCATAGTTTGTTTTATCAGTGTGGGCGATAAGTGTCAATATAACAACCTCAAACTTATTGTTTTGTAACATTGTTATATAACATAGTTATGTAACTTAATGTGGAATCATCTTGAGCTGATAATTTCGAAAGCGTTAGTATAAAAATAATAATATTAATTTGTTCCCTTTTTTCTACAGTCAATAATGCAGGGCCCAACATACGCCCTGTGCTACTCCACAATAGTGGGGTACGCGGCCTTAGTAGCTCCCGAGGGATACTCCGCAACAGTGCAAGGAATTGTAGCTGGCATGGACGACGGCGTTGGTAAGAAACTCATCATCATCATCAGCTCATTTTATGTCCTCACTGTTAGGGCACGAGCCTTCCCTGTAGATGAATAGAGAGAACAGGCCCCATCGCAAGTAAGTAGCTCACTCCAGGTATACCTCCTTGTGCCTCATGCTAGCCTGGTAATTTGGACTCTCTCCAGCTAATTTTATGTCCCCTCTGCTGATGTGAGTTTTCCCTATAGATGGATAGGGAGAACGGGCCATAAACCACCACGCGGACCCAGTGAAGAACTCCTTATAACTCACGTTAGCCTGGTACTTCAACCACCTCACAGCCTCATCGCAACTATGTAGCTCACTCCAGGCATACTACCTTCTTGTGGCTCATGCTAGCCTGGTACTTCAACCACCTCACGGTCTCACCCCAAGTATGCAGCTCACTCTATGTATACCTCCATGTGACTCATGCTAGCCTGGTACTTTGGACTCTTTCTCTAGCTAATTTTATGTCCCCACTGCTGGGGCACGAGGCTTCTTTATGAATGATAGGGAGAACGGACCATAAACCACCACGCGGGCCCAGTGAAGAACTCCTTATAACTCATGCTAGTCTGGTACTTCAACCACCTCACGGCCTCACCCCATGTTTGTAGCTCATTCCAGGCATACTCCTTGTGACTCATGCTAGCCTGGTACTTTGTATTCTCTCTCTCTCTAGCTAATTTTATGTCCCCACTGCTGGGGCCTTCCCTATGGATGGATAGGGAGAACGGGCCATAATCACCACGCGCACCCAGTGCGGATTGGTAATTGTTAGCGACTGCTTATGCGGCCGGGTACTAGATGATACATTTTTGGTCACCTTTCCGATGACCGGCCTTACGCTCGTAAAGCCTTTGGTCTCGGCTGCATTAGCAATCGGTAAAAACCACCAAACCGCACCGGGCCCGTTCTCCCAATCCATCCATAGGTAAGGCTCGTGCCATAAAATGAGCTGGTCATGAAAGCTGGTCTGGATAATAATGACAGACACTTAAAAACTAATGTAAAAAATTGTTTGAAAACAAGTGTTGAAATAATTTTCACGAACGGGATTCGAACTGGCGGCGTTCCGTGACATGCCGAGTCAAGTGCACTACCAACTATGCTATCGTGGCTCTGTCCAACCCGTCGAAATTTACAACACCATCTACTCTTACTTTGTAAGCCAAAAGAGCCTTAATAAATGTCAACAACTACGTCATCAACATCGGGTCTCAATATATTTTTACAGATATTAAAGGTCAGTTATTATTAGGCAAGATATAACTAAGTTAAAAATTATTTCAACACTTTTTTCAAATATTAATTTATTTACAACAAAATTTGCGTAAAATTACATAAGTACCCATAATATAAAACAAAATCAAGTTACAATTTTTTTTTAAATCTTCTTTCTTTTTCTCAACCGTTATCCACCTAATGTTGAGTGTAGGTTTCTTCTAATGCACTCGATTTCCTTCGATCTTGTGCCTTCCTCATCCAACTCTTCCCCGCTACCTTGACAAGGTCGTCGGTCCATCGCATTGGTGGCCTGCCTACGTTCCTGTGCCCAACTCTAGGTCTTCACTCCAGCACTTTTCTCCCCCATCTGCGGTCCTGTCTACGGCATATATGGCTTGCCCACTTCCACTTTCTGCTGGCTATCACCTGTAGGGTTACTCTTGAAAAACAAATGCAATAATCAATTTCCAATCACAAATCTAAAAAATTCAAATGGCACTCTTAAAAGCGATAATATCGCCACATTGGAATTAAATTGCGTGAAAATTGAGTAAACAAATCATTATCGAGATGGGGCGTTCCGAAATTGCGAAACTTATCCCAATATCGATACATATTAATCGCATTGGAACTGTATTGAGATTGAGTTTGCGTCAAGAGTAGCCTATCTGGGCTATGTCGATCAGCTTCGTTTATCCTGGTTCTCGTTTTTGATGTGTAACATCCGTTCCGCTCGCTTTCTATATAAGCAATTTGTGGGAGTTATTTTGTGAAATGGGACGGAAGTATGTGTAACAGTGTAACAGGAAGTCGGCGCGCCATTTTGTAAATTTAAAATCGATATTATGAATCAAATCAAATCAAATTTCTTTATTAACCTTGCAACA
Source organism: Eudonia mercurella (assembly GCA_963082485.1). Taxonomy (NCBI): domain Eukaryota; kingdom Metazoa; phylum Arthropoda; class Insecta; order Lepidoptera; family Crambidae; genus Eudonia; species Eudonia mercurella. Next base: position 8,868,135 of record OY720049.1, on the reverse strand, counting down.
GGTACCGTTACACTAGGTAAGTCATCACAATATACATCAGAAATTAAGTAAATAAATAATTAAAAATTAAAGAATTGAAAAAAAATTAAATTAAAAGTAAAAAAATATATATAAATAAAACAAAAGTTAAATTAAAATTAAAAAGTAAAAATTGAAAAGAAAAATTAAAACATTTCATTACATTACATTATTTACATACAAAATCATCTTCAGTCAATTTTATTATCATAAATTCATTTATTGTATAAAAAGCATTATTATTAAAAAATATCTTCAGTTTTATTTTTAATTCTCTTATGTCTAGGTTCGTCAAAGCTAACGGTAATTTATTATACATGGTAATTTTATTATATTCTCCTTGCTTTTTTACTTTACTGAGTCGGAACTTGGGTATTACTAATTTATACACCGTTGGCCTGAATAACCCGAAAGATTTAACTTAACGATTCTACAGCCTAATTAGAGTATATAAAGTTATGTAACACATAGTCCTAAACCCCATAATAAAGGAGATATTCATTATTTAAAACAAATAATAATAAAAAAATATCAAGTATAACACACCCTAAGGTATGACGTAGACACCTACTACTTTCACGCAGACGCACTTACCTAGGTGCCTCGTGTGATATCGGAGCGATTCGTGAAGTGTCATGCTCGCTCCCTGTTTCTCAACTTGAGATTAATATGATTCGCTTACTCTCTAAAGTAAAGGCTTGACCATAAAGAAACACGCTATTACTATGATTTAATTTGTATTGAAAAAGTGGGTCAATTAAAACACACATTTCGACCCATGTTAATATAACGTTATTTACTCGTACTGTCGTTAAGAATACGTGGTTTAAATCTTTCGGGTTATTCAGGCCAACGGTGTATTTATTTCTTAAGTTATATGTATGAATATCTTTTCCTTTTTTATATTTATCCTTATTTTCATGTATTTCTAATAAACTTTTATATATATATAAAGATATGACAGTCATTATTTTATTCTGTACATAGTACCTTCTTACAGAATCTCTCCTTCTAACCCCAGATAAAATTCTTATTGATCTTTTTTGTGCCACAAGTACTTTTTTAATATCTGCGCCATTTCCCCATACGGTTATGCCGTAACTAATTAGGGAATGTACATAGGCGTAATACACAGCAAGCAAAGTTTTATAGTCTACAAGCGGCTTAAGTTTTAAAAGAGCGTAATTTGCACTTGCTACTCTTTTACACAGCTTCTCTATGTGAGGTGTATGTGTTACAGTATAATCAATAGTGTAGCCCAGAAATAGATGTTCTTTCTTTATTAAAGCGTCCTTTTTTGATTATGACATGAAATATTATTATTATATGTGACATATTGTGTCATTTGACTATCAAATGTCATTTTGAAATGTCAAATGTCTTCTAATGAGTATTTACTGCTTTTGTTTTACAGTTATAAAATGATGTAATACCTGACCCATTTTTTTCATAATATAATGTTAAAATTGCTTATTACTAAGGTGAGATGTCAAATGTTACACATCAAATGCGACTACTGTAAGGCTCGCTCGTTTTTTTTATATCTTATCTTATCTCACCTAGGCTTCGCGCTGGGATCGCTCGTGGGCGGGCAGCTGTACGCTCGGGCGGGCGGGCGCGGCTCCTTCAGGATACTCGCGGTGGTAGCGATCGCCGCCGCCCTAGCACACGCCCTACTGTACAAACTGGTACTACGGCGACAAGATAACAGTAAGTATTATTTATTCAGTACTAGTTGACCCGGCGGACTTCGTTTAACGGTGTATATGTAAACAAAAAAAAAACAAATCGTTAAATAGTTTACGCGTGAAAGCGTAACAAACAAACAAACTAACCTACTTTTTTAAAAAGAATAAGTATTTTTATTTATTTATTTTATTTATTTGAAACTTTTATAACATATATTACATGGCGGATTTAATGGCATTCTCTATCAGTCAACCATAGGATGGTGCAGAAATAACATGGTAGGTGCAATTGGGTGAAGACAACAATTTAGAAATAAAAATAATATATTATAAAACGCACAGTATATACCTACATATTATACAATTTATATAAATATACTTATATAAACAAATATATATAGTATATTATTACATAAACTATTTTTACAAATATAGTACAAAAATAAACGTATAATACATAATTTATAAAAAGGACGTTACTGAGATGATTCTGCCAAGGTTTTATCAAAAAAGAGCAAAAGAGTATCAAAAAATATTTGTGCTCGTCGCTACTAAATCTTATTGGATAATTTTCGTCTTCATTCATATTTTTTTCAATGTTGTGATAGAAAAAAAACTGTTCTTATCAACCTGCCAAATCTTCTTCCAGAAGAGAAGCGAGCAGAAGCAGTGACGTCATTGGAAGAAGACGAGAAGATGCTGCCGCCGTCACAGGATAGCGCCATCTACCGAGACACTGTGGTACCATTGAATAATAATACAGACACAGATAGTTCTACTAGGTAATATTTACTCTGTGACGCTGTTTAAGCGTCTTATGTTTAGCAATGAAAGTTCAAATACATTTACAAATAAATACTTTTATCGGTCTGATTATCGGTACTACAAATAGTCGGTCGTGAGCGGGGGAGGGGGGAGTCGTAAAAAAAGGACGATGCGATGATGCGTTAAAACGTCCCAATAACATCAAGGAAATAAATTATAAATTTTATTTTTATTTTTTGGTTATTTTTTTATTCTGTCTTTCTTTTTGTAGTTCTAACGTAAATAGAAAATAATTAAAGAAAAAAAATGTTATTCGGTGCTATGATGATAAGCTTTGTTAAAAAAATTGTTTTAGTGAAGAAACGAACCGCCACCGGTAGAAACTGCTTAAGGCGAAGGGTAAGGCACACTAGCGCCGCTAATGGATTTAATTTGATAACTGCTAAACTAGATTTTTTTTCAAACATTGCGGACCTTCCGACACTAGGCAAACATCTATTATTTAATAATTGTGCACTACTTTTAGGTTTGTTTTGTATTCATTCGCTAACACCAAAAGTGGCCATTGTTTGTGAACAAATGCGATAGCCCGTTTTGTGAATAAACCACGCAACAAAGAGTAGTGCATAATTATTAAATAAATACTATGGATGCTTTCCTGTTGTCGGACGGTACGCAATGTTTAAAATAAGATCCGGTTCGTTAGTAATTGTCAAATTATCAATTGGTGGCGCTAGTGTGCCTTACCTTTCGCCTTAACTGATTAACACTAACTCTTGTACTACAAAACAGTGTTTAACTTTGGCTAAATACGTGTTTAAAATATTGTGTCTCTGTCTGTCTGTAAATATATTAGCTAATAAATCAGTTTTAAGCATTGTCTAACTATAAGGACTCGCGTTCACTATCCCAATTTTTCAAACATTTTAAACTATTTTGTGATTACAAAAACACAAATGTTGAACAAATTTCCACGAGCAGGATTTGAACCTGCACCCTTCTGACATACCGGGTCAGGTGCTCTCCCAATTGAGCTATCGTTGTTCTAACCAGCCCGCCGAAACTATTCAACACTATTTACTTTTTTTTTTTTTACTTTGAAAGCCAAAGGCGCCCATTCAATGTCAATAACTACCGTCTTTTTATTTTTTCAACATTTGTGTTTTTTGTAATTTGTTTCGAAACAAAATTTGCGTTACAATTATACAAATAAAACAAAAACATTTTATTTTGTGATTTTTAATTGACTATGTACCTATATAAAAATTTAGACACAATCTAAAGTTAGTTTACTAAATTAAAATGTGATTAGAAAATCATCCATATTTACTAACTTCAGGTATTTTAAGGATACCCAATGAGGTTAGGTATATTTTTACTATTGTTCTTTTTTTTTTTTTTTTTTTTTTTAATAATGGCTTTGCACAAGCATTTAGCCAATGAAAAAGTCTTACAATACTTAAACAATAATAATTTCTTGCATGTATGATGATGATGATGAATGAATAGAAATGAGAAGTGAGAAATGATATACCCCCCAACCCCTCGAGTATCTCAGTAAAGATGTGGGGCTTTATTAAGTCCTCGGGTGGACTTCTTGAGAGAATTTGAAAAGTGACGTTGCACTGTTTTGTTTCATTTGCAACACTCATGCACACTCACGAACACTTAACGGTTAATAATCCACCATTATTTCACATTAATATTCGACATAACACAAATTTTAGAAAATAAAACAAAACCGCAGACATGACTCTTCACTTTCCCGCCAAGAAGTCACTATTGTTCTTAGATTTTATTTAGATATACAGACAGGGCCGTATGTAGCTAGACTTGAGTTTAAGGTAAAGCAGCTGTGGTGGGTAAGTAAAAATGTTACTTGATCTGTTCTGGTAGGCTACTCTTGACGCAAACTCAATCTCAATACAATTCCAATCCCAAATCTAAAAAATTCAAATGGCACTCTTAAAAGCGATAATAGCGCTACATTGTAATTAAATTGCGTGGAAATTGAGTGAACAAATTATTATCGAGATGGGGCGTTCCGAAATTGCGAAACTTATCCCAATATCGATACATATTAATCACATTGGAATTGTATTGATATTGAGTTTGCGTCAAGAGTAGCCTACCTGGGGGTCGACCGCCTAACACTCTCGCTTTCGATCGCTTTGAAGGCGAGGCGAGGAGGAGGCGTCATCTTGTCATTTCGAAAGCAATATGAAAGCAACATCGAAAGCTATAGGCTATAGCTTTCGATATTATTCGATATTATATTAGAAAGCGAGGAGAGGGCTTCGCCTACAAAGCGATCGAAAGCGAGAGTGTTACGCGGTTGGGGGGCTGGTCAATCGAATTTTGATGTCCTTGATTTGTGAACATGTGCGAGTCAGGTTAATACTTATGTAATTGTCGGGGTGATATACAGGTGTAACAAAATTCCCTTAAATTGCGAATTCGACCGTTGGTGCCATATTTGACGACCTCCTTGGTCGAGTGGCTTGCACACCGGTTTTCATGGTGTCGCTATCTCTTGAGGTCCCTGGTTCGATCCCCGGTCGGATCAATTTAGAAATACCTGTTTTTCTATATTGTTTCGGGTCTGGGTGTTTCCTATGTATAATAAGCAGTGGTCGGAGTAGGTATATTGATTTTAGATACTTGCGTCATGATATCATAACATGGACATGCATTTCTTCCGGAATGTACCGGAGTTTCCAAAAATTTGGTAAATAGAGTAATAAAATAAAAAACCATATGTAAGCAAACAAAATTGTTTATTGTTAATACAAATAATCATTATTACAGTTTTATTAAAAATAATTATTTTTAATCCTCATCGGTTACAAGTTCTACATTTTGATTTTCTGTCTCTATACAATTAAAATAAATAACTATAATTTTTTCAATATTTTCTAATTTTAAGCTATTTCTTTTAACATCTAAGATCCATTTGTAAGTGGAAAATGATCGTTCAACATCTGTAGATGTCAATGGAGCGAATTTGAAATAAAGTTTCTGATTATTTGCTACGCTTTTTTCAATACTCTCGCTGTATTCTCTAATTGTATCTAAATCTGGATTTCGTTCCATCACTGATTCTATTTTATTTTTTATATTCTCATTATTGCACTCGTTAAGCGTAGCCCTTACTTGATCAAATACTAAAAGTGAATCAGCTAGAGATAAATTTTGTTTTTGTAACTCTTTTAGGGCTAGTAGTATAATAGAGTAATTTTCTTCAATATATTTTAAATCATTTTCTAAATTTTGTTTTTCCAAAATGTTTTTTGCGTTTCGTATGGCTATAGCATCAGAACTGCTCAAGCAGGATAAAACTTCTTTTATTTTATCTAAATGTTGAGCGTAGTAAGATGCTGCCTGTAACCAAGTACCCCATCTGGTAATGACTGGTAGCGGAGGCAACGGTAAGTCAGGATATTTTTCTTTTAAAATGTTTACCCTACTAGGAGCCTTTAAAAATACTTTTTTAACATTTGATATAAGAATATCAACATCGTTGTATTCTGACCTTATCTGCTCACTTACACGATGAAGAGCGTGCGCCAAACATGTCACATGCTTCATTTCAGGTAAGTAATGTTTTAAATTTCGCCCTGCAGATAGCATGTACGCTACACTGTCAGTGCAAAGCATTAAAATATTGTCAACTTTCGCTTCAAAAGTGTTTTGCCATAAATTTTCTAGACATTGCAGTACAAATTGTGTTATTGTTTGTCCATTTACTGCTGTTAGCATTTTACAAGCAATCAAATAAGGCCGGCCTGCACTATTACTAGGATGCAATGGTTTTATTAGGAAATTGACTATGTATCGACCAAAAATGTCTGTTGTCTCATCCAGCGATATCCATAGTTTCTCATTTTTATTAGTTTCATAAATCGAATTGATTTTATTCCTATAAAACTTCTCCAAATAAACTTTTCGTAACTGTGATTCGTCAACCACTTTACGATTGGTACAAACGCAACAACAAGTACTGCACATATATTTCTGAAAAAACTCTTTGAACGCTGGATTTTTCATTTGCGACCAAGGAATATTGCATAGAATCAGGAACTTAATGAGGTCGAAGTAAAATTCCTCTTGCGGTCTCTTAAATTTTCCTTGATGTACAGCGCCTTCAATGTGTTTGGTAATGTTGCCTCTATTCACAGCTTTCAAATGACTTTCACACTTTGTACAGTATATAGTGCCACTAGCGTTATCGTAAAGTAGCTCAGGATAGTGCAATAACCACTTTTGCACTGTTTCAGCCTTGACCTTTGCCATATTTATTTATATCTCACCTAAAACAATGATTTAAATTTACAATATATACATACACAACTGTAAAGTCGATAATGAAATTCTGTTTCATATAAAGTGTTTTTTTTAACTGAAGCGGTGATAGCCCTGCGGTGTGCGTACCGGACTCTCATGCGCTGTGATGATTGCTATAAAGTGATTTTTTTAACTGTTTCCAAGTTCTAAAACCTTCTTAAATAGTGAAAATAATTAAAACTTACCCGTACAAAAACAACTTCAAATGGGCCCAATCCAAGATTAATAAATCGATGTCCGTAGTTATAAGCAGAATTCGTCGTTTTAAGTAGATTTCAGAAGACAGTAAACAAGCCAGGGTCAAGTCAAGATATTCACAACACATAAAATAAGCGCACTCCACGAACCGAAATAAGTGAGTGAGCCACTTGGTCTGGATGTCAGTGCGAGCGCATTGTTTTCGAACAAACAGTCAATGAGTCATCCTGGATACTTAATTCTAATTGGTCAGATGCGTTGAGCATAGAGATAAGAGGACAAAAGACCCTGTTTGCCGGATGTCGTGTGTTGAAATGAATATTATTATTATATCATTTTATACATGCTTAGGCTTTTACTCCAACACTTTTACTACAACAAGGTTTTTAAACACCAGTCATTTTTTACTATTAAATTCTGGTCATCTACGCCACTAGCAGCATAGCGTTGAGAGTATTGATACATTTTTAACTAGTTTCATGTAATTATTTCGATGTTTCGGTATTTTTATCATAATAATCCGAAAACTCGGAGGAGTATCCATATTAACATATACGTTTGATGTCAGTGACCTTAATTCAATATACCTACTCCGACCACTGATAATAAGTATGTATTTAAGTATATTAAGTATGTTTATCCGTTGTCTAGTTAACCATATAACGAGTTTCTTAAGGAAGCTTTTCTTGGGGCTAGATAATTGGTGAGAGTGTGGGAAACATTTATTATTTATTATTATTTATAGTAAAAGTTGTTCGTATTGATGGGTGGAATGACCCCCATTCGGCATTTAAGGGAATTTTGTTACACCCTGTATATTATGACTGTAAGACTAGATGCCACTATATGCTAGTATTTTTTCCGTTTTAAATCTGCTTACAGTACTTTGATTTTTTAATTATTAAAGTAGGACATTGGTATTTTAAGGTAGGGCATTGCCCCACAATGCCCCCCTTTGCTACGGCCCTGTATACAAACGCCTGCACATGAAATATTCAACCATATACCATGAACTTAAAGTTCAAAGTCCATTTTTTAAATGTACTATTTAATACTATTGTAAAAATAAATTTTATTTTATTACCAATCAATAATCCATTTTGGTTTATGTACATAGATAAAATTTTAAATATTTTAAATTTGACAATTGTCACCTAATAATTTAAAAAAAATTATTAATTTATTTTATAGTATTACTTTTAAATTAATTGCAATGTTTTTTTTAAAATAATGTATTATTGTATTGTAATGAAATGATGTATGTACTTGCCTTGTATAACGTTCCGAGTTATATGGTTAATAAATCATTCTATTCTATTCTATTCTATTCTATTGAGGAAATTGACAGTTTCTGGTGTCTAATGTGCGGGCGTGTGTACTTTCTATTGTAATATTAAAACCATTTTTAACTTCTCGCTGGTATGTATGTATGACTGATAGATATATTTTGTATACAACGTGAAACAGAAAGGTGTGGTCAAAATGAAAAGATCCAAATTGTATCCGATCTAGACCTTGTATGCAGAGTTACTAAGTCATAATTATAACCTTTAACTTGTAATGCAATTTTTAATTAAATAGTTCAAAAATGTTCGAAATTTTAACGCAAATTTTGTTGCGAACAAATTACAAAAACGCAAATGTTGAAAAAATTTCCACGAGCAGGATTTGAACCTGCACCCTTCTGACATTCCGGGTCAGGTGCTCATCCAATTGAGCTATCGTGGTTCTAACCAGCCCGCCGAAATTATTCAACACTTTTTACTTTGAAAGCCAAAGGCGCCCATTCAATGTCAACAACTACCGTCACTAACATCCTGCTCGTGGAAATTTTTTCAACATTTGTGTTTTTGTAAATAGTTCTATTGTGACGTCACATCAAAATAAACAAGTCTCAGCCCTAGTGGTCTAGTAACCTCTGTGTTCTTACATTTATGATCACTGCTGCTTGCATATGCGCTCCTGACGCGCATGACTTCACTAATATAAATATTTATAATATACTAAACGCAAAGACTCGTGGCAGGCGGAGCAATAAAACGTGCAAAAGAGACAGCGCACATCATTTTCTCTCTCGCACTTGCACTGTTTATAGATGACGTCACACAGACACAGAGATGCGCGTTGTTTGTGTATGTGCGTTTATCGATAACAATAGGTCTGAAATGGGGTATTTGAAATGTGATAAATTATTTCTAATTACCCTCATTACATGATATGTAATTAAGTAAGTATAGCAATTATCAGTAACGATCAAAACTTTGTTTGAGCACCGACGAAGCACATGCATTCCGTATTATCGATAGTCCAGTAATTTGCGCGTGCGCATCCCTGTTACAAAAGTGATTTATGGCACCGACTGCCACGAGTCTTTGCGTTTAGTATAATTTAATATTGCATGACAAATTAAAGTTGAATCTTTTCATTTTGACCACACCTTTCTGTCACACGTTGTATAAAGGAAGTCTTTGTTTAAACTGTTACATGTACTGCAGAATTATATATGATCATTCATGGACATATAATTCTAAATTATTATATTTTTTTTTTTTTTTTTTTTCTCTAGTGTGAGTTTTGTTCACTATCCGTATTCATTCGATTACGTTTACGAAAACGAAAATTAGTATGGCATTGGAGCAGCGCCTCCTGGCGGCATACGAGAAGAGTTAACATTTTGTTATAGAAGTTCTCGTTTTTTTAAATTTTTTTTTAAATGAGGCAAACAAGCAGGCGGGTCACCTGATGGAAAGTATAATGTAATAATATAATCCAATGTAATCCACCATCATTCCAAGTACAAGTTATTCTCTTATTCTAATAACAATTCACCCAAACAATAAACAAACAAACAATAAATGGATGTTCAATTTGGTTCCTCCATCACCTTTCTATCATAGGACAAACAGACAAACCGCGCGACGCCATAGTTACACAGTAGAGATTCCACCCATGCGTACGAGCGTTTTACGTCCACGATTTTCTTACGTACCGCAAAGCTGTGGAACTCCTTGCCTCAATCTGTGTTTCCTATCAAATATAATATAATATTGGGGTCTTCAAATCACGAGTGAATCGGTACTTTCTAGGCAAGCATGTTACATCGTAGGCTACATCATCACTGACCATCAGGTGAGATAGTAGTCAATTGCAAGCCTATCGAATTATAAAAATAAAAAAATACACAATTTTTTATTTTTTGAAGTGAAAACTTCTTTAGCGGCGTTGTGCACTTTTTGGAATGGGTAAAAAATGTTAAACTCGCGTCAGGACACGTGACCGTCAGGACACGTGACCTGATCGAAAATTCGTAAGACGGATGGAGAGTAGACAGCTGGCGCGGCGTAATATAAATTTTTAATATAACTTAATATAACTTTTTAATGTAATATAAATTGTCATGTTTGTGTACGATAGCCCAATAAATAAATATTGTATTCTACCACATAAATGAGAGTACTTTTATACTGATAATTAAAGCAATTCGTGCAAAATTATTCCCTAACCATTCCAAAATATCAAAAATGCACAACGTTAATATTCAAGTTTTCACTTCTGCCGGCACTCCCAGAGTGCAACCCGTCGTTTTTTTAACACTAAATCTTATGAGATTTACGTTGGCAGCTGTGGTAGTATAAACTGTGTCACTGCTGCCAGCCTTCCACCCTGTATGACTCTTTGCGAAAGTTGATGGCTTCGTGCGATTAGCACATTTAGCCAGTGTCAAAGTAATTATTATTAACTCCTTTAATAATACGCAATAGTTTTAAAATTATGTGATTTAATTATCTTTTTATGTTAGAATAATATGTCGCGTATTAATGATCATACATCTTTGTTGCAGTGGTGTCTGACAGAAATTGTGGAATCCTTTCATTGGTTCACGAATTTATAATTGTTATAATTTATATCTTTCATAGCCATTTTTCTTTATAATAATATTGACGGGTCGAATTTAAGTTTTTATCTGTTTTTTTATTGTTAGTATTAATGCCATTTGACGTAGTATTTATATAAATACGTATATTTTTAAGAAACACAATGTACGTATGTGCCTACGTAATTTTTTAGTTTTTAAGTTTTTTATTATTATTATTAAAAAGAAACAGCGAATCAGATGGGATACTAGACTTTCAGATTTCCAGGTATTGAACCTGGATCTAGAATTGTGTCACAAATTAGGGAGACTGCAAAAGGTATAAAAACAAAAATGCCACGAGCAGGATTCGAACCTGCACCCTTCTGACATACCGGGTCAGGTCCCAATTGAGTTATCGTGGTTCTAACCAGCCCGCCGAAATTATTCAACACTTTTTACTTTGAAAGCCAAAGACGCCCATTCAATGTCAACAACTACCGTCACTAACATCCGATCATAATATTTTTACAAATATTAAAGAGCAAGCAAGCTATTTATAAAATGTTCAAATAATTATGACCCGGTATGTCAGAAGGGTGCAGGTTCAAATCCTGCTTGTGGACTTTTTTTTTCAACATTTGTGTTTTTTAATTTGTTCGCAACAAAATTTACGTTAAAAATTATTTGAACATTTAACATTATGTCATGTTCATAATATCGATTTTAAATTTACAAAATGGCGCGCGCTTACGCGCTTCCCCGACTTCCTGTTACACTGTTACACATACTTCCGTCCCATTTCACGAAATCACTCCCACAAATTGCTTATATAGAAAGCGAGCGGAAAGATGTTACACATCAAAACACTACAAATCAATGACATTTATTGAAAATCATTGAATGCATTAACTACCATGATAAATTCTATATAAAAATACATAGATTTCTCACGGACACGAATCTTAGATCATCTTATGCCAGTCCGAGCGCAGCTGTTGCGAGTTGCGTCCGTGAGAGTTTGTCGCGTTTGTTTGAAGCCTACCTTTTGCAATTTCCTTATTTTGTGCTTGTGTTTTAATAACCGCGGGAGATTTCTTTGATTAAGAAATGCAATCGTCGCTTTTGTATAGCAGGTAAATCGCCAGTATCAATTAACAGAGGTACCGGGTTCGATTCCCAGCGTGGTTTTTATTTTTAACCGACTTCAAAAAAAGGAGGAGGTTCTCAATTCGACTGAATGTTTTTTTTTTTTTTATGTTTGTTACGCGATATCTCCGTAAGTTGTAAACCGATTTTGAAAATTCTTGTTTTGTTCGAAAGGGTATGCTTGCTGAGTGGTCCCATTGTCACCATCACTAAATCTGATGATGGGATCCCAGAAAAATCGAGGGCATTCCTTAAATTTTATAGGCATATATAACGTTTTTAGTGTATTTTCTAACGCTACACCAATATTTGCGTCTGGTAGTCATTATCACGTGTGGCTGAGATGATGATGAAAGGTCAACTCCTCAACGGTTAAGAGTTAAAAGATAATTCTTTCAATTCTGTATGACTGTACTTCTAGTTATATTGTTACTAGTTTATCAGGTGAGCTGATGAAGGAAGGACTTAACCCTCAACAGCCATGAGTTAGGGGATAATTCTTTATTTAATTATATTATCATAATATAGACCGTGGCGAGTCTCCCTCAAGGACAACGAGGTAGGTAATATAAGGCACTTCCCATAAGGAACGGAATTTTGATAAGCACGTAATCATCATCATCATCATCATCATCAGCCTACACACGTCCACTGCTGGACATAGGCCTCTCCAAGTGCACGCCACTGAGCACAATTCGCGGCTTCTCTCATCCAGCTCTTGCCAGCCACCCTGCGAAGATCGTCGTTCCACCTAGTCTGAGGGCGTCCTACACTACGTTTACCGATACGCGGTCTCCACTCAAGAACTCGTTTACCCCATCGGTTATCGGTTCTGCGGCTAATATGGCCGGCCCACTGCCACTTCAGCTTGCTAATCCTGTGGGCTATGTTTGACAACGAGAACATGTCGTAATGTTACCTAAAGTAACAATTTCTTCGGGTAATATCGAACTGTACGTTGCAGTTTGTAAGTTACAACGCTGTTGTGGATATAATGCTCTGGAACAAATAGTACAAGGAACATCTGCAAAAATATTAATTGCCCTACCAAAATCATTTTTTCCTGACACATCCCTACGATTGTGATTCGCTTGTCGCATGGCGTTTAATCGAGATAATCTGGCTTCAGAAGATTCATTTAATAAACGGTCTCGAACTACATTTAATCGTTGAGAACGCTCCTCTTCGGTTTCGTTAGATAAACGTTCGCGTATCAAACCAAGTCGATGAGAACGCTCCTCTTCGGTTTCGTTAGATAAACGTTCGTGTATTAAACCAAGTCGATGAGAACGTTGCTCTTCAGTTTCATTTGATAAACGCTTATGAATCAAACGTAAGTAGTCTTCGGGCACGACTTTCAGAACTTTCATTACGTAGAATGGAATTCGTGACAGTTCTCATTTGTGAAAGTCTATGCGAACGCTGTTATGTCTCTTTTGAAATTCTTTTCAAATTTCTTTCCCTACTTTTTTTTAATCTATCGTCTATTTCATCTTGTGTTTCATTTTTTCGGCGCTGCCTCATTAGGACAGCTCTTCTGGATGGTCTACCCATAATAAAATATCTTAATTTTTACTACAATCCACAACAAACCTAAATATATAGCAAGTTTAATTATAAAAACTAAAAACTCAAAAATAAACTTAATTTTTTACAAAAAAAATAAAACCGCCTTCAAAAAAACCTAACCCAAAGAAAAAACACAATCAGCAAACCTTAACCAAAAATTAAAAATACAAAAAAAAACAATAAAATACTTTGACACTAAAAAGTTATAAATAATCTTTTTTTGACACAGAGATAAATCACAACAGTTTAGGACCTACCCAAATCTAAAACTATAAACAATATACTTACATCGATATCTGTACAGACAAAATTTAACCTAAAATTATTTATTACAATATTTATAAACAATTAGGTAACGACAAAATTAAACACAAAAAAAACATTAATATTTACTATAGGTAATCAGTTAGTTTTGGAGTCGGTGCCAGCCAAACAAAAAATAAAATGAAATACTAAATCACCTTACTATTTGAATTATATACTACTATTTATATACTATTAACTATAAAAAATGTCAATCCGCTAACAATTAAAATCTGTACTAAATAAAAAGTACAAGTAAAAAGTTCTGTGCGTTCGGGTCAAACACTCAATCGCGTGCACCCCGCGTCTACTCCGCTACAGTAGGAAAAAAAGCAAATGGGCGCGAGCGCACCGAAAAAAAATATTATAGAGAAACGACCATCAACGACGTCTGCCCTCACGTGTCTGCCCGCGTTCGGGTCAAACACTCAATGGACTGCCCCCCGCACGCCCTTCGTCGTCTCCACCCACTCTGTGCAACCCGGTAGGTATCACGCAGGCTGGCACCGACTCCAAAACCAACTGATTACCTATAGTAAATATTAATGTTTTTTTTGTGTTTAATTTTGTCGTTACCTAATTGTTTATAAATATTGTAATAAATAATTTTAGGTTAAATTTTGTCTGTACAGATATCGATGTAAGTATATTGTTTATAGTTTTAGATTTGGGTAGGTCCTAAACTGTTGTGATTTATCTCTGTGTCAAAAAAAGATTATTTATAACTTTTTAGTGTCAAAGTATTTTATTGTTTTTTTTTGTATTTTTAATTTTTGGTTAAGGTTTGCTGATTGTGTTTTTTCTTTGGGTTAGGTTTTTTTGAAGGCGGTTTTATTTTTTTTGTAAAAAATTATATTGTGCTCGATTTGGTTGTTGGTAGCTTGTTGGTTGTCTCACCTAATAAGTATAGCAAGTCATGATAAGGTTGAAGGTAGAAACGCACTTCATCCGAAATCCTCAAGTACTGAGGCACTGGCTATCTTATCTCTAACTGCCGGAACACAACAATGCTACAAACATTGATGTTATGGCGACGTATTTAGATAAGATGGTGGTAGCTGGCCCAGCTAACCAATCCAAGTACACAAACGTGTACACCCGCTGGGAATGGAACCTAAGACCACAGAGGCAGTAATTTTTGGATATTTACTTTTAATTTTTTTTTTATTGTTTGTTTTTTTCTTAAACTTAAAGAGGCAGGATTTGTCTAGTCGTATGTGTTCATCTTGTATGCAGGTTTGAAGCCAAATAACGAATTATCGTATTAAATCATAATATTGTTTTTTTTAAATGAAATAATAATAATTTTTATTGTTTGAATTTTGCATTCATAATACTATTAGTTACAAAATAAAATTTTACTATATAAAATCTACCAGTTTCAAGAAACTCAAGTGGGAATCGAACTCACGACCTTTGGATAACCGGTCCAGTGCTAACCGCTGAGCCACCGAGACCCCAGAAGCAGGGCTTGGAAACCGGTTAATTTTTTGAACCGGTTTCACGAAACTATGCATGGAACTTTATTAAAAAGGTTACGTTCCATTGAACCGGTTTTTGAACCGGTTTACAGAAAACGGGTTTTTTATTAACCGGTTAAAATTTAAAATAATAAATACTCGATTTACGTTTTCGACCCATGTTGATAGGATGCGCGCGAAACCGCCGCGCCGCGCGGTTATTTGATTCAACAAGTTACAACAAGTCGCAGCCAGCGATCGCTAGAAATAAACCGGTTTATTGAGGTTCGAAATATCGCTCCTATTTGGTTCCGCACCGGAACGGTACTTTACGATAGTACAGGTTTTACCCTAATAAAACCGGTTAATTTTGAACCGGTTCAAGCATTGCCCAGAAGACTTGCTGAATTTCTCTAGTACTTTGTGATTTACTCAAGCCAGCGGTATTACGTCACTGTGAAATTACTACACTCTCAGTCGAAAGAACATTTTTTAAAGTATATGACAATCGATTCACTCGAGCTTCCTGAGACTGGTTTATTTATAGTAAAATATTTCATTTTAATGCGTGCATCTTCGCTGACTATTGTGAACTGAGATATTTTAACCAATGAGGCTTTTTAAACTAAAGTATAAGGCCAGTCATACTTTGAATGCGTTTTTGTACAAAATTGAGCCGTATGTCACGTATAGGTACGCACGATACATACCGATACTCCGACTACTTTGGTACCATCGAGCCGGAGGAGCTCGATGGCGCAGTGGTTAACGCGCCCGGTCTGCGAGTGCTGAGGTTAAGCAACTTTTGCGAGGGCCGGTCATCGGATGGGTGACCAAAAATATATCATCCGTGCTTCGGAAGGCACGTAAAGCCGTTGGTCCCGGCTGCATTAGCAGTCGTTAACAACCACCAAGCACTGAGCCCGCGTGGTGGTTTATGGCCTGTTCTCCCTATCCATCCATAGGGAAGGCTCGTGCCCCAGCAGTGGGGACATTAAATGAGCTGATGATGATAGTTTACAAGAAAACCCAAAACAAAACAACAATAAAGTAAGACTTATTTTCTAAAATTTTGTATTTGTTTATATTATGTAAGTAGGTACATTTAATTATGATGAAATTAAATTAATTATCTCTAGATGTATTATTATTATATTTTGCATGTTGACATTATTTAATTTAATTTTATATAATTTTGTAAGTATTTATCTTTATATTAGTATCCACCTATTCTATTTTTTTTTACTTGTTGGTGTATTGGACGAAACTCTGTAGGCCAGCATGTAATTGAATAATTAAATAAATGTATTTTGCGTATCTACGTGTCCTTTTTTTTTTTTTTTTTCATTTTGTTGATGGCTTTGTGCGATTAGCACATTTAGCCAGTGTCAAAGTAATTTTTCTAACAAGTACAATACATAAATAAACAATATTTCTTTTCTGTATGATGATGATGAATGATAATAGAAATGAGAAGTGAGAAATGATATACCACCCAACCCCTCGAGTTTCTCAGTAAAGATGTGGGTCTTTACTGAGTCCTCGGGCGGACTTCTTGAGAGAATTTGAAAAGTGACGTTGCACTGTTTTGTTTCATTTGCCAACACTCATGCACACTCACGAACACTTAACGGTTAATAATCCACCATTATTTCACATTAATATTCGACATAACACAAATTTTAGAAAATAAAACAAAACCGCAGACATGACTCTTCACTTTCCCGCCAAGAAGTCCTACGTGTCCTTACGGCTCAAATAGGAATGTTGACAGTAACAATATAAACAAAATTAAACATTAAACTTAAATCAATGAAATGACGTAATATTTCTTTAAAACATTAATACATTTTTTATTTGACCTTCACGATTTTCTGTAACCTAAAAGTTATTAATAACCACTCAATTGACGGAACAAAATGGTGACGTCATAGTTTCCGTTCGTATACACTTTCTTTGGAAAAAATCGTTTTGACATTTGCAAAAAGTTTCTCTATCTCTCTATTGGCTAACCAGTCAACTGCCCCATTGTGCATCTTGAACTCTCCACGCATATAATTAGAGTTGGTTTGAGAGTAAATTGTTGTTAAATAAATAATTTTAGTTTTACTAGGCAGTTGGTAAGCGAATAAAACATGTGAAGATTTTATACAAAATTTATTAAATCTTTTATATTATATTAACTTAGTGTTATAATTATTGCAATAAAATATATTTCACATATTAAGTTGTTGGTTTTATTTACAAATGCAGACTAAGGAAAGTATGGAATTAAACATTACCTTTGCCCAGCAGTGGGTCAGTATATAGGCTATTTCTTTACAAGACTGATATAATAATAAAAAAAAAAAAAAAATTCAGGTGATAAAAACCCACCCATATTGAGACATATTAAAATTAGAATTACATATTTATACGATAACATGGCTTGTTGGTCCCCATACACGGGGAATCCACTCCATCGCTCCAAATTTAATAATTCATATAACCACTTGGATTGCGTAGCATCGCGCCGAGCGTTGGATTTACAAACATCAAAAGTTCATCTCTAATTGACTTGTGTTTAAACGCCTACCAAAAATGTATCAATTCTACTACCAATACAATTTGAAACGCTTACCAAAACGGATAAATGCTCACCAAATTGTTTCCTAAAATATTATTAAATAAAGGATACAATTTATATTTTTATTAAAATCCTTAAAAATATATGAATACCTTTTAACTGCATTTCAGACCAAATATGTTATTTTGTCAGCAAATAGATAACACCAATATTTTATGCTTCAAGTTTTAATTTGGTAATTTTTGCTTTCTGTTGTTTAATAAAAAAAATAACCTCGAAATTCAAGACAATCGCTGAGCTGCGTTTCGCCATTGTCTTAAATTTCTAACCTATCACGTGACCTACAGGAGTAGGGCAGCTAGTATCCTCAATCATTTGAATGATAAAAATTTGGTGAGCATTTATCCATTTTGGGAAGCAAAAATAATATTTGTACAGTCATTTAATTTATTTGATACTTAGGCTTTGGGTCTAAGAAACATTTCTGGTGAGCGTTTAAATTATACCCCTTCTAACACATAGTGGCGCGAATGGAGTGCCTGTGAATCAGGGCCTATAAAGTAAATACATATATATTATATATATTACATTATAATTATCAATCAGGGTGCCTGCTGTGAGTTTTGTTAACTATCCGTATTAATTCGATCACGTTTACTGGGCGTTTAATTTTTTCATTTTTTTTTTAAGTGAAAACTTCTTTAGCGGCGTTGTGCACTTTTTTTGGAATGGGTTAAAAATGTTAAACTCGCGTCAGGACACGTGACCTGATCGAAAATTCGTAGACAGCTGGCGCGGCGTAATATAATTTTTTTATATAACTTAATATAATTTTTTAATGTAATATAAATTGTCATGTTTGTGTACGATAGCCCAATAAATAAATATTGTATTCTACTACATAAATGAGAGTACTTTCATACTGATAATTAAAGCAATTCGTGCAAAATTATTCCCTAACCATTCCAAAATATCAAAAATGCACAACGTTAATATTCAAGTTTTCACTTCTGCCGGCACTCCCAGAGTGCAACCCGTCGTTTTTTTTTTTATATAAAAATACAGTGAAATATCAGTGATAGCTAATGGTTGAAGCATTTATTGAAGCAATTTGACAGTGATATGCGTGCGGGTTTGAATCCCACTTGTGGAATAATTGCCAACACTCCAAATGTAGGATTTAGCTAAATCTAGATTTTTTTTTGTGCTAGTAAGTTTTCCAGAACAAATCTGAGCTTATTCTAATTTGTACTATGAATATTATAATGATGTTATAATATCAACTAGGGTAGAAGCAGCAGCGTTCGACCCTTTCAGCCTAAAGTTCGACACAATATTCACCGCCAAAAAAAAACCATAAAATTTAATTAACTTTATGGGATGACCACTAGAGGAAGCAAGTGGTTGTATTTGAATTTATTAAATTGAACAAATTGATTGTTGCTTAATGCTAAAAGACTAAAATCTGTTGCTGACTATGACCCTATTTTTAATAATTAAAGGGGAAAAAATGACAATCAATGTTTCCTATCAAAAACTGGTGCCCTACCCTCCTATGTTAGGTGATGAGCGAAGCGAAACGATTACCTCGTTTTGCTTCGCTCCCTGGGCCAGCGCCACAAAATAAGAAGACCTCGGAAGATAAGCTTAGCATACCGCACTCGAGCATAGCATACATAGACCGTCTCACGGAACAACACGAAACTCACCCCCACGACTTGGGGATCTATTTTTGAATCGCTCGTATGATTTTTTTTTTTTTTATTTTTTATATTGACACGTAATAGTGACTACATCCTGCCTGATGGTAAGCAGCCGATGCAGTCCAAAATATGAAAAATATGAAAATGAGAGCGCTCCTCACCGTGGAACACGCACGTTAACAAGCGCACCCATTCATGACGGCCTGCATAAATGCCGTTTCACGCCCCGCTTAAAAGACCCGGGACTATAGGACATTGTGTTGTCGCATGCGACTTAAGGCGAAGGTAAGGCACACTACCGCCGCTAATGGATTTAATTTGATAACAGCTAAACTGGATTTTTTTTCAAACATTGCGGACCTTCCGACACTAGACAAACATCTATTATTTAATAATTGTGCACTACTTTTAGGTTTGTTTTTGTATTCATTCGCTAACACCAAAAGTGGCCATTGTTTGTGAATAAATGCGATAGCCCGTTTTGTGAATAAACCACGCAACAAAAAGTAGTGCACAATTATTAAATAAATACTATGGATGCTTTCCTGTTGTCGGACGGTACGCAATGTTTAAAAAAAGATCCGGTCCGTTAGTAATTGTCAAATTATCAATTGGTGGCGCTAGTGTGCCTTACCCTAGAGGTTGTCTACCCTTGAGATGCTCGAGCGCGGTTGTATGAAGCTTTTGATGTCTCCTTATTTAGTGGTTTGAACGAGGTTTTACTCTGATTTTGACAGTGGCTGAAATGCCTAACTCTGTGCGAGGTTTGGACCCTAATAGTTGTCGTAGTCCCTGTTAGGAGGTAGCGAGGCGAGGTAGTCGAGCGCCCGCTGGATCGCCGGGGGGATCGGGGGAGGGGTGGGCAGATGAGCCCCCTGCGCCTGGAAGCCGTTCTCGTCAGCCTTGTACAGGACGTTGATAACCTGCATACATAATGATAATAGTTACACAACGAGTGAACAATAAAATAAAATAAATTAAAAACATCATAAAAGTGTAGACAATTAAATAAATTAGACCATAGACAAAAATTTTAATATTAGCGTAAGTATTATTGTTATTTTTTTTTGTCTATGGTCTAATTTGTTAACGCTTTTTTGTTGTTATTTATATGTTTTATTTTTTTGTTCAATTTATAAATGGATATTATTAATTTATTAATTGATTTCCTTTTATTAATTGTAATGTTACTCGTTTTTTGTATTTCGTGCATGCTGTCTTCACATTTAATTATATTGATATTTGGCTCTTGTTTTTTAGACTAAGAATAATTTTAATTTAAATGTAATGTTGTACACTATCATCATCATCAGCTGGTGGTGGTTTATGGCCCGTTCTCCCTATCCATGCACAGGGAAGGCTCGTGCCCCAGCAGTGGTGACATCAAATGAGCTGATGATGATGAAAGTGTAATATTCTCACCTGGCCGTCTGGTGCGGTGTACTGGTACTGGCCCTCTACCAGCAGTGCTTGCTCGCCAGCTGCTGTGGGGTGAACAGACCCTCGCGCCTCGTGGTAAATACCACCCTCTGTTGGCGAAAAAGAAAATTGTATTTTTATAAAAAGTATCTATTATTTGGTATATTGGTTAATCTTCTCTGTGGTCAAGAGGTCCTAGGTTCGATTGCCAGCGGAGGGTACAAGTTAATGTACTCGGTTTGGTTGGGGGTAGGGCTTGTTTGTCCACCTGGCTATCTACCACCGTCCTATCTAAATATGTTGCCATAACATCAATGTTTGTAGCATTGTTGTGTTCCGGCAGCTAGAGATAAGATAGCCAGTGCCTCAGTAGTTGAGGATTCCTGGTGGTGTGCGCTTCCACCTTCGGCCTGATGATCACTTAACATCAGGTGAGATGAAGGCCGGGTGCTTAACCCGTAAGATAATAAAATATATATTTATAAATAACAAAAATTTATAAGAAATTGGCTAGGGTCGCTACCGTCGCTAAAGTGTCAAAAAACCAACACGCGGGCCCAGCGCGGTGCCAATGCAGCCGGGACCAACGGCTTTACGTGCCTTCCGAAGCGCGGAAGAGCTCGAGATGATACATTTTTGGTCACCCATCCGATGACCGGCCTTTGCGAAAGTTACGACTCAGCACTCGCAGATCGGGCGCGTTAACCACTGCGTCATCGAGCTCCTCTATTAACCATAACCTTTTTAAAAAAAAAACTAATAATCACACTTTATTATAAATGCGAAAGTTTGTGTGTATGTGTGTATATTTGTTGCTTCTTCACACTGCAACGGATGGATGGACTAAGATGAAATTCGGTATACTGACAGTTTATAACCTGGATTAACACATAGGACTTTTTATCCCGATATACCCACGGGAACGGGAACCACGCGGGTGAAACTTCGGGCGGCCGCTAGTCTATAATCTATACTAATATAATAAAGAGGAAACCTTTGTATTTTTGTATGTATGTATGTATGTTTGCAACGAATAAACTCAAAAACTACTGGACCGATTTAAAAAAATATTTCACCATTAGAATGCTACAGCGCTGAGTAACATAGGCTGTATTAAAAAAATATATTAAATAAAATACTAAAAACGACAATTTAATTTTCCATTTACCTAGTGTTTGCCTAGTGTCGGAAAGTCCGCATTGTTTGAAAAAATATCCAGTTTAGCAGTTATCAAATTAAATCCATTAGCGGCGCTAGTGTGCCTTACCCTTCGCCTTAAGGAGAAATCGTTTGTCTTGGTATGGGCATGTGATGAGAAGGGATGAAACGCATATAACTAATAGAGTGATGAATAAGTGTTGATACCCATCAACCGTACCACTCGAGGAAGGGGAGAGGGAGACCAAAGACAAGATGCATGGACTGCGTAACCGATGCTATGAATGTGAAGGGAGTAAGTAGGTAAGTAATTTTTTATTTCCCTTTTTAGTTAATAATAATCGCCTCTGTGGTCTAGTGGTTAAGACCACCGGTTTAGACCCAGAGGTCCCGGGTTTGATTCCCAGCGGGGGGAACATCTTTGTGTACTCGGTTTGGTTGGTGGTAGGACTTATTTGTCCGCCTGGCTAGCTACCACCATCTTATCTAAATATGTCGCCATAACATCAATGTTTGTAGCATTGTTGTGTTCCGGCAGCTAGAGATAAGATAGCCAGTACCTCACTAGTTGAGGGTCCCGGGTGAAGTGCGCTTCCATCATTGGCTTTATCATCACTTAACATCAGGTGAGATCAAGGCACTGTGCTTACCGGTAAATATAAAAAAAAAAAATTGTTTTACAAAAACTTTTTACAATTTTAGTGACCATTTTCCATTTTCACAATGAAAAATTTTGAATCCCTATTCCTGTTGAAAGTTTTTGACGTGACAACGTCTTATAATTCGATAGAGCCGGCTGCACGCACGAAAAAGTTCCGCGTGATATCGCTCGCTAATGCCGCGTTATATCGCTCGCTAATGCCGCGTTACCTCGCTCGCTAATGCCGCGTTACCTCGCTATGCCTTATGTAAAATTAATATGGGTATCATTTCCATGGTTTTCGGGGGTGCCGATTTCGAATACAACATTTATTTCGAGATCCAAGATGGCGGACGCAACTTTTTTATGTAAAATCAATATGGGTATCATTTCCATGGTTTTCGGGGGTGCCGATTTCGAATACAACATCTATTTCGAGATCCAAGATGGCGGACGTGACTTTTTTGACGTTAACACCTCCCGACAACTTCTTAAGACGTTGTCACGTTCAACTATCGTCAGTAAACCGACTTTACAGACAACCAATTTTTTTACTTTGAAATGCTTGGCGTACAAGACACAGCGACGCATTAATGCTGTAGCGGTCAAAAGGTTAATAATTATTATTCTGTCTGACAGCTGATGTACTTGGGTGGGTACTACGTAGGTACGCTAGGCAGGTAGGCCCATTCCTTGCCCTAGATTCTCTATTGATTTCCCTAGATTCTCCGAGGGGTTCGGATCGAATACGAGGAGTCCCCACCTGTCTGCAAAGCCCACTTGTATGAGCCGTCGATGTTCGGGCCGTCGATGTCATTCCTTATGATCTCCTCCTGGTTCCGGCGGCAGGACGCCACTGCTGCCATCTAGTAACAAGAAAAACAATCAATCAAGACATCTTTAACACTAAATAAGAATATGTACATGGCTATTTTATTTTTTATAATTGCTCGTCATAGTGACCACATCCTGCCTGATAGTAAGCAGCCGATGCAGTCGAAAATAATAAGAGCGCTCCTCACCGTGGAACATAGCGCACCCATTCATGACGGCCTGTGGGATCATGGGAATGGTCCCAAGAATGCTGGCAACATTCCCTTTGGATTGCCATACTAATACGCTGTCAAAGGTAGCTGCCAGCCTTCCTGTCACCGGAGACCTCAATAAGGCGAGCACTTAACTCTTTGACCAGCTGCCTTGCCACCGGCCCCCATGGACCCATTGTTTCCACCGCAAACGGAACAAATAAATAATTTCGACCTAGGTTTGCGTATTTGTGCCGTTTGCGATTTTCAGCGCTCGTTTTTTTTCAATTCTCGTTTCCGTTAACGTGATCGAATGGCGGATGAAACTCGCACTTGGCACCCTGAGCTCGGACTTTTTTTTTTTTTTTTTTTTATATTAACGTGTCATAGTGACCACATCCTGCCTGATGGTAAGCAGCCGATGCAGTCCAAAATAATGAGAGCGCTCCCAACCGTGGAACACGCACGTTAACAAGCGCACCCATTCATGACGGCCTGCATAAATGCCGTTTCACGCCCCGCTTAAAAGACCCGGGACTATAGGAGCTGGGAAAATCATGCGCCGGCAAAGAATTCCAAAGCCGAATGGTCTTATAGAGGAACGACTTGCCAAATTTTTTGGTACGAGTACCGATTGTCTGTACAGAATGATGGTGGTTCCTAAGACCAGCGCGTGTAGTCCGGGAGAGGAAAGGAGAAGGCGGGATTAGATCGAAAACTTCTTCAGAACACTCTCCGTAGTAATTCCGGTAGAAGACACTGAGAGAAGCAATGTCTCTTCGCAGCTGGAGGTCCTCTAGAGAGGCTGTAACCTCAGCATCTCCAATAATGCGTACCGCTCGCCTTTGCAGTCTGTCAAGTGCATCGAGGAGGTATAGAGCCGTCCCATAGATGGGAACAATACTCCATACTCGATCGCACCTGAGACTTGTACAACAAACAGCGCTGCTCGGGAGTGAAAAACCGCCTCACCTTATTGAGAATACCCAACTTACGGGAGGCAGTTAAAATAACACTCTCGATGTAGCATTTTGGGTTCAGTTCCTGGCCAATGTCCATGCCAAGAATGCTGAGGTCCATCGAAATGGATAACGGAGAGTTCTGAAGAGAGGGAGGAGTAAGGAAGGGAGTTAGCTTAGACGAAAATGAACAAACCTGAGTTTTGCTGGCATTAAACTCGACCAGGTTTTCAGATCCCCACTTAAAGACACGATCGAGAGTCAGGTTCAGTTTGGCAACCAGTTCTTGCCTTTTCACCACGATATCGGCTTGCTTTGCCGCAGGATGTCCCAAGTACCGCTCATGCACCGTACTGTCATCCGCATAACAATGAATATTGCCCAAGGACAGCATGTCATTGATATGCAGAAGAAATAGAGTAGGTGAGAGCAGAGAACCCTGCAGCACTCCGGCATTGACTTTGAAGAGCGCGGAGGAACTACCCTCACAAAGGACACGAATCCTCCGCTCTTCTAGAAAGTCTGCAACCCAGGCGCACAAACGGGGCGGCACACTGGTTAATGGTTGGAGAAAATACGCGTTTGTATGAAGCTTAGATACGTTCTGCAGTCTCCATATTGTAGTGAGTACCTACTAGGTACTTAGGCCAAATTCAATGTAGAATGTATCGTCACAAAATAATGGTAGGTATGGCAATGTTCGACACAGTAACTAGGGTTCCCGACTTTTGTTAAAAATATGATTTAATGAATACAACTTTGAGTAATATTAATAACAACTTTTGGTCAACAGGACTCTTTTTTGACTTATCTAAGGCGTTTGACCATGTTTCACATGATTTACTTTTAAAAAAGTTAGAGAATATAGGCGTGAGAGGCATAACCCTTCAGTGGTTAACATCATACCTATCTAACCGTAAGCAATATGTAACAGTGGATAAATTAATAAATAGTGAAATTATATCGTTCTCGTCCAGTTGTCACGAAAATAAAACCGGTGTCCCACAGGGAAGTATTCTAGGTCCTCTTTTATTTATATTATATATAAATGACATATTTGAAATTACGAATCATAAATGCATTTTGTACGCAGATGACATTTCCATAATTGTGGCGACTGAAAAGAAAAATAATACATTAACTTATCACGAATTTGACATTAATAAAACTATTGACACATTAATTAAATGGCTCGATGCACACAATTTAAAAATTAATTTAGATAAATCAGTATTTATTCAATTCAATCAATCTAAACATGAGAAATATAATTTTAAATTAAATATCACTAAAATCAATGAAGTTAAAAACGTAAAGTTCCTTGGAGTAACAATAGACCAATTTTTAAACTGGAAACATCAGATTGAAAACATTTGTAATAAAATAAATAAATTCGTGTATGCATTAAGTCAAGTTACAAAAGTGACAAATAAAAAAACTGCCATCCTATGTTATCGTGCATACGTAGAATCCGTGTTGAGATACGGTTTGATGATATGGGGTAATAGCACAGATTGGAATAGAGTGTTTGTGGCACAAAAAAAGTGCATTAGGGCCATTTGTGGAATTTTGCCTGATGAATCATGCAGACCTATATTTAAAAACCTAGGTCTGCTGCCCTTTCCATCGCTCTACTTGTATGAGGTATGTCATTTTGTCCATCAACATAGGTATCTGTTTGCTAAAGCATGTGATACACAGAGTACTAGAGTGCGCAGAGACAAACATAAACTTATCCTAAGAAATGTTCCCAAAACATGTAAATACAATAATAATTGTCTTGCGTTGTGCGTCAAAATATATAACAAGATACCAAATGAATTGAAAGTGCTAAATAGCTTCTTATTTAAAAAAAGATTAACTGAATGGCTTAATGACAAAAATTTTTATAGTGTTAAGGAATTTATTGACAACTAAGTAGCCGGATCTTTGACATTTATTTTATTAAAATTTTAATTCTAGACATTTAATTATTAATGCCATCTTGATTCCATGTAACACAATTAATATCATTGTAAACAATTTGCATGCTATTTTTATTAGCGAAACATGAGCACCTTTTATTGTTTAATGTTACCATTTTATACCATGTTTTGTGCAAATAAACGATTTATTTATTATTTATTTATAAACAATATTTTAGAAAAAAAATACAGTTAGGTAGGTACCTATTTTTTTTCTCAATAAGTACTTACATATCGTGGGGGATAGTTCAAAAGCGCGTAAGTAGTATTTGGTGAATACCGCGTAAGTGTCAAACACCGGTTTTTGAAGTGAAAACTTCTTTAGCGGCGTTGTGCACTTTTTGGAATGGGTAAAAAATGTTAAACTCGCGTCAGGACACGTGACCGTCAGGACACGTGACCTGATCGAAAATTCGTAAGACGGATGGAGAGTAGACAGCTGGCGCGGCGTAATATAAATTTTTAATATAACTTCATATAACTTTTTAATGTAATATAAATTGTCATGTTTGTGTACGATAGCCCAATAAATAAATATTGTATTCTACCACATAAATGAGAGTACTTTTATACTGATAATTAAAGCAATTCGTGAAAAATTATTCCCTAACCATTCCAAAATATCAAAAATGCACAACGTTAATATTCAAGTTTTCACTTCTGCCGGCACTCCCAGAGTACAACCCGTCGTTTTTTTTAAGAGAATAGGTAGGATAGAAAACTAAATATTTAATTATTTACTTGGTAGTTTTACGTACCTATTAATCAGAACTAGTCGTGGGAAAAACGTATCCCTAAAAAGATTGGAACATTTGCATCTGCAACAGTACCTACAATGTTTCGAATCAGTGATATGTTTCATTTGGAACAATTGGAACATCGAGTTTCTGAAACAGAGTAACTTAATATTCACGCAGATTTGTATCAGATGTGGAACTTGCAACTGAAACCACGTCGATTTTTTTATTATAGTGAACTTTTATGTTTGCTGAATATCTTATAACAAAGAATTAAATCGATTTTCCTTCATAGGTACTTTTTCAGGCTTAGGACTGACAGCTAGTTTATCTACTAACATGTTGGTAGCTGGCGTATTTAAAATCGATTTTGTATACATTGATTGTCATATACAAGTATGTACACTCTACAATACATATCTACATGTCAAAATTAAAAAAAAGTATTTTTAGGACTTTATCGTCTTTTAAAGTCGTTCGACGGCTTTGGTTATTGTAACCTGTTTTTATGTGACAATAATAATAATAAAAATAACCTATGAGAACCTTGTGAAAGCCGAGAAGGACAAGCTCAGTAAGTACCTTGACTTGGCTCACGAGGTTACCGCCATGTGGGATGTGGATTCTACCATTATTGTACCGATAGTCGTTTCGGCAAACGGTCTGATAGCGAAGAGCCTCGATCAACACCTAGAGAGGCTCTCGCTGAAAGGTTGGGTTAGCCTGCCCCGCTGCTGGTGGTACCTACTCTAGGATTAGGTTTTTATAATGTTTTATTGTTTTTATATTAAAATATTGTAAAAATCTAGTTTTAAGAAAGAAAATAAATAAAGGAGATAAAAATAATAGGTATAGGTACTTATTGAATTGGACGACATTGGATCCATTGTGTTTCTTTCTTTCGAAGCTTCAAGAATGGAATAGAAAGTTTTTGTGTAACGAAGTGTCTTATGTGGTAGGTATATAATATTAATAATAATAAATTAAAAAAAAATGTAAATGTTACTTTTCTCATGAAAATGTTACTTTTTGAACCGACTCGTGTAACTTTTGACTATCGGCCACTGGCAACACTGGACGTCGCGTGCAACAGGTAGGCTACTCTTGACGCAAACTCAATCTCAATACAATACCAATCCCAAATCTAAAAAATTCAAATGGCACTATTAAAAGCGATAATAGCGCTACATTGGAATTAAATTGCGTGGAAATTGAGTGAACAAATTATTATCGAGATGGGGCGTTCCGAAATTGCGAAACTTATCCCAATATCGATACATATTAATCCCATTGGAATTGTATTGAGATAGAGTTTGCGTCAAGAGTAGCCTCCCTGTACGTTATGGATAGCTTTGACGAGAAACTTTGTCAAATTGGTTTGCCTAAAAGCACCACGAAAGGGCTCTCTATACCCTATATATATGTTTCTCTATGTTGCTATAGCACACTGTGTCGGTGCGCAGCGGGGCGGGGCGGGCCGCAGCGCACGCAACCAATCGAGGCGGAATAATGCTGCCCGCTGCGCCCCGGAACGGCATAGTGTGCGATAGTTCATAATTCATATAAAATACATAGGTAGGTAACGAGCGATTTGAGCGGATTTTTGCGCTGCGACCCGACCCGCTGCGGCCCGACATAATGTGCGCGAGCCTTAAGGGGGCAAGAAAGGGGGGTAAATTTGTATAAACTCCGTATTTTTGACATGACACCAACCAACACCTGTCAAAGGTGACAGATACAAATCTGTCACCTGACAGTTTCTATGACGACCAAACATACAAATGTTTGGTTGTCATAGAAACTGTCAAAGCGGTACGAAATCCGCCGGGTCAGCTATTCTATCTATAAAAAGAACTCGCGCTAGGCACTCTGACAATTATAACTGTGGACTTCTTGGCGGGAAAGTGAAGAGTAATGCCTGCGGTTTTGTTTTTTTTAATTTTCTAAAATTTGTGTTATGTCGAATAATAATGTGAAATAATGGTGGATTACCTATTAAGTGTTCGTGAGTGTGCATAAGTGTTGGCAAATGAAACAAAACAGTGCAACGTCACTTTTCAAATTCTCTCAAGAAGTCTGCCCTAGGACTTAGTAAAGCCCCACATCTTTACTGAGATACTCGAGGGGTTGGGGGTATATCATTTTTATTATCATTCATCATCATCAATATCATCATACAGGAAAGAAATATTGTTTATTTATGTATTACTTGTTAGAAAAATTACTTTGACACTGGCTAAATATGCTAATCGCACGAAGCCATCATCTCATCATCATCTCAGCCAAAAAGACGTCCACTGCTGGACAAAGGCCTTCCTCAAGGATAAATAATTTTGAGGGAAATTTGCCATAATCACCACGCTTGGCAGGCGGGTTGGCGATCGCAGTAAGGTGAGAATAATCACAGAGAGACGCTGCTGCCCATCCTCTGGAATGCTCCCATAGTCGCCTTCTACGACACCCACGGGAAGAGATGGGGTGGTGCAATTCCTTACCCCCGGCACCACACGGGGTCAAGAAAAATCACTTTGACACTGGCTAAATGTGCTAATCGCACGAAGCCATCAACTAAAGAAAAAAAAAATAACTATATAACTGACGATTCGTCTTCAAGGGCAGATTTGGCAAGACGTTAAGATAATGACTTTTTAATGGTATAAATTGAGAATATTAACATATTAATTTATTTATATATTGCATAAATGTATTAGTTTAAATAATTAATTAAAATAATATATTTAATAGGGGTGTTGACACCAAAACTAATTAATTCTAAAACATTTTAAAATACCATTTATAGATAATTTTATAAATTTTGTCTATTTGATCGATTTAAAAATAATAATATGATTCAAAAACAGTGTTATTATAGTATTCGCAATAAAATACAATGTTGGTCATTTATAGTACCTAAGTAAACATTTCAATCAATGGTGCAATGTTAAACGGGCTTGGTCTGCGATTGCTAAAGCTAAGCGGCCTTCGTAAAGGCCGGTCATCGGATGGGTGACCAAAATTAATAACATCTCTAGCTCTTGCGTTTTTCGGAAGACTCTTTAAACCGCTCGTCCCGGCTACAGCAGTCGTTAACAACCACCACCTGTGTTTACGGTCCGTTCTCTCTGTGCTGTTTCCATCCATATGAAGGCTCGTCCCAGCAGTGGGGACATTAAAATGAGCTGGCGATGATACGAAATAAGAAAAAGATATAAGAAAAGCTGACGCAGTATTCCCCATTCCCCAGTGGCTAGAATGTAGCTGTAGTGATGCTATTGAGCTGCACAATGACACACCTGGATCATGTCTGTTGAAACAAGCCTATTAAAACACGTGATGCTCATATCATAGTTAATCATAGATAATCATAGACGCAAGTGCGTCTATGATTACGTCTGCTTGAATAAATGAACATAGAATCAATGTAAATTAGTTGTCCATATGATTGTTGATTCAATTATTACAGGAAAATAATGAAAATAAATGACCCAGTTGAATAATCTCATTAACTTAATAAATTGTAACATATCAAGCCACTAGCCTTTGCCATAGCCATTTTACCAGGCGCTTCTCTAATGTTCCGCAAGGAAATTTAAAAGTGTCCGTGAGTTGGTATAGACTAAATTAATTATCGAATTGATGATAGCAGATTGCTATACATTTAATATACATTTTAATGGTGTCATAAACGAATTTGAAAAGCCTTAAGTAACGGAATTATCCTTGTGGGCTCGCTGGCGAGTATGCCCTCCAGCGCGCCCACTTTGTTTTAAATATTACAACGAAACTATTGATATACTTTTTTTAAATTGGGTCTACAATTATATACATATTATCTACATTTTTTTGCATGCTTATTAAATTTACCTAGCTTAAGTTAGTCTCGCCCTGGAGCATCACGTATTAAAACAGCTTCGTGCCTAATTTAATTTAATTTAGTTATAAGATTCCAACTGTTTTTATAGATTTTATACATGCTGCATGTTGTGTAGTATTTAGTCGTTATATTAATAAAATATTGTTAGAAAGAAAGAAACAATGTTGTAACGTTGCAAATTTTGACGTATAGTTATTTATAGAATAGTAAAATAAACTTTCAAAACAAACTTATTAATTCTGTTGAGTTTAGTTCTGAAGTGTCTCAATAAATGGCGCGAGCAGTCTCGAAAATGTTGTGGATGCGATATTGATCGATTTCTTCATCTTTGGTGTGGTTGTTTAAAAAGTAAAAAGTCGATTGAGACGACACGAACTGTCAGGGAGACAGCCGGTCGCGTTGGCATTTTGGAGATTGATTTTTGAGAGGAAGGACAAGTTCATGATGGGGCGAAGCCCCAGGGCTGGGAAAAATCTGTAATCATCGGCCCTCATTTCAATAGAAATGAATCATTATCATATTTAAAAATTTGGGTCAGGAGAGGGAATTTGCAGGATGTCTTTGGCTGAAATATCAACAATGGACTCATAAGTTGAAGAATCAAAAGACGCCTGCATAATGGGATATTATTATTTATAGTTAAATATACATTCATAGTGATGGTCGTGTTCATGTCCATAACATTTGATCTCATTGATATTTTATGAAGTAAAGAAGAGCTTATTCATAAACGCATCCTATCCACATGGGTGTGAAAGGCCATGTTCCACCGGGAATGCTGATAGGCTGAAGGAAAGTACCAGTGCTTCATTCCGATCAGGGGACGCTCGGCCCGTTGGAGCCAGAGGCCCAGCTCGCCGAGCCGCCACTGTTCGGGATGGTCTGGGCAGGTAATTGAATGGCCTTAGAAGGATTTCACCAGGTCAGTGTTCCTCGCCAGTTTAATTTTGCAAGTGCTTGTTAGGTTTGTTTCTATTACACAATTTGGGATTGGTTTAATCACAAACGCGAACTCGGATAGCGACCCTGAGTTTAAGGGGTTTTTTGCATAACATCTATTAAGACTTTAAATTGGTACTGGTTCTCCGCTAAAGATTACGTTGTCATGACATGCTAATATGTATTAAGAGTAATCTAATTCTTAAGTAACATCCACGATTCTGTGTAAGTTATGTACCATAGAAGTTAAGAGTAAATAAGTATTGGTAACACTTAGCACTACCAATATGAAAGAAAAAATATTATATATTTATTTTGAATAAACTGAATTGGCTTTGAGACAACAAAAAATCTTTTTATTTCTACCAACATAACTAGTTTTCAATGGCGCCCACTATTGTGATTAAATTAACCCAAATTTGTTATTTTAATGTAATATATACTGAAATTTTGTTTTAAGTAAGTAGTTTAAAGTGAAAAATAACATGTCTACTTAAGTATTAGTAATTTTGTATCGGTAAAGTGTAGGAAGTAATGTTTTGTGGACATAAATAACCTATATGGTTGTGTAGTTTATAAAGTTTAAGTGCATTTACAAAAATTAAATTTTGTAGAAATTTTGATGCAACAAACTTAAATCCATTTTTATTAGGGTTTGTTTTATTTGTTCACATACTATAAAGTAATTACTTATGGTTTACTTATTACTATTACTAATAATTTACTGTACTTATATTTGATAATCTGAAGTAAACAAAGTGTTGTTTTATTATACAAATAAGAAAATAAGAAATAAAATACAGTGGATTTTATTTCTTGTTGAAAATGTAAAAGGATGTATGGATAAGTTTATTGGTCTTAACATTGAACATGCATTGCAAATATTTTGTTACAAATTGTGGTAAAAATAATTAAATGTAAACTATAAGATAGAAATTTAACATTGTTAAAGGAGATAATTTAATAAGTAACTAAGGTATTTGGTGTTCAGATAACAGTTTAAAGGCGATTTGTATATTGGTCACCAATCACTTGGAAAAATATTTTTATTTCCTCAAGTAGGGTGACCATGACTTTGAAAAATTTTTTAGGACAAATTTATTTTGTTTTGTTTATCTTCAGTGGAGAACTTAGCAACAATTAATATATTAAAAATACTTAAATTTATTTGTTTTCAACGTAGGTTTTTTATAGCTTTTCGATAATTTTTTTTGGTTTTCATTTTAAGATGGATTGGAACATAGTGCACCTTTATTCGTTGCATCGTGACGAGTTGGTCTATGAGGTTACTATTCGTGGCGAAAAACCTGAGGACACAGTTTTGAAATTGAGAAAACAGTTGAAAGGTTTGATAAACGACTTTAAGCCTGGTGATATTTTAGGCGACGACGACGCGCTTCCAGCGAAGGAGTTGCCGGTTATTAGCGACAAATTAAAAGACCTTCGGAAACGCATCGATGACTTTGAGTCCTCCGGTGAACGAAGTTTGTTGGCTCGCGCTAGGGCTTTGTTTTGCCATTCTTGGTTTAGGTTGGATAGGGTGAATGCGGAGGCAGAGGCTGACGTCAAGGCGAAGTTTGGCCTCATCGAGGTCTTGAAGAATTTACGTCAGCGGCTGGATTCGCATGAATCTGGTTCATCGTTCTCATCTTTGTCACCACCAGCAAATGACAAAGCGATGGAACCTCAGGTGCCAGGGTCATCTGCAATCGCTTGTTCGGCGGACTCCAACGTCGCCAAGTGGAAGATACAGTTTGACGGTATGGGAAATCCCCGTAGTTTTATAGAGTCGGTTACTGAACATGCTATTGCTTATAATGTTTCTGAAGAAAAATTATTTAGATCTGCCTTTTCTCTATTTTCAAATCAGGGTCTGATCTGGTACCGAGGCATCAAGGACCAAATCTCCTCTTGGCAAGACCTCAGTTCTTTGCTTTTGGAGGATTTTGAAATTGTCGGCTACGATTATCGACTAATGGGGGAGATTCGGTCTAGGACCCAAGGTCAAGATGAACCCGTTCATATTTATTTCGCAGTCATGAGTTGTTTGTTTTCACGACTGAAGAAACCTTTGTCCGAAGAAGATAAGGTAGAAATTTTACTAAACAATGTTAGGCCAATTTTCACGGATCAACTGGCGTTACAAAAATTTGAAACGGTGAAGGATTTGAAGACCGTCTGCCGTAGGTTAGAGGCAGCACGACAAAAAACAAGTTTGTTTACTGAGCCACCCAAGACCTCGAGTTTGAATCCCGAGTTAGTTTATAAGGGTAAAAGTAAGACACCGGTTAGTGTAGTAGGGAACAAACCTACACAAAGTTACAGACAACCGAACAAGAACAACTTTGTTCGGACACCGGAAAATAAACCCAAATATTTTGATGCAAACAAAAAGGTCGGGTTTTGTAATAGGTGTAAAGTGAACACTCATTCTCGAGCACAGTGTACGGCTGACGACAAAAGAGTGAAGTGCTTCAATTGTGGTGAGCTCGGTTATACAGTTAGGTCGTGTCCCAAGTGTAACGTAAAGCAAAAAAAACTAATAAGTTTAAACCGTGGTGAAACCACTTCAGGTAGGGCCGATCCTGAAGATTGGAGATATTGGCAAGGTTTAGTGGTAAAATACTTTGAATCACATAACGTCGCCCCGGTTTTGTTTGAACCACATTCTAGTGATATACGACCGTATTTAAATGTAAATTTATTGGATTTGACAATTTGTGGTCTTTTAGATTCAGGCGCAGCTGTTTCCATAATTGGTAACGGAGCTCACACACGATTAATAAACGCGGGTTATCCAGTGGAATCTTCCACGGACTCTAAAGTTACCGTCGCTGATGGGTCCGAGTGTGACACAATCGGTTTCATGACATTACCTATAACTTTTAATGATGTTACAAAAATAATTCGATTTCATGTAATACCATCAATCGTCTCAAATATTATTTTAGGCGTAGATTTCTGGAAAGCTTTTAATTTAATGCCAGAGATACTTAAAAGCATAGCGTACGTTAACTCACCTCCTGATTTTTTAGTTAATTCTTCAAATTTGAGTGGTCCGGTAACTTCTGTCCAATCTTTTCAGGATCTGTCCTTGCTCCAGATGGAATTGGCAGATTCAATGATTGAAAGTTTTAAGGACATCTCGTTCGAACGTAAGGGTTTGGGTCGGACTAGTTTGATTCAGCACACGATTGACACCGGTGGTTCTCCTCCCATAAAGTGTCGACCATATCCAATGTCCCCAGAGAAGTTAGGTCAACTCCACAAGGAGTTAGACCGGATGTTGGAATTGGATGTGGTCACCAAAAGTGAGAGCCCGTGGAACAGTCCTGTGCTGATGGTGCCAAAATCCGACGGTTCCTGGCGTTTTTGTTTGGATTGCCGTAAGCTGAATGCTATCACCAAAGGTGACGCTTACTCCATTCCATACATTCCGCAGATCCTGGACAGCCTGAAAAACGCTAAGTTTATTAGCAGCGTTGATTTTAAAGCCAGTTTTTGGCAAATTCCTTTGGAAGAGGCTGCTCAGGAAAAAACGAGTTTCACTGTTCCCGGACGAGGACTGTTCAAATTCAAAGTTATGCCTTTCGGACTTTGTGGCGCACCCGCTAGACAACAGAGACTGATGGATATGTTGTTTGGGCATCCATTTTGTAGTGACGTCACAAAGGGCATGATTTTCTGCTATGTTGATGATATAATTGTGGTGAGTGAGGATTACGAGACGCACCTTCTATTGCTGAATAGGTTGCATGATAGGATTAAAAGTACGTCTTTGACCATAAATTTTGAAAAGAGTAAGTTTTTTAGGCGTACTTTGAAATATCTGGGTTATGTCGTGGATGAGTGCGGTTTGAGAACGGATCCGGATAAAGTGAGCGCGATACTGAATTTTCCAGTACCATCGAACCCCAAAGAGGTAAAAATGTTTTTAGGAACGTGTTCGTGGTACCGTAGGTTTATAAGGAATTTTTCAACTATCGCTGCTCCTTTAAACGCGCTGACGAGCACCAAGGTCAAGTTTAATTGGAGCTCGGAGGCAGACTCCGCTTTTAACGACCTCAAAAACGCGTTAGTTTCGGCTCCGGTTTTAGCCTGTCCTGATTTTGACCAACCTTTTACTGTACACTGTGACGCCTCAAGTTATGGAATAGGCGGTATGTTAACACAGGTACAGAACGGAGAAGAGCACCCAATTGCATACATCAGTAGGTCTCTTAATAAAAACGAGCGAAACTACAGTGCGACGGAACGCGAAGCGTTGGCAGTAATTTATGCGGTCGAAAAGTTTGAGCCCTATTTAGGGACGCGCGAGTTCACTGTCATAACGGATCATGCGTCGTTGCAGTGGTTCCTTCGGCTCGAAAACCCCACTGGTCGTTTAGCACGATGGGGATGCCGGTTATCACAATACAACTTTAAGGTCGTGCATAGGAAGGGAAAAGACAACGTCGTACCGGACGCGTTATCACGTTTCCTAGCAGTCGAAGCGATTGTTGGCGACAGTGGAGACGACTGGTACGACCGAATTTTTAAAAGTTGTCAAAGTAATCCGCTAAACTTTCCGAACTATAGAGTGGAAAATGGCACGCTGTATCGGTTTAGTAAGTCCAAGTACAATTTGACTCAGGAGTTCGATTGGAAGGTGGTTGTGCCCAAAGCACAGCGAGCAAAAGTTATTGCTGATCATCACGAGCCACCTGCGTTCGGACATTTCGGCGTGTTTAAAACTCACAGAAAACTTTCTCTGCAGTTTTACTGGCCAGGAATGTACCGTGACGTGGTGGAATTCGTGAGGAACTGCGGTACTTGCGCCGCGTACAAGCACTCCACGCGACTAACTCCAGGGCTCATGGGCCAACCGAAACAGTGCTATAGGCCGTTCCAAGTTCTCTCGGTAGATTTAGTGGGTCCCTTGCCTAAGTCACGCTCGGGTTTTGTTCATCTTTTGGTGGTAACTTGCTGTTTCTCCAAGTATACAATGCTTTTTCCTTTGCGTCGTGCGACTAGTGCTTTGGTGGCTAAGGCGTTTGAACATTTTGTCCTTTTAGCACATGGAGTTCCTGAAACCGTAATTACCGATAATGGGGTTCAATTTACGGGATCGGAATTTCGTGGGCTATTAGAACGTTATAACGTCCCCAGGGTACATTATGGCCCACGATACACGCCACAAGTCAACCTAGTCGAGCGATATAATAAAACTGTTATGACAGCAGTTTCGTCTTATGTCAAGGACGATCATAGGACTTGGGACGTGAATCTGTACAAGATACAGTTCGCGTTAAATAGCGCTGTAAATGAGTGCACAGGGTTTTCGCCATTCTTCTTAGTGCATGGTAGGGAGCCGATCATAAATGGTTCATTTTATATAAAGTCGCAAAAAGGCGACTATGAAGTAACAATGCCTAGGGAGGAATATGCGGGCGAGTTCGGTATTTTAAAGGAGGTCTTTGAAAAGGTCAGGGAGAGGATCCTTAAAGCGCATCAGACAAATGCGAAGTATTACAACACCCGCAGACGACCAATGACCTTAAAGGTAGGTCAGGAAGTGTGGAAACAAACATTTGTCCAAAGTGATGCCGCGAAATATAAAGCCTCCAAACTCGCGCCAAAGTTTGAGAAGTGCATAGTGGCTAAAATACTTTCTCCTCTAGTCTACGAGTTAGTATCACTAGATGGAAAACCACTAGGTGCTTGGCATATTTCGAAGTTAAAGGTGCGTTACTAGCCTGCCATGCCGTAGGCCACTTTTAGTGTGTCGGTGTCTCTTCGGAGCTCCGGCGATGCCAAGGCGAAAAACCCTTTCTTTTCTTTTTTTTTCTTAGCTAGAAAGCCTAGTTAAATTAGTTTTAAGGGTTTTATGCTTGCTCAAGCGTACTAGAGCGCATGCTTCTAGTTTTGTTTTGTACCTACTTTAAGTAAGTTATTTTGTAAGCTTTTATTTACCAACCCGAGGATAGTGCGTTGACGGTTGAGTAAAATTTATATATTACAACTCGAGCGGTCTTACTCCGCAAAGACGGTTGCTTTTGTTACCAACCCGAGCTGACGTTGCGTTGACGGTTGCTTAAAAACAAAAGATGTTCTTTCACAACTCGAGGGTTTATCCCGAAGACGGTTGATGAGGTCAATTAATATTGGTGAACCAATATTAATGACATTTTTTTTTTTAGGAAATTTTGTCCTACATTTTCATAAGGTAGGGAGTTACGAGTGTCTCCTATAAAAACTCTGGGGGTTAGTGACAGCGGTGGCAAAAGTAAATAAACTTGTTTGCTACACTATATTAGATGATGGATGATTGATAAGATTAGAAAGGAGTTTGGATAGTTGATGGGTAAAAGGTGAATGAATGAAAGGAGTATGTAAGCAGATAAATACGCATTTCCGGATGGATCAATAACATTAGTCCTGAAGTTGGCGGGGTGGGGAGTTTGAAGATCAGGAATTGGTTTAAATAGGATGGGTTTTTTTTTTTATTTTCCAAGACTACCGTATTTGGTGATTTTTACCGGAAATTTGTTACCCACCACCATACCGTAGTTTGTTTGGGAGTTGTTTTTTTTGTGGGTTATGGCTATGGTGTTTTAGTTGGTAAGTTGTTTGTTTACCCACCATGCCGTAGGCCACGTATGTGTGTCGGTGTCTCTTCGGAGCTCCGGCGATGCCAAGGCAAACCCTTAGGTTAGTTTCTATTTTTTTTTTTTGTCTCATTGCAAATTTTCTATATGTTTTTTGGTCAATGTTGTACGCTCCTCTGGTAGGATTTTATTTACTGACGCTGAGGGCAGCGTAGTTTCTCACTACGTTCGAAACTTTCATTGGAGGGGGTGTATTGTAACGTTGCAAATTTTGACGTATAGTTATTTGTAGAATAGTAAAATAAACTTTCAAAACAAACTTATTAATTCTGTTGAGTTTAGTTCTGAAGTGTCTCAATAGATGGCGCGAGCAGTCTCGAAAATGTTGTGGATGCGATATTGATCGATTTCTTCATCTTTGGTGTGGTTGTTTAAAAAGTAAAAAGTCGATTGACACGACACGCACTGTCAGGGAGACAGCCGGTCGCGTTGGCATTTTGGAGATTGATTTTTGAGAGGAAGGACAAGTTCATGATGGGGCGAAGCCCCAGGGCTGGGAAAAATCTGTAATCATCGGCCCTCATTTCAATAGAAATGAATCATTATCATATTTAAAAATTTGGGTCAGGAGAGGGAATTTGCAGGATGTCTTTGGCTGAAATATCAACAATGGACTCATAAGTTGAAGAATCAAAAGACGCCTGCATAATGGGATATTATTATTTATAGTTAAATATACATTCATAGTGATGGTCGTGTTCATGTCCATAACATTTGATCTCATTGATATTTTATGAAGTAAAGAAGAGCTTATTCATAAACGCATCCTATCCACATGGGTGTGAAAGGCCATGTTCCACCGGGAATGCTGATAGGCTGAAGGAAAGTACCAGTGCTTCATTCCGATCAGGGGACGCTCGGCCCGTTGGAGCCAGAGGCCCAGCTCGCCGAGCCGCCACTGTTCGGGATGGTCTGGGCAGGTAATTGAATGGCCTTAGAAGGATTTCACCAGGTCAGTGTTCCTCGCCAGTTTAATTTTGCAAGTGCTTGTTAGGTTTGTTTCTATTACACAATTTGGGATTGGTTTAATCACAAACGCGAACTCGGATAGCGACCCTGAGTTTAAGGGGTTTTTTGCATAACATCTATTAAGACTTTAAATTGGTACTGGTTCTCCGCTAAAGATTACGTTGTCATGACATGCTAATATGTATTAAGAGTAATCTAATTCTTAAGTAACATCCACGATTCTGTGTAAGTTATGTACCATAGAAGTTAAGAGTAAATAAGTATTGGTAACACTTAGCACTACCAATATGAAAGAAAAAATATTATATATTTATTTTGAATAAACTGAATTGGCTTTGAGACAACAAAAAATCTTTTTATTTCTACCAACATAACTAGTTTTCACGTGCTCACACGTGCGTGCGTGCGTGCGTGCGTGCGTGAACACATTATTTTCTGTCTATTTTATCAAGGCACCTTCAAAGTATAGAATAACTCATTCTATGTTGTTGGCAGGTATTCGGCTTTCTTTTCGACGTGCCTAATCCAGAACAGCGCAATCTGCCGAAATGCAAATCTCAGAAATCTCGCGCGGCTGCGTACGACTTGTTGGTGGAGCTGGTTAGGGGCGCACCCGACAACTACATGGTGCTGCATCACAAACTTATGGAACATCACAAACCAGGTCAGTTATGTTTGTCTCTTGAATAAAATATAAGGTCAGCCGCGTAATTCGTACGAATTTGATTCGTACGTACAGGTACTATGCACGATACAACCTCCGATTACTATGGTATAGATCGCGCCAAACTTCTAGTCCCCTCTGAAGTAGCTTCGCGCAGCTGTACACAGTCAGGCCCTACCGCTCGTCCCGCCTTCGTCTTACTGACGCCTGTTTTTTACTACTGCGACGCGAATCGCGCCAACTTCAGAGGAGACTAGAAGTTTGGCGCGATCTGTACCTCGCACACTAGGTGCTAGCTAGTAGCTTGTCTTGCATGTATCTGTATAAGGATTTATCGTTTGTATTCGTACAAAAACGCATCCAAAGTACGGCTGGCTTAAGAGTACATTAAGAAGAATCGTAATATAATTGTACCCTGGGGGTAGGATTACCTAATAACTATTTTTGCCATCAATTATTTTGCTCTGTTTCAAACTGGAGGGTATTAGAAATTAAATTATAGGGCAAAATGCATAAGAATTGAATCTTCGAGGTCGGTAACGCGTGCTTTTAGTGTCGCAAGCGTCCATTATGGACCGCCGTGACCGCTTTCGATTGGCCGTGTGATCGCTTACTACTGAACGGGATGGAAAAGAGGCATTCGACCATTTGCGGGGTTTGTCGAAGACTCATCTTGGTCTACGGTTGGACCGGTATGGACTTGGTACTGTTTTGGAGGGCAGATTCAAGACTGTCTAAACTTACATTATGTCATGATAATAACAGCATCCTAATTTGCTTTTAACAACGCATTTCTTTAAAAGTAACTAAGTACCTAAGCATATTGTAACATCCATGACACTTCCACAGGTCCCCAATCATCCTACCCCTGGGACTACTGGCCGGCCGAGGAGTCCCGCTCCGAATGCGGCTACGTGGGGCTCACGAACCTCGGGGCCACCTGCTACATGGCGTCGTGTATGCAGCATCTCTACATGATGCCGCAAGCTAGGGCTGCGGTGTTGAGAGCTGACCCTGCTGCTAGCAGGCACTCGCCAACCTTACACGAGATGCAGCGGATGTTCGCGTACTTAATGGTGAGTATAAGCACAGTATGAACCGACCGGGGGGGTCATTTTTGAATATCATCAGTGATCTCGGAAGTTAAGTGACATAAAATACATCATGAAATATATAAGGTCACATTTTATCAACTGCAAATATTTTAAGGATAAATTTAACAACATATATGTATAAACTATTTTTATGAAAAAACCTTGAATTTTTATACGCTAATTTTTAAGAAAAACGTCAAAAGATATTTCGATTAAAAAGTAAAATAAAACACTTTCGGTAGTTTCAATTCAAAGGAGCCGAAACAGAGAGGGCGCAATGCCTTCACCGCTTACACGTACTCGTAGTTTCATTCAAAGGAACCGACAGAGAGGCCGCTCTTAAAAATATTACAATTGCTCTCCGGAGTCACCGCTTCACTGTCTCAAATATTCCATCGCGTACTAAGAAATTCGGTGATTCGTTTTTTTGTCACACCTCCAAAACATGGAATAGTTTGCCAGCTCACGTTTTCCCTCCTTCCTATGATATGGGGTCCTTCAAACGAGGCGTGAAGAGGCACCTTGTGGGCCGGCAGAGTGAGGGTAACTGATGCTGCGTTGTTTTCACGCTGCATGCACCAGTTGTTGTCGCATCTGGATTCCATATTCACTAAACATCAGGTGAAATGGAGTCATTTGCCGTGCTATGTATAAAAAATAAAAAAAACAATTTATGTGCCAGGAAAAGTAAAAAAAAAAACTAGCCTGAATTTTATTTTAAATGCCTTATTTCTCTGATAAAATTAGATGTTTTGTCAAAATATTTGCAGTTGATAAAATGTGACCTTATATATATTTTGTGCATTATTTACAATTTGATTATCATGATACATACTGTTCGAGAATTTTGAGTGTCAAAAATTATTTACCAGTTACTTTGAGGAAAACGCTAATTTACGGGAAAATTAAAATACACTTAACCAAAATGTATGATACTAAACTATATATTTTTAACAGGAAAGTGAGCGTAAAGCGTACAATCCACGCAGCTTCTGCAAGGTGTACCAAATGGACCACCAGCCTTTAAATACGGGAGAGCAGAAGGATATGGCGGAGTTCTTCATAGACCTGGTCTCCAAGCTCGAGGAGATGACGCCCGAACTCAAGAAGCTCGTCAAGACGTTGTTCTGCGGCGTGCTCAGTAACAACGTTGTATCTTTGGTAAGGAGTTTTGATTATTTTTTTTGCACTTCTCATATCCGCCATGCCATGCCATGCATGTGGTTTTTTACCTGCATAGGCATAAGTAGGTTTTAAGCCGCTTCGAAAGGAAACAAAATCCAAAATGAGCTGGTTTCTTCCTTCAATCATTACTCTTTACCGTTTTAAATTTGCCCTACAAAAATCTGACAGATGAATAAGCGAGAACGAGCCGTTTTTCTCGGCCGCATTAGCAGTCTAACAACCACCAATTCGCTCCGGGCGTGCGTGGTGGTTTATGTCTCGTTCTCCCTATCTATCCAGAGGCAAGGCTTGTGCCCCAGCAGTGTGGACAAAAAAAGGAGCTGATGATGATGATAATTATGTTACCTAAACTGTTGTGAATGGTCCCCAGGACTGCCCGCACGTGTCCCGCACCCTCGAGGAGTTCTACACGGTGCGGTGCCAGGTGGCGGACATGCGCAACCTGCACCAGAGCCTCGACGAGGTCACCGTCAAGGACACGCTAGAGGGGGACAACTGCTACACCTGCTCGCAGTGCGCCGCCAAAGTGCGCGCCGAGAAGAGGTACGAAGTAGGCAGCCATCTACGCCCAATCTATACAGGTCTTTTTTATCACCATCCGAACCTTCTGAGATGACTCTCGTGATACAAACGAACAACTTTTACTACTAGACTAACTTCCTAGCTCGAAAAAAAAAATCTGCTGTTCCATACATCAATATTCATTCGACCAAAATGTATGGAACAGCTGATTTTTTTTTCGAGTTAGGGAGTTGGTTGGTGGTCGACTTTTATGGTGATATAAAAGTCGACCTGTATAACCGGAACCGGGGCTAAACATTATGAACAGACTGCGAGCAGACACAATAGAGTCGAACTTTACAAAACAGCGACACACAAATTATGTAATACTAGCGGCTCGCCCCGGCGTCGCACGGGTGTACTTTTATTTTTAATTTTTTTTTTAATATCGCCTATGTTACTCAGCACTAATGTAGCATTCTAATGGTGAAAGATTTTTTTAATTCGGTCCAGTAGTTTTGAGTTTATTTGTTAACATACATACAAAAATACAAAGCTTTCCCCTTTATAATATTAGTATAGACTGACCCGGCGTACTTCGTACTGCTTTGTCAGTTTCTATGACAACAAAACAAACAAATCGTTAAATAGTTTACTCGTGAAAGCGTAACAAGAAACAAAGTCACTTTCGCATTTATAATATTAGTTAGAATAATAAAGCTGAAGAGTTTGTTTTTTTGTTTAACGCGCTAATCTTTACAACTTCCAGTTGGATTTGAAAAATTAATAGCCTAATTTTGTGGAAGGCTTATAGGCTATTTAACATCTACATAATAGCATATTAGCCTATAGCGTAGCCCATAGCGTGCTATGACCCTTAAAAGGTCAGATAAAACGCTAAGCGACTACGAAGTACTAGCGCATTCGACGGCGACGCGGTGGGTTGGAGAACAGCTGGTTTACTATATTCTTTGTTTTGTTTACACTTTTGTTTACTTGCATTTACTCACCGGCAAAATATCGTCGGGATAGAGCTCAGATCATAGAAGGGAATAGATATGAATTCGTGCGTAACTTCGACGAGTACCAGTGACGCCACATTTTGCCCACCACAGCTCCCACACACACATTGAACTGCGTAAAAACAAAGCGACTGGCGGAGCCTGAGAGTCTACGACAACAGCCATACAAGTGCTATGATTGGCCCTAAGGCACGTCACGCACACTTTTAAAAAAGCAATTTATTTTTCACCTACGCTAGTGAGAGCAGAGAGATAAAATTGAGTCGATAAGATGTCGATACTTAAAATCTTTCGGGGTAATGAAATGTTTGTCTTATAACAGTAGAGTTCTGATATAACTACTTATCTACTATTCCATAAAATATTTAATGTTATAATAAACCAAGTCTCAAATTTTGTTCACTATACAAAATCAGTGAAATATTGGGTGGAATTTTTTTATTGATTCTCACTTTATATACTTAAATAAAATTTAGTGATAGCCAAAATAAAGCTCTAATAAAACAAAGTGGTTA
Source organism: Eudonia mercurella (assembly GCA_963082485.1). Lineage (NCBI taxonomy): Eukaryota > Metazoa > Arthropoda > Insecta > Lepidoptera > Crambidae > Eudonia > Eudonia mercurella. The sequence continues at coordinate 8,823,207 of OY720049.1, read as the reverse complement.
CCTAAATGCTACAATAAATAAAACAATTTAAATAAAACTCATTTTTTATTTATATTTTTTTTATTAACAAGGATTTAGTAATCTGGCTGATTCACTGCCCCGTAAAATGTAGATATTTGTTCAATACCTGCCCGTAGCGTCTATCCATTTTTCTTTCATAGTCGGATTTTTCGGGAAACTGGAATAAAACCAACGTAGTTAATTCAATTCGGATAATCTAAAAACTAATTGTATACTTATTCGTGCACATTCTAAAATATGTTCACCTAATATATTAATATAATGTATCAATTAAGTTTTAGTCAGGTAACACAAAAAATGGCATAAACATAAAAATAGAAAATACTAATCTACGTCTATTTATCGATAATACTTTACCGCTATAAAACACGAGCCCTGCACTATGTTAAGAACGGCACATGCGGCCGTACCATGTATTTTCACGCGGCAGTGGATATCGGAAGCAATAAAATACATTGCGTTGTAGTTAAACATGACATAAAGTAGTTGCTGAACTAAATCGTCAATGTACAACGTCTGTAAAATTTTATCATTTCTGAGTGCGGTATCGCTGTAACTAATGCGGCACTGAATTTGTTCCTTAAATTTTTTAGTTTTTTTGATTTATAAGCAAAATACCAATGCATTTGCAATACTTACATATGATAAGTGATTCCATTGTGCTTGTAGTTCTTCGTTTCACTTCTGTTATTGCACGTAACGACACAACAGTTCGGCATTATGCAAAAATATCGGAGAACATTCAACAAGAACGTCTGAATCGCGACTAACTTGTGGCGCTACTTGCTTCGTGAGCGATGTTCGTTTCTGGTCATATCGCGGAGTCACGCGCCACGCCCCCGTTTCATATCTATTCCCTTCTATGATCTGAGGGATAGAGTGATTAAGTGAATTAGTGAGCGAGAGTGAGCATGAGTGAGTGAGCGAGTAAGTTAAGGTGAGTGAGCAAGAGAAAGTGATTGAGTGCGCAAATGAGAGGAAGATAAAATAGAGAGAAATGTGTATTGACAATTGACAAATAAACAAGTCGTTTAATCTTTTTCAATAAAATCTAATTTCTCTTGGCAGGGCGTGCTTCAAGAAACTCCCGCGCATACTATGCTTCAACACGATGCGCTACACGTTCAACATGCTCACTATGCTTAAGGAGAAGGTCAACACGCACTTCTCGTTCCCGATGCGGCTCGACATGTCTGGATACGTGGAGAAGCACCTCATGCCGGCGCAGTATCAGGGTCAGTATCCTGTGGTAACCTGTGCCGATCATAGGTATACAAACTTTAACCTTTTATCCAAAAAAAAATGTTAAAAGGTTTAGGCTTCAAATAGTTCTTATGAATATCACTATGCCATCGGTTCTTAAGGCTATACAGGGCGGGAGACCTTGTATTGAGAAGAACCGGCAAGAAATTCAGCTAGGGCTTTTCCTAGGATTCCTATAGTAAGGAGTTTGAGTAAATTACTAAAGGAAAGCCAGCCGAATATTTCATCGAAGCTATTTAACTTAAACGCTCCCGATCTAGTAAGGTGCGGGAAAACGCTTGCGTGATGAAAACCCCTAAGAAACCTCTAGAAAGTTTGTGGTCACTAAGGTAGAACAATATTTTATCGCTACCTATTTACCCGGTTTCGCTGTAATCACTTAAAAAAACGAAAGCTTTTCAGTTATTTGGTAGATCGGCAAGTTTCTTTTTTATCATCATTGAAATATAAATCAACAGAAAAAAAATTAAAAAAAAACTATTTTTTACAGAAGAAAAAAGGAAATCTGAAGAATTCAAAAAGGAAGGTGATAGCAGTCCAAATGTGTGTGAAAGTGATGAGAACTCCGAATTTGAAGAGCATTATGAGTAAGTGCATACAACCTGTCTACGGGTCTTATCTCAAGTATTTTGTTTGCAATACAATTAATATTGTTTTTATATTAGGTGTTATTGAATCAATTGTAGATATTTCGAGTACCAAATGTAAATTACTTCAATTAAGTAGGCCTGAACAAAAAAAATTAGGTACTTTAAGTATAATGCTACAGGCACATTGGCGGGCTTGACACGCACTTAATACGAACGATACATACTAAAACAAATGAGTTTTTAAAGTCTATATGATAATTTGAATATCCATCTCCAACATCGATTACCACGAGTCGGATCGAAGTCATCGAATGTTGTAATGTAATCGAAGCTTAACACTGCGTACTATGTTATAAATGTGGGATAGTGAAAATCTGGGATTTAGCATAGAGGGTTTCATTTAAAATGAAATAACTATTATGAATCTACTCGAGTTTGTTTCACACATTGATTTTATCCTGACGTATCGAATATATTGCAGCGGGTGTTTTTTTTTTGGAGAGAGATTGCTGTTTGTCTCAGACGGCATTTCAGCTTCACCGGGTTTGTTTGGGGGCGGCAAGAAACTTAAAGGGTTCCTCAAGCCATGTAAAACGAATCACCTTCGGAGGTTTTCTAGAGGGAACGGCATTGCGCACTAGTGCGCGTCCCCGTGCCCTACTAGATTCTCCGAAGGGTTCGGATCGGATCGGGCAGCGGGTGTTGGTCATTTCATAATTAATTAGTAACTTGTTTAATTTTTAAAAATCTTCCGTCGCCCACGTCGTTCTTTTATTCCTCCGCTCGTACTAAATTATTTTACTCATTCATACATATTCTAATATTCCTAACGTTCCATTCCACAATCTCACATAAACGTAGCTTAACATTCCGTAACGTGCCCTAGATACGAGCTGATCGGCGTGACCGTCCACACTGGCACGGCGGACGGCGGCCATTACTACTCGTTCATCCGCGACCGCGAGCACGAGCACCACGACCGTTGGCTGCTGTTCAACGACGCCGAGGTGAAGCCGTTCGACCCCGCGCACATCGCGGCTGAGTGCTTCGGCGGCGAGATGACGGTTAGTGGCATATTCAGTAACATATATTTAAAAAAAATCTGTCTTAGGTCCTTGAGCACAACGATCATTTTTGCATATTAATGTATGTAATGTTCTTATATTAACAACGTCATGGTATGGAATCTGGTACCTCGATATTATGCTGGTTTACTTACATAATAAATAAATAATATCTGTGTTCACGCCAAGACGTGACGAACGAGGCAAAAACGTAAAATGAAACGCAGCGCCCGCGCGTTTCTTCAATAGAAATGGGATGAGACGCTCAATCACTAGTACAGTTCTAACCGAGCGCCCCGCCCGTGACGTCGCGTCATACCATCAGCTCTCCGCTCCAGAACCTTCGGGAACTATCTCGTGAATAGCCTACCGGCCGGTACACTCCTTCATAAGTCGCGTGTGTGTGTGTGCGCGCGTGGTGAACGAGTTCTACCAGCATCAGCTCCATCTCCGTGACGGTTGTGACGTGACTACGCCGTCAACGTCAGCTCGCCGGGTAAGTCCATCCGTCCATCCTCATCCGTCGGTACCGCCTTCCTGGCAGCCGAAACAATCTGTTGGAACGTAATGCCACTAACCTTATTGATATGGCGACAGCTTTAAAAAAGAAGTTGGTAGCTAGCCAAGCGCACTTAAAACAAGACTGGTGGATTGGCCACTAGTCTACGGAAGTGGCTGAAATGTATTATATATTTATTTATAAATATTGTTCTAGAGTAAAACCTACGATTCAGTGACCGACAAGTTCATGGACTTCTCGTTCGAGAAAACGAACAGCGCGTATATGCTGTTCTACGAGCTGAGCCCACCGCGAAGCCAACGCGGCTCCGACTGCGGCGGCCAGCAGGAGGAAGCGCAGGTGAGATGCCTAAAGCAGCTTGTTCAATGTCTATACTTTTACAGTCACGAGTTTTAACATATAAACAATACAGCTCTTAATACTTTGGAATAAGAGTCAAAACTAGTCAAAAGTGTACGTTAATGCTCATGAATGTACATTAAGTGCAATGCAGCTCTCTTGCAGGGTTTTTGTGTGAACTTATGTTTAGTTTTAAGATCTAGTGTGCCTACACCTTGGTGTACACCTATTCTTGAATAGCAAAGATTTTTTAAATTCTAATTTAATTAAGTCCGAATTAGGTTTTGGTCATCTATTCGAACGAGGTGTAAAGAAGTAACATGCAAGTCGGCAAAGTCAGGACGACCAATGAAGCACAATCATGCTCTATTAGCTGGTTAATATTGATCCAGCAAGTTAAACAACTTTTACATAAATAAATTGACACGGGTTTGACAAAGCCACAGTACCCGACCCGGTATACCAAAAAAGTTTTGTTTACTATCCGTATTCATTCGATTACGTTTACGAAAACGAATATTTGTATGGCATTGAAGCAGCGCCTCCTGGCGACACACGAGAAGCGTTAAAATGTTGCCATACAAATTCTCGTTTTCGTGATCGAATGGCGACTGAAACTTGCATTTAGCATCATGGTTAAATAGCGTGAAGGCGTATAAACGTTTCAGTCATGAAATACCTATAAGCACTGGTTTGATTTGCGCCGCAGTCGTCGACGGCGGAGGAGTCGCCCAACGCGCTGGTGGAGCGGCGCGGCGCCGACGCGCTGCCCGTGAGCCTGCCGCCCGACCTGCGCCGCTGGATCTGGGACGACAACATGCAGTTCCTGCACGACAAGAACATATTCCAGCACGCGTACTTCACGTGAGTGCTTCAAGGGAAACTTAGCAGTATCTCTAAAGTGCCAAGTGCATGTTAATTCATCATCGACAAAGTTTAGTTAATGACATAGACTGACAGAGCTAGAAGGATTAGCAAGCTGAAGTTGCAGTGGGCTGGATATAACCGCTGGGGTAAACATATGCTAGACCGCGACTCGGTCAACGTATGGTAGAACGGCCTCCGACGCCCTTTTTTTTTTGAAGAGAATTTGCTGATTGCCTCAGACGGCATTTTCAGCTTCACCGGGCTTTTTTGGGGGCGGCGAGAAACTTAAAGAGTTCCTCGAGCTGTGTGAAACGAATCACCTTCGGAGGTTTTCTAGAGGGAAGTAGTGCCCTACCGAGATTCTCCGAGGGGTTCAGATCGGATCAGGGGGCCTCCGACGCGCTGAAGTGACGGTATACTCAAAGTGGCTGGCAGCGGTTGGATGAGAATAGAAGATCGGGCTCAGTGGCATGCATTTTGAAATGCTTATATCCAGCAGTGGACTGATGTGGGCTGCTTGTGATTATGACGATGATGATGATGATACGAGTTAAGCCTCAGTAAGTTATAAGGCTCTCCTTTTATCACGCCAACTTAGGTTATCGTAAAACAATAAAGCCTTCCAATCTCAGGGTTATCGTTATATAGTTAAAGTATGGTATTGTGCGCAGGTTCATGGGCCAGATGTGCAGCTCGGTGCCGCAGTCGCTGCTGACGCTGCGGCCCGAAGTCACGGAGGTGGCGGCGCGACTCTCCACGTCTTTCTTCATCGAGACCTTCATACACGCTAAAGAGAAGGTAACCGTTTACGCGTGTTTTTGAAAAAACTGAAAAATTATATGCAGGACCCCATGTTGTAAGAAATAGTGAAGAAGGTACTTGTTGGTCGGCACGGTGAGGAAATCTAGTGAAGCACAATCTCCACTAGCTCTCTCCCTAGTCTTCGCATCTGAACTCCAGTTCTGCTTAACATCAGTAAGAAAAGATGGAGGACCAACGAAATATACTTACATTATAGGCGTAAAAAACCTGTAAAAAGATAGTAATAATAACGAAAAATGGTAAACAAATATCCATGTCTATGAATTATATCTAAGCTATATATGAGTTTTAGGTGTTAGTATTGACTTCAAAATAAAATAATATAAACTTATTATTGTGTTTTTGTAGCCAACAATGGTGTCGTGGGTGGAGTTGGTGACGAAACAGTTTAACGCGTCCTCGGCGGCGTCTGAGTGGTTCATGGGGCACATGGCTGGCGACACGTGGTGGCCTATGCAGGTAACTTTAATATTTAGTTGTATACAGATAAGGTACATTAACGCTTGTAACTTACTTAGCAGTATTTTTCAATAGCTTTGGTGATTATCTCAATCATAAGAATTGTTTTTGAATGGCACATTAGTACATATGGTACGTTTGTACTTTTACGATGTTAAAATACGCATTTTGTGTTCAATTGAAAAAATAAACTTGTTTTATATCATTTCAGTATCTTTTTCAAAATGTATTAGTTTTTTGTGAGCACTAATTTGTTCATCAGAACTTTATGTTCTCACAAGAACATTATACAGCGTGGGTAGGAGTATACCGACAAATTATAACCAAAGATTCTAATGCCTATTAGGACAAAAAAAAGTAATATAAACATGGGCCAGTAAAGCCTAATTTTCGAGATATTAATTTTTTAAGTAATTCACAAGTTCAAAAAATCTCAAGGGTAACACGCCCTAACTATTTGACGTAATCACACACACCTTCACACAAGTACATAGTAATAATTAATAATCAATGTCTCACACTGACGTTGACTTCATTCGTCGTTTATCGTATTTTGTCGGAGTCTTTCGTGAAGTTTGACGTTTTCTATTTCACTCTTTGAACTTAGGTTTTGTTTACAAGGAAGTACTGTCGATAATTATTATTTTTGTTCTAAAAATAAAGTAAGTTAATTACGCAGTTTTAGACCCATATTGATATAACATAATTTACTCGTAATACCACCAGGAATCCTTGGTTTCAATTTGTCGGTATACTCCTTCCCACGCTGTATATATACATGTATACATTTAGATTTATGAGAAAACTTAAATATAGTACATGCATTCAAATTATTTATTGTACAAAAATATGTTAAGTTGCTAAGCTAAGTTATAAAAAAACGAAACTAACATAAACAAATCAAACTTAATGGTTAGTTTTGTTTCACACCATTATAATCATTCGGTGTCTTTATAAAAAAAATGCAATTTGTGATTAGACAAAACCATTTGTTTCAGGTGTTAATAAAATGTCCGAATCAGATGGTGCGCCAGATGTTTCAAAGGCTATGTATGCACGTAATACAAAGGCTGAGGTAAGTGATGTCCAATCTGCCAAGTTATAAGTAACCCTACTCGCAGTATGTTAACGTCGTTGCTCGCTTGTTTCAGATCTAGTCATTGTGCCTTATACCTACAGGGTGTGGAAGAAGGCGAGGATAATAGCAAGTTGGGCGAAGCGAGTTGTGTTACTAGGTTTATAAGGATGTTGTTGTCATTGGTAAGATTTTCATTAATTTTATATATTCAATATCAAGTTAATTACGTTTATTATTTTCACTTTGCCTTAAAAAAAAGTTTTATATTTCATACCTAAACTTTTGAGAAATAACACATACCCCTAATCTGACTGGAAGTTTGTAATACATTTATTTTAGTTATGTTTATTTTATTTTAATATTTTTTGTTAGATGAATCAATAGTATTAAAACAAGAGTAGCTATGCAGTTTATCGTGAACTTAAATGAAAAATACATAGTTGCATGTAAAACTTAAATACATATTTCACTTTGTATACGTTTATTCACAAATTGAACCTTAAATGTGTTTAAAATAAGGTTTATTTTTCAATCACACTATATTTGAAATTTAGTAAGACAAGTATTTAAAAGTATCACCTTTCCAACCAGATGGAGAGCGGTGCGCGATCCCACCTCCGCCACCTGACAGAGTACTTCAGCCTGCTGTACGAATTCAGCAAGATGGGCGAAGAAGAGGGAAAATTCATGCTGCGGGTCAACGCCATCGCCAGCATGGTCAGCTTCTACCTGGGACAGAACTGCCAAACGGTACTTTAAGTTTATATTATTGTATTTGTGGGGTGCCGCGCGAAATTTCGAAAATTTACGTGTTTTTAAGTCACTGGTGCTAGGCGCTGAATATGTCATATACATTAAAAGAACTAGTGTACGTTAGCTTGATCCTTTCACAAGGCCATGGTTGTCTTGGAATTTGAAACAAATACCCAGAAACTGCATAAACAATACGTAAAAGTAATGATATCTAAAAACTTATTTCTTCAGAAACTTTGTAAATATAGCACAAATGAAACAATGATCCGACATCAAAATTTTTGTATTGATATTCCGCAGGCCACTGTTGTCTTATTTTTTACCCAAACGCCTATGATTTTACGAAAGTAAACATTGCTCTAATTAAATCACCAGCCTACTCTGTACGTATCTTTCAGGGCCTAAGGACATGGCGTTTAAATTTTACTTTTTATTTTTAAGTGCACTGTATTTTATAAACAGACATGGCGTTTGCTTTAATTAACCTTGAAATCTTTTACTACAGGCGGATTCGCCGACGGAAGAAGCGGGTGGCAGTGGCAGCACGAACACCGAGAGTGCGGGCGACAAGCTGCGCCCCGGCGCGCTCGACAAGATGGTGGCCTTAGTCGGGGGGCTGGTGGAACGTTCTAGAGACGCCGCCGGCCACCTGGCTTTGCAGGAACCTGATGCAAAAGCTCTGCTGCACGCCAAGGTCAGTGATGTCACCCCCTTTTTTACATTGGGAAACTTTAGCTGCAGCACGAACGCCGAGAGTGCGGGTGACAAGCTGCGGCCCGGCGCGCTCGGCAAGATGGTGGCGTTAGTCGGGGGGCTGGTGGAACGTTCTAGAGACGCCGCCGCGCCGGCCACCGGGCCTTGCAGAAAACTGATGCTATAACTCTGCTGCATGTGTGCATGCTGCCTTGAAAATCCCTTTTTTTGGAAATCGGCATTTTTATCTTTTTAGGCGAATTCACGTACGCCTAGTTAAATTAAGATAAAGTTTTGTTAAAGAGAAATTAAACAATAACGTTTATCGACGTTAATTTAGGGGACACTCCTATACCCCAACTGAGTTTAAAAATTGTTATTTATTCTGCTTTAATGTACCAGTTTAAAAATTTCAAAACAAATTTTTGTATCACCGTATCTGCAGCGAAGTCTCTATGACATTTAGCATACTACAGCAAAAAGACTGGTTCTTTGCTCATAATAATATAATAACAACAGTTCTGTCGTTCCGCAGGGTTTCCCGTTCATCTATCAGCAAACGCGTGACTGCTTGAATCTCCAGCAGACGCGCTCCCTGATCTTCGCGCTGTGCCGGTGGAACGAGCCGCTTGCGCAGAAGATCGTCAACATGATATTTCAAGCCATCGCCAAACATTCTGAGGTAAATAAAGGTTTTAATATTTAATACTTTGATCTTACTTCACCCTAAATCCTCAACTACTGAGGAACTGGCTATATTACCATTCTGAACTATTCTTTGCCACTGTCTGAACTCAGCAATGTTCATTATTTATTTATTACTTTCTCTTAGCATTTTAACATTTTTGTTATGTCGACAATCATTACACTAATATTATAAATGCGAAAGTTTGTGTGTATGTGTGTATATTTGTTGCTTCTTCACACTGCAACGGATAGATGGATTTGGATGAAATTCGGCATACAGATAGTTTATAATCTGGATTAACACATAGGATACTTTTTATCTCGATATTCCCACGGAAACGGGAACAACGCGGGTGAAACTGCGGCCGGCCGCTAGTAGATAATATGTTGGTGTTAGCGAGCCAGACTTAAAACAATCTCATGCTGGTCTAGGACATGAAAATAATGTATCAGCTGTTTAACTACCCGTGCATGTCGTAAGAGCCGACTAAGGGACGAGTGTACTTAGACGTTCGTACATCAGGCGATCGGCTAACAACCTATCACTTATGTTATTTATTCCACCGCGGAGCCTACTCCTCGGAGAATATGTATGTGTAGTACTATTCTATGTTTTTCTCCATTTAAGAACATAACAATGTTGTATCTCTTTCCCCAACAGAGTTGCGGTCCGTTTTTTAAGCTGCTAACCCTGCTAGTGGAGGGCAGCGGCGGCGGCGCGGGCGCAACCGGCGGGCTGCCGTGCTTTACGCAGCTGTCCGTCGCGCGCCTGTGGGACGTCGCGGACGTGTGCCCGCACGCCGCTTTAGAGTGGCTGGCTTTACAGGTGACTATATACATATCTCTCTCTCTCTCTCTCTCTCTGAGTATGTTTGGCTTGTTCTTTAAGAGCCCTCGCCCACGTACGAAAGTAGGTGACAGATTTTTAAGTCGGTTAAAATGAAACTTATTGAATTCACACGTTTTACAAAAAGTTGGTCAAAAATTTGTGATAAAACCTCGGCGAAAACATCTGATTGTCAGTCCTACAAAAAGTCGGTCGTGGGCGGGCACCGTTAAGAGTTTGATGTTGTCCTCGAACGGCCAACAGCAAAAGAGAGTCCCACCGAGGGGTTCGATCGATCGGCAGACTGGTGGCTGTTTCGGGCTTCGAATCGTAATAGGCGTTTTGAGCTTATTCTTAATGCATGCGCTGGCTCTGCATGGAACATTACGGGGAGCTCGGTTTATGGTTAACTTACATCTTACATAAAAGTAAATGACGATTAAGCCATTGAGGGGAAGATATAAACGCACTTAACAATCGAAGATGAAACGGTAACTGTTTTGTTAATGCCTATTCTAATTTTAGTTTAGAAACAGCCGAAGTAAAGACGACGGCTTTCGTTGCTGAATGTTGCTAAGTATGTATGCTGCGTTTGTCTGTTATTGTTTTTCCACAATAAGTCGGTTAAGTCAATTCGTTATAACTAGCTGACCCGGCGGCGGACTTCGTACCGCTTTGACAGTTTCCGTCATTGAGTTAAATATATATCAATGGTTTCCATGACAACAAAACAAACAAATCATTTTGTATTGGAAAATTAAATTGTCGTTTTTAGTATTCTAATTAATATAGCCTATGTTACTCAGCGCTAATGTAGCATTCTAATGGTGAAAGAATTTTTTAAATCGGTTCAGTAGTTTTTGAGTTTATTCGTTGCAAACATACATACATACAAAAATACAAAGGTTTCCTCTTTATAATATTAGTATAGATAAGTATAGCTTCAAAATGAAACTTGCGTGTTTCAAAAATGTCTGTAATGGAATTTTGCACAGTTTATCGAACCACTAGGCTTGATTATAATATTTTCCGTAGGTGCCCCGGAACAAAGCGGCGCACGCGTGGGCCCTTCGCACCGGCGACCGCTGGGTGGAGCAACAGCTGCTCGCCTCGTGCGTGGCGCGAGTTCGAGCGGCCGCAGCGTTACTACTGGTAGCGCTGGTACCGTCCCAACACTTCCGAGCGGGATACACGCGAGTTCGAGCGCCGCCCGCTTCCCCGCACCCCGCGAAGCTGCCTGATACTGCGCACCATGCGTTGCACCAGGTAGCGTCTTTACATATATTATTTTTTATCAGGTTTAAGGAACAGTAGTATCGCTGCTGGATAGAATAGCAGCTATTAGCCTACCAAGTGGTGCTAGTTTGAGCGGCCGCAGCGTAACTACTGGTTGCAACCTTTCCGAGCAGGATACACGCCAGTTTGAGCTGCCCGATACTGCGCATCATGCGTTGCACCAGGTGCGGTTCTTTACAAACGTCACTTTACTGGACTCAGTATACTGTCAATCAATAGTGCAAGGTTTCTAAATTTCTGGACGCTGTTGATCACGTGATCAAAGCACTGAGAGTCCTTACCTCGAAAATGCCAGTGCTTACAGTACAAAAATGGCGACGATTTATGACGTCATATATTTCCCTAGGATACTGCGGCAGTATACGGCAGTCCATAACGGAACAAATTTCTCACCAGTAAGAGCACTGGACTCGTGCTCGCAGTGTATATCGGAACATACCCTTGATTTATTCCCTTCCAATTAAGCCATATACATACGGTGTATCAATAAGAGGTGAGGTGAGTCACATACTAAAAACGTTAGGTCGTTCAGGCTTGAAGGACCGTTGTTATTACTACCGCTGGGTGGAAAAACAGCTACTGACCTCCTGCGTCGGAGTTCGAGCCGCCGAGTTATTTAGATAAGTTGCGAACCAGCACAAAAATACCTTTGTTACCATTATTGGGCATGTTTAATGTGTATTGCTGTTTGACGGCCTCCGTAATCGAGTGGCTCGCACGCCGGTTTCTGGTGTTGCCATCTCAGATCCCGGTTTCGATTCCAGGTCGGGTCCATGTTGAAAAACGAACTTTTTCTATATTTTCTCGGGTCTGGGTGGTCGTGGTACCGTCGGTCGTTGTTCTGCCCCCCAACCGCCTAACTCTCTCGCTTTCGATCGCTTTGAAGGCGAGGCCCTCGCCTCGCTTCCTAATATAATATCGAAATATAATATCGAATAATATCGAAAGCTATATGCTATAGCTTTCGATATTGCTTTCATATTGCTTTCGAAATGACAAGATGACGCCTCCTCCTCGCCTCGCCTTCAAAGCGATCGAAAGCGAAAGAGTTAGGCGGTTGACCTGATTTCAATAACAAATGCTTAAGCAATTTCTTCGGAGTCAGTTCAATGTATGTGATGTTATGTTATGTCTAATATTCATGTTGTATGTTTAATTGTGTGTTTTGTTATGTGATACCAATAAATGTCTTTTATTATTTATTCTTTATTTATTTATTTATTACCATTTATTACCACCTAGAAGCTATTATTATCGGAGGCCAAAACTCACTTTGGGTCGCTGCGCCAACCTAGTTAGTTAGTTTTTCTTCATTGAAATGAAACAACTTTTTACGGATCTACTCGCGTTTATTTTACACATTACTTTTTAATGTTTATCCTGACGTTTCGAACCCTTTGCAGGGTCCGTGGTCACAGGGAGACTGAGGTGTTGGCCGTCTCATAATTAGTTAGTAGCTTGTATACCCTCATTTAAATTCAATCAGGTGCGTTCCGTTTTACGCAGAAAGAGCTTACAGTATCTTTCGGTCTGGCAGTATGGTGTTGGTGCTGGGATTTAATATTTTGTATGATGGGATCCCAGGCTGGTGGTAGATTCCAACCATCTTCTTTATTGAAAGTAAAAGTTGTTTCATTTCAATGTGTAGTGTTCGCGTAAACTTTAGAAAACAATATAGTTTTTATTCAATACATAAATAATTAAGTTTTGTCGTACCTCGCTCCTTAGGTGTACACGATGCTGCTGGGCAAGCTGAAGGCGGCGCGCAAGTACACGGACATCGCGGTGCACGGCACCATGAAGCTCACGGCTTACTTCGGCGTCATGTCTTATTGCGTCGTCAGCAGGGTGGAGAAGCTGATGGTGAGTTTTTAAGGTTTTGAAGCGTAGGCTATCTTATTTATGTGACTGTTTAATTTTTTACAAAATCACAACTTTTTTTTTGTATCATCATCATTATCATCAGCTTATTTTATGTCCTCACTGCTGGGGCACGAACTTTCCCTACGGATAGATAGTGGTATAAAAATGACTTGAGTGTTGAAATGAAACAACTTTAACGGATCTACTCGCGTTTAGTTTACACATTCCTTTTTAATGTTTATCCTGAGACGTGACTAAGTGTTGAAATAATTCGACAAGCGGGATTCGAACCCGTATGACATGTCGGGTCAGGTGCATTACCAATTATGCTCTCAACTATTAACTCGCCGAAATTAAGCGACACTATCTACTCTTTCTCTGTAAGCCAAAGGAGGCCCTATTCAATGTCCACAACTACATCATCATTAAACATCCGATCTTAATATTTTTACAAATATTGAAGATCAGTTAAGTATTAGGCAAGCTTTATTCACGACTAGCTGACCCGGCGCGTTTCGTCGCATTTGGTCCACTTCGCATTGGGTCCACTTCTCAAAACGTCCATTTCGCAAAAGATCCGCTTCGCCAAACGTTCATTTTGCATTTGGTCCACTTCTCAAAACGTCCATTTCGCAAAAGGTCTACTTCGCGAAACGTCCATTTCGCATTTGGTCCACTTTTGACAATGAGAGCGAAGTAAAATTTGTTTTCATGGCTACATTAACGCCATCTCAGCAACAGCATACTTTGTGGTTTTTTTTTTTAGATTTTCGAATATAAAACTAAATATTAAGGATCATCAAGAAATAATACAATAATAATACAATGGTTATTGTAATGAGTAAAACTAATTATTATCCTATTTCCTTCCGTTAGATAATTTAATTCCTTGGTACAAAATTGCAATAACATAACGCAGTTCTGTCATTTTAGTAAAAGCATAAATAAAAATAATTGAAAATTACTTCGATTGTCTCTATTTTGTTTCGTAAATTACTTTATATCAAAAGGTTGACTTTGTTATAGGAGAATTTTGATTAAAAGTGGCTTTGGTCTATTTTTGTAAGGAATTATTATAATAAAGTATTGAATCAATATCGAACATCACATACTACTTTATTTTTAAAGGCCTTAATTTACCTTAACACAAGGAAACACTGATAAATACCTAAATGAATTAAGACAACATCTCACAATACACTGTGCTGGTCCCAAGGAAAGGTTTTTCCTTATGTTATGGTAACCAGACAGAATGATGGTACCTCAAACACCCAAAGTGGGCCAAATGCGAAAAGGACTAAGTGCGAAGTGAACCAAATGCGAATTGGACTAAGTGCGAAGTGGACTAAATGCGAAAAGGACTAAGTGCGAAATGGACCAAATGCGAAAAGGACTAAGTGCGAAGTGGACTAAATGCTAGGTGGACCAAATGCGAAGTGGACCAAATCCGACGAAATGACCCGGCGGACCTCGTACCGCATTTCTTTTTAATAGAGGCTATGTTACTCAGCGCTAATGTAGCATTCTAATGGTTCTAATGGTTCAACGAAAACGAATACAGGTTACAAATACAGTTACTATTGTTATTTAGTTATGGAACAATGCATTGGTGTACAAATTTATTATTACAAAAATCATTATCAACCTACATTAGTCCATTGCTGGAAACAGGCCTCACCAAGTCTTAGTGCACGCCACTGTGCACGACCCGCGGTTATTCTCATCCAGCTCAACGACAATAATAATAAATTTAAATCGTACGTTACCAACAAATTACAAGGCAAAATGATTAAAACTAAATATAATGTACAAAAGAAAATTAAAATGTCACAATAACATGTTCATACAGCGTTAATAAGTTGACATTAAATGCATTTAAAATTTCAAAATTTTAAATCAACGTCATAATATGATATGTATATGCATTTATTGAAATGTCATTGAATCAGCAATATGTTTATCAATAATGCAGTTCGGCCAATACTTCAACGACTTATGGGATCTGTACCACCCGGCGATATCGGAGCCCTCCGTGGCGGTGCACCCCAACAAGCAGGCGCTGCTCACGTTCTGGCACGCGGTCTCCGTAGAATGCCCCGAGAACGTGCAGCTAGCCGTCGCCAACCAGAGGCTCATCAAACATATCGCCTTCAACTACATACTGTGAGTACTACCACGGACTACCTACATACACACACACATATCACATGTATCTTTGGTCGAGCCGTAGGTAGAGGTGCAACCCAACAAGCAAATGCTGCTCACAAAATAACGATTCTCATACACAAACATGAGAATCGTTATTTAGTTTTAATGGCTTAAGAACTATGAAATGTTCTTTAACACTCTACTAGCATTTTCAACTTAGCAGTATACTCTTGCCGATAGTGTACTGCATACCTCTCCAAGAATGTCGCTTCCCTTTTTTATTCCATACTTCTGTTTCAAGTCGTCTACTTAAACTCATACGAAAATGCATCTTAAAGTGCGGTTGATATAACGATTGTTTGTGCCCACAGCGCGGACCACGAAGACGGCGAGGTGGTCGCGTACAACCGCGCGATGTTACCGCCTTACTACGCGCTGCTTCGGCTTTGCTGTCGGCGGTCGAGTGCCTTCGCCCGCTCCCTAGCGCAGCATCAGAACATCCACTGGGCGTTTCGGAACATCGCGCCACATGCACATCTCTACCCGGGCGCGGCGGACGAGCTGCTCAGGTACCTACTCTATATTTTTATTGCAAGCTATACTAATCGAACAAGAAATGCGGAGATCTGCAGGCGTTTAAGTCTAACCGACGAAGCAAAGCGCGTTAGCATTCTGAAGTAAAGTTGGGTGGGACATATCTGCAGATGTAACGACGGACGATGGTGACACAAGGTCCTAAACATGCCTCCTAAGAACTAGACTCAGATACGTAGGATGGCAACCGGCTTGATGGCGAGACAATATTGATAGAGTTGCTTGAAAGAACTGGGTTTGGAATGGCTACCAACAGGGAGATGGCGTGCAAAGGGAGAGGCCTACACTCAGCATTAGGTAGCGTCAGGCTGAAGAAGAAGAAGAAGAAGAAGAATAATAGTGACAAGGTAGTCGCGTATAGTCTTACTACCCGGGCGCGGCGGACGAGCTTCTTAGGTACATAAATAACAAATAATAAATAATAATTTGACCTATACAACGAACTATATGAGTGGTTTTGTGGTCGCGTAAAACCACGCTATGCTTCCGGATAACTACGCGCTGCTGCGGCTGTGTTGTAGGCTAATAAATAAGTGTCGATATAAGGCCGAAGGTGGAAGTGTATTTCAACCGTAATCCTTAGCTACTAATTATTTATATATACGACAACACTGATTATGCTTGTTAACATTGATATTCTTTAAAATTATTAACCTACTCCATTAGCGCAAGGATGAAGTGAGACTTGACTTTTGAACAAGACGTCAAACAATGTTAAAGTTTGTTTTAACGTACTAACAGGCTAGCCCGTTTACTCGCCGCTCGGGGTGCGCCGACGAACGCTAGCGCCGCCGCCGGCAGCAGCAACAGCAGCAGCAGCAGTACCAACAGCGGCGGCGACGTCGACGTCCGTGAAGCAGCCGCCTTTAGACGAAGCACGCTTGCTGCGTACTTGCAGGGCGAGCTTACGAGGCACGCCGGTAAGTCTCTCCGCCTCCACGACCCAAGCCAAGGTTCTAGTCTTTAGAGGCGCCCTTGGATTTTTCCTCTCCCGATCTGATCAGACCCCCTCGGGTAATCTAGTGAGGACGGGGCATCAAAAAATCTCTAACGGTGTTTAGATCACTCGTGTCAAAAAAAAGCGGTGTAGTTGTCTTCAACAAATGGCAGCAGCAATTATTCTAACAGCGGTAGCGACGTCGACGACTAGGCTGTGGCTTTAAGGTTCTCGCCGCGTTCCTTCTTGCAGCCACCAAGCAGCATTGTAGCACTTACATGTAGGAGGTCCAATATCGAAGAAATTGAGCATAAACAGCCCAGCCTAAATAGGCACTGTAAGTGCAAAAAAAATGTCTATATTCTAAAATATTAAATGTCATTTGTCCAGGTCTGAACGGCAGGACGTGTTGGACGACGTTAATATCCGCCTTTTGTACGCTAGTCGAGAACGAGGACGACAGATTATACGTCGTCTACAACGGTGGATTACAGATGACTTTTGAGGTGAGACAGTCTCATTTTTAATATTAAATAATGGTGCTTGTATACCGAAATAGCCGACCCAAAGAATGTCCTTGTGCAATATTAACTTATGGTTAGTATCTATTTCGACCCCATTCACATTAACTCTTATATTGTCTTTGTTGGCACTCAAGGTCTAGATTATATATTTATTTTTTACTAGTTGTATACATGACTGTTTGTTGTTAAAAATAAAGTAAAATAAATATCCCCGGCGATGTATTATTTAGTTTTAAATGCCTGTGCGGTAATAAACCGGTGATTGT